>CM067316.1:52735205-53335205 GCA_034231615.1 Meghimatium bilineatum
CATTATTTTATCCTTATTGCCATCTCATTTCTGAACTATAATTTTTCTGCAGTGTAAATGATATTCTATTTGATAAAATCCCAGAAATTGTGCGTGAAATGTTTTTCAACAATATAGAAATGCAGTCAAGCTGATTTGGTGAAACTTATTAAAGATATAGACCCCTATGTTGAAATTTATTTCATAAAAAATGTTTATTAGCGTAAATTTTACTTTTTTGGAACACCAGCATTTCAACATATGATTCTGTTACGTTTTTTGTTGTTGACAATCTCATCTGGATTGGTGTAAGCTTGTAAGGCTTTGTTGGGAATGATTGACGTGTCACGCAGGCAGTTTTGACCAGAGAAGGACAAGTCACGCATGCCTGTTGGCTTAAAAGGGAGAATTAAATACAGAATGCACAGCAGGAATCAATTATAAAAGTTCCCGTATTCTGGTGTTTTAAAAAAATGCTTCATGTCACTTCCCATCGCTCAAAATTAGCAAGAATAGCACGCGTCGCTTGTACAGCAACTATATCAGATATAGCTGCAAAATAGCAGATATAATGCAATGATAATTATCACAAAAATGCAACATCAAGCACAGCAGCAACCAATTATCTATAGAATTGCAGAATATATCCATGAAAGATTTACGATTAGTGCCGTTCATTACTGTCACTTTGAACGAGCGACAAGCCCTTACAATTCAGGAACCGACCATTATACTCAATTCTTCAACATTGGAGAGCATATACGGTCGACATGACGCTGATTTGCATAACAACTAATGTACATGTGGAATTTAGTTACAAGTCACACGATACATATAAAAACCACCGTAATAATCTCACGCTTCAATGATATGAACAGTTTATTTTATTTACTGTTAGGAAATATACTACAAAACATTCCCTCCGTTTTCTTCCACCACTTTGATATTGTTACTTCCTTTGCGTGCGACCTGTGTAAGTGGTTTGCAATTCAGGGAGTTCCTAACTTGATGTTTCCGCTTGCATAGGATCGGAAGGTCTCACTATTGACATATCAGACCAAACCATTTTGCAACAGTGCACTCTTAGTAGAAGACATGCAAAATATAGTGATACTTTCCTCGCGTGGATGCCACACATTATTTCCTCTGTACAATTACGTTTTCCTGTGTGTTTCAACATTTAAAGAACCCATCACTCAATATTACGCTGCGAAAACCAGGTAGCAATGACCATAGCTGCAACACGTACTTTGTGCCCTCGCTATATAGAGGTAGCATATGGGGATGTGGTTAAAGCAGCTCTGAGCAGGACGTGAAATTAATTGGGAGAATCTGGCAAACATGATAGACCTGGATAATTGTACAAATCGATTAGATGGCAGGGAATACAGAGCTGACTACACCATCCATCCAATAATTCATGACCCAGAGTAGGATTGTTATCGGAACATCAAATAGGAAAGGATGCTTAGCAGGGGCAGTGAAACTGGTTCCAACTCTGCATTTTGCAGAGTAGTCGAAAAATAACAAAATCCTTAGAATTTATTCTAAGTAAGGGACTTCTCAAAGCATTGCATACATCCCTTCATGTTTACCCCTTGACGCATACATATACCACACATAACACCCAGTTAATATAGATACAATTCAATTACTTCAAAAACAGTTTAAAAAATGTTCATATTTCAGTCATACCGTAAAAACAAAATTCAATATTTCCATAGAAATCATGCTTTTTTCCACCGCTCAACTGTGTGGACACAAAGTTCTGAATTATGTGATCTAGATTCTATAAGGTTTAATCCAAGTCTCAGCGCAATTAGCTTCACAACAAAGTTACTTTCTTTTTAGAAATCAGGGAAGTCCAGAATCAGTGATATAAAGGAATTCTTTATTTAAAAAAATGTCCCTTTACACCATTCACACAAGGTCGCTTATTTTGGCAGATAAGACTGATCATTGATCAATTTGGGGTACTTTGATTGGCCAGCCAATGAAAAGCACGGGAAAAGTTTGATCAACACAGACAAATGACGTTTGGGATCCACACGAAGAATTTTTATGGAAAAAGACTTGAGTAAATGGCTAAGTGAGAACTAGATTCTGGTTTTGTTTGAAAATATGAGACAATAATTTTATTAGTAGCAGTCAGACTAAGCTCGTAGAGCCTGATTTCTATTCGTCATCGTGGTATTCCTTTTCTATTCACCATCAAAATTACAAGACTTATGGGCTAAATTGGGATTCATTATTCATAGTGACACATGTAACTTTTATCGTGAATTTATTTGGCTGTTAACACAAAGTGGCCAATGAAAATCACAGGGAAAGTAAAATGCGTCACTATAGAAAGATGAATCTCAATTAATCAGGAGAATTGTAAATGACGGAAGACACTATTTTTATTGTCCATTATTTTTCTAAGATGAAATCAAATATTTCTAAACGGGAGACAATCTTTGTTAGCAATTTTACTACCATAGAAAAAGTGGGCAATGTCAGCTATAAATAGAGAAACCGACATTTTAACATGGCAGCCTATACTATACAATCAATATCCGTGATTGTGTAACTGACACAAAGTAGATGAGATGACCGTTGGTGTGTTTCACGTTATAATTTTTTCTTTCATGGATAGGAAACTTTATTTAGGGTGATAGAACCAAAATAACAAAAAAGGTGGGTATGCGGCGTATCCCCCTAAAAAAATCACTGCCTAGGAATGGTATCATCATCATTATGCATATCGACTTTATTTTCTGAGAAGTGATAAACATTTTCTTAGACTCCGTTAGACTGTCAGCCGTTAGTTAAAATATAAGATGAGCTATACATTGAACCACGAATGTTTTTTTTAGGTTGCTCTCAAACTCTCACTAGATCTCAAGCAGAACAATGATCCTAGTAGATTTCCAGCAAGGATGTCCAACCAGGAAACGGAATAGCGCTGTGTAGTCACCATTTTATTTGCGACAATGACCAGATACATCTAACTTCAGCATGGTAACTAATACGTCCAGTTTTTTACCATTTTCACTAAACGGTGGATGTCTAGTCATATTGATAATAGTTCACCGGTACGAGAGAACTGGTTCCCATACTGTAAATTGAGCGCACACCTGAAGTACGAGAGAACTTCTTCCCATACTGTACATTGAGCACAAACTTGAAGCATGAGAGAACTGGTTCCCATACTGTACATTGAGCACAAACCTAAGTACGAGAGAACTGGTTCCCATACTGTACATTGAGCACAGACTTGAAAAACTAACCAGTCAAGCATGCTTTACATTGTCACAGTTACGAGTATATGTATCGCTCTCAACATAGCCACGGACGTCCACGAACCATTAATTACTTGAATATCAACCAATCGATTAGAATGCCAGCGCATTAACCACTAAACAACAATAAAGGAAAGTAACACGCCTCCTAATAACAATACTAATTTGTATAATCAATAACGAAAAGAAACAGTAAGTCGATTGGCAAAAAATACCGAGACACGAGTTGAAACATGACAACTCAATGCAAAAATTAACCAAAATACCAACATCAGAAACCAAGCCTTTAATGTCAGATGAAATCCACTCATTAAACTAGACATTCCAATACTGAAAAGTGACAGCAAAGATGTCAGATTTTATTGGATTTGGAACAAAAAAATTCACGAGAGATAATTTCTCGTTCAGTTAAAATGTTAAAAATTTTCTGTCAAAAATACGAAATAAAGATATCCTGTCCAAGAGATGAATGACCGACACTTAATCAAGAACAAAAAAAGGCAACTTGAGAATCAGTAAGAGGTCACGCGTAACTCCTGGGCTGACATATTTCTCAGCACACGAAGTTATTAGGCTGAGATGATTGTGCATACAGATATATTGTTTTTAAAAAATGGCATATATTAGTATCCCCGAATCGTCCATACCAATCATTGCATTAAACCAGTTATTGCGCTGAAATAGTCATCGCATTGAAGCTGCAATCTCTATTGTATGATCTTCCGCATCCTAACTACCCCAAACACATACCCCCCCCCACCCAGTGTAGTAGTAATATAACTGAAGTAATATAATATGTGTATAGGCAACAAATGTAAATTATGTGTGCTTAGACAACTAAAGTAATAATTTATGAGCTCAAGTATATAAAGTAACAATATAGGATAGCAGGGACTAAAGTAACAATATATGAGATAAGGAACTAAAGTATATGAGCTGAAGCAACTAAGCTAACAATATATGAGCCCAAGTAACTAAATGAACACTATAAGAGCTCAGGGACGACAGTAACAATATATGCAATCAAGCAACTAAAGTAACAATATATGAACTCAGGCAACCAAAGTACCAATATATGAGACCTGGAACTAAAGTAACAATATATGCACTCAAGCGATTAATCTAATAATATATGAACTCAGGCAACAAAAGTAAATATATGCTCTCAAACAAAAAATTACCATTATATGCGCTTGGACAACAAAGTAGCAAAATAGCAATGAGTATAATGAATACTGGTACAGCTGATGCATCGTAATAAATTATTTGCTCTGATGAATTACAGTGACCTGTGCTCATACAACTAAAGAAATATAATGTATACACATACATATAATATAACATTAGAAACTGCTCGTACAAGCTAACGTACTATAATATGAGATCTAAACCAAATAAATTACAACAATATTCGTGCTAATACTATACCAGCAGTATAATATATTAACATCAACAACTAAAGAATTACACGATGTGTGCTCTGACAACTAAATTAGAATAGTGTTCAGGCAATATCAAGTAACAATTAGGTGTGCAGAGACAACTTTGTTCAGGCAATATTAAGTAACAACTACGTGTGCAGAGGCAACTTTGTTCAGACAATATTAAGTAACAATTAGGTGTGCAAAAATAACAATTAGGTGTACAGAGTAACAATTAAGGTGTGCAGAGTAACAATTAGGTGTGCAACAATTAGGTGTGCAACAATTAGGTGTGCAACAATTAGGTGTGCAACAATTAGGTGTGCAGAGTAACAATTAGGTGTGCAGAGACAACGTTGTTCAGGCAATATTAAGTAACAACTACGTGTGCAGAGTAACAATTAGGTGTTTATAGTAACAATTAGATGTGCAGAGTAACAATTAGATGTGCAGAGTAACAATTAGATGTGCAGAGTAACAATTAGGTGTTCAGAGTAACAATTAGGTGTGCAGAGTAGCAATTAGGTGTGCATAGTAACAATTAGGTGTGCAAAGTAACAATTAGGTGTGCAAAGTAACAATTAGGTGTGCAGAGGCAATTAAAGTAATAGAATATATTTGAGTAGACAAATAAAGTAAATAATAGATGCATAGATAGAGTAACAATCTAAAAAAGTAAGTTCTCGTAAAGATGTGTAGGGAGACAGATAGATGTAGGGAGACAGCTAGATGGAGGGAGACAATTAGATGTACGGAGACTAGTTGTACGAAGGCAACTAAATGTAGGGAGACAGCTAGATGTATCGAGACAGCTAGGTGTAGGTAGACAGCTAGATGTAGGTATACAGCTAGATGTAGGTATACAGCTAGATGTAGGGAGACAACTAGATGTACGAAGACAGCTAGATGTAGGGGCAGATAATGTATGGAGGAAGATCGATGTACGGAGAAAGCTGACTGATATAAAAGTAAAGAGTAAATTTCATTTCATTTCAATATTGTCACCTGTGTCTCGCCGGGAAGCGAAACTAGAGCAAAGAATAGCAACACTGCTTAACTCCTATGCATATCGCAAGAGGTGACTAAGGAGTTATATGGAGTTCGGGTGGAGTTTGATGTCTCAAAGTTTGATGGTCATAGTGACACAGAAATCATGCTGAAGTTGAATGTCTCAAACCGAAAGCTGTAAATCATGACACAACGCAGCCCGTTCTCCAGACTGCATACTGCTAATTTGCAGGAGTTTGAGAACAAACACAGATGAAGTAGACATGTCTTGCAGGTTTTGTTTAGAAGAGAGAAAAAATACACGCATTAAAGGATCAGTTTAATGAAATGTAAGGCACTCATATAGCACCTCATGCCGTAGGGAGGTGAGGCTTTAATCTGCATCACAGTATTTGGACCCAACTTCCCTTAATGTGAGGATCTTAGTTTCCTTCCTCATAGTTTTGGTATTTCCAGCTAGGCTATTCGTGTACGTATCTGTACAACACTATGAAGCCGAGACCTTCGAGAGTAAAGACCTCTGTCCAGAATTAACTAGGACTTCATTCGTTACGTTTGTGATTATTGTCGTGATTTTTGTTGGTCACTATTTATATACTGGGAGTTGCATGCCAAAAGTAGCCAAGGACGACCAACGAAATTCACGTAAATAATGAAAATGGGCCTTTTAGGTCATGCTTACGTCTTCTGCACAGATGTCTTATAGAACAGTCGTCGGTCATGTCAAGTTGTTCTTCATGTAGCCACAACACATTTTAAGGTTTTATTGTTACTTTTATCTTGTCTTTAACAATCAAACAATATATTTCATTAAGCAATAACAATGACGAATGCACAGTTACCATAACAATTATGTAAGCACAGTTATCATAATAATGAAGTATGCACAGTTAACACTGTCGATGCACACACTTACCATAACAATGGTCGATGCACACACTTACCATAACAATGGTGGATGCACACACTTACCATAACAATGGTGGATGCACACACTTTCTATAAAAATGGTGGATGCACACAGTTACCATAACAATGGTCGATGCACACACTTACCATAACAATGGTGGATGCACACACACTTACCATAACACTGGTCGATGCACACACTTACCATAACAATGGTCGATGCACACACTTACCATAACACTGGTCGATGCACACACTTACCATAACAATGGTCGATGCACACACTTACCATAACAATGGTGGATGCACACACTTACCATAACAATGGTCGATGCACACACTTACCATAACAATGGTGGATGCACACACTTTCTATAACAATGGTGGATGCACACAGTTACCATAACAATGGTCGATGCACACACTTACCATAACAATGGTGGATGCACACACACTTACCATAACACTGGTCGATGCACACACTTACCATACAATGGTCGATGCACACACTTACCATAACACTGGTCGATGCACACACTTACCATAACAATGGTCGATGCACACACTTACCATAACAATGGTGGATGCACACAGTTACCATAACAATGGTCGATACACACTTAACAAAACATTGGTGGATGCACACACTTACCATAACAACGAAAGCAGGGCAAGCCAAAAGGATGGCGGAAACCCATGTACACGCAAGAGCTATACGGGCAGTTCTGGAAGTGCACATTGTCTTCGAGGACAGTGGATGGGCAATGACGAAATATCTGTTAGATGTACAAGAAAAAATACATTTATATCCGCGCCAATGATTTAGAAGCAGTTCATGGACACACACAAAGACAAGACATAATCTGGTACATTATAAATAGCAGGTTGTCGCCGAAACGTCAAGGCTTCTGCCGTGACAAGATAAACGGATAGCATCAAGTGATATTCGACAAACTGACAGTTTTTATCCAAAGAGTGATAATTTACATGTATTCGGATGTATATTGCTTTTAAAATGATACCTTTACTTTTAGAAATACAGAAGAAATGCAGAGAAATCTATATGTATGTACGACCGGACTGATTGCGTGTTTCAATACGTGAATGTAAATGTCTCTCTGTATATATATATATATATATGTTAGTGATGGCGTGTAGTCACCAGCCTTTCCTATTACAAATTGTGTCAAATAAGGAATTTCTTTTTCCAACAACGCCCAGTCTTATATTTTCTGCCAAGTTGACATATGTATCTATATTATCTGTAATCAAATCAATAAACCCGTAACCCTTCAGGGTCGTAGGGGTACCACATTGGATGCTTCAGCGCACAGAGCCCTCCAGCGAATTCACAATGCGGATGAGTGTGGAAATATCTTGTTCTGTCCATTCCTTGATGTTGTCTGTCCATGCCTTTATTTTCCCTCATCTGCTTATTCCCCCTTCGACAGTTCCCTGCAGTATTGTTTTTGAAAAGGAATAATGTCTGTGTACATGCCAAAACCATGCTAGTTTTCGTCGTTCCACTATAGAAAGAAATGGTTCTCGTTGGTCTTATGTTTCCTATAGGAAATTTGTAGAATTCGTCTCTAACATTTGTACTCGAAGCTTGTAATCGTCTCTCCATGTCCGCATGAAGTGTCCAACTCTCACAACCATACAGCACAACAGAAAGCACCAGCGACTTGTACAGCTTGACTTTCACTCCCACACTGATGCTGCTTTTCAAAATCACCATTAACCTTGGCAAAGAAGCTAGATCCATTTCCAGCCTTCTTTTTAGTCCTGCTTTGCATTTTTACTGCACATGCTGAATCCGAGGTATTTGAAGGTATACACCACCTCAAGCTTATGTCCATTCATCATGATGTTATTCTGATTTTCTATGTCTCTGCTGTTGACCAATATTTTGCTCTTTTCTGTATTTATTTCCATTCTGTACGTGCTGGTAACTTAATCCAAATTTGCTGTTAATTCTTGCAATCTTTAAGCAACCGTCTTAAAAATAAAATACACAACAGACGACAAACAATTTTTGACGTTTGAAAAAATTGTGACATTTGAAATTTACAGGAATGCGAATTACTCTATCGTGTGTGACTGCGAGGGGGCAGGGACCAAACCCGAAATAAAGGAATGACGAAAACGGATGTGATGGACCTCGGACGTCCTGACCACAAGTGGCTAACCGGGGTGCAAATAATCACAGTTCTACTGTTGAAATTGCAGCACAACGTACTTCACGCTCCCCGGCGGAAATCACACGAAATGTTCGTTGTTGTTATATTAGAGCGAACACAGAAGAAGAAGAAGAAGACTACGAGGGGGCTAATTCGATTATTTTTCTATGCTGTTCATTTGTTGCTTCGTATACTTTGTATTATCAGCCAATGAAAAGCAGGAAATGTACGATTAACCCCTAGTAATAGTACGGGCAGTAATGTGCAATATAGTAACCGGAGGATAAGTGATGTTAGGTGACATCACAGAGAAAATTACAAGGTAGGAAACACCGCAGTCATAACCATTTTTATGGAGATAATTGCGCGCTGTATACCGGATCTGCAGCTAGTAGACATGCGTGACAGAGCAGAGTGCTACCCCATTTCCCGTCTCTACGCAAGGCTAATACAACTGTTTCCTTTCCTTTCATTGGTTGGCGAAATATAGTGTAAGGAAAAGGACAAATGAAACGAACGGAAAAAGTCTGAATAGCCTCCCGCAGTGATGTAGCTCTTAGGACTGAGGTCACGATACAGATCACGCCACATCGTTATGAAATCTGACAGATTTTGTTATCATATATTTTCAGGCCAAGTTTCAACCTGCCCCGAACTATTTACATTTCAATCTCTATCTCAAAATCAAAGAAGGAGAAATTCAGTTAATATTTTACTTATTTTGACATCTCTCTCTCTCTCTCTCTCTTTCTCTGTCTTAAAAACTTTGGCACTTGAGTAAACACCAGAATATCTGACGCAAGTTGATATTTGAAAGACTACGAAGAAATGTGTAGCACAGAATAACTACTACCATCACACTCATAAATTGTGATAAGCAGTAGTATCATCTCCTTTTTTGTATTCCCGTGAAACATGGGCTGTATAATATGGCACGATGAGGTTACATTTTAAATCTGTAAGCATGCAAAACATGTCATCAAATGTTACATTGAACCAGTGCTACTTTATGGAAGTGAAGCATTGACAATAAATAAGACATCGCAAAAATCATTGGAGGCAGCGGAAATGTGGATTATTCGAAAAATTTTACACATTCCGTTGGACAGCAAAGATTACTAATGAAGAATGTCTTAAAAGGATGGATGTGAAAAGATGCATTATTTATAATATAAGAAAAATACAGTTTATATTTATTGGGCACATAATGAGAAGAGGAGGCATTAAGAATATAGTGAAACAGGAAAGATGGAAGGGAAAAGATCAAGGGGAAGACCCAGAGAAAAGATATTGGACAGTGTGACTAAATGGCTTCGATTGACGACACCAGCAGAGATAATGATATATATATGAGAGATTGATGTACATGGAGAGATATGATCACCAACGCCATTCGGCACGGCACTTGATGATGATGATGAAGCATGCATTTAACGTTGATGAAGCCAAATCTGTAGGAATACAATGCTGATGAAGACACGCTCACGCTGTGCGGATCATTTAGACAATATGAATATCTCTGTCTGCAAAAATAAATAAAACTGATATATGGAAGACCTCAGACTGACTTCCGAATGCTGGAAGACAGAGAAGAAGATACATTTTAAAGATACCCTCAATACGCCACCGACTCAAAGTGGGAAGGCATTTAATTCTGAAAGAATCTTGCACAATATAGACCATACTTGCCTCAGATACTAAGATTGGTGCAGAGACTCTCTGACAAGAGTCTACTTTACAAAAGCGCGATAGAAGAAAAGCAATAGCTGCTGAATGTCTCATGGATTCCTTCCACACATGTTCAGAATGTGGAAGAAAATTCCAGCCACTATATGTCAGCCTCCACACACTAATTGATTTACTTCATTAATGGAGGGAGGCGTGGATCGAAGAGGAATACGGATTTGCCCATGTTCGCTGATCATAGCCTACATCAGCACGATTATGATTAATTAATCATAGCCGGACACCACATTCATCACAATCTTCAACTCAATTGAGTTTAATTAATCATAGCAGGCCACCACATTCATCACAATCTTCAACTCAATTGAGTTTAATTAATCATAGCCGGCCACCACATTCATCACAATCTTCAACTCAATTGAGTTCAAATGTTCTTCGTTAACTCCGACAGACGAACAACACATTTATATGTAGAAGTAGCGGAAGGTCAGTGATTAGTTCACTGATACCCTTGATCACGATTGGTTCATTGTTGGATCCCTTGATCATGATTGGTTAATTGTTGGAACCCGTGATCATGATTGGTTAATTGTTGGAACCCGTGATCATGATTGGTTAATTGTTGGAACCCTTGATCATGATTGGTTAATTGCTGGAGTTTTAACATAGTATAGATCACCGGCCGTCGTTTCTTAGATATATCTTTCCATTCTAAGGAAATGTGTACCAGAATATCTAAAAAACTGCAGGCGATAGGTATGATGTTGTCCACATAATCTATCAGGTATGCCGTTCGTTAATGAAATAAACTGACCTAATATTGTATTATTTTGTACTCTTCCATGGAGTCGAGAAGAAAAGCAGTACCTTACCTATGATTACGTATGTACGTGAAAACGCTACTACATCATTGCAAATATAACTATTTTTATGTATGTATAGATAGATTACAGCAGAATAGTAGGTCGTGTGTGGGGGTATGACAACGAAAAAGAGGTGGACCATGAAATAGATGGAAATAAGATATCAAAAACCGCCTGAACATAACGCTCATAGAAGTAATAAGATTAGCTCAAGATAGGCAGGAGATTCGAAATGCTGTGACAAGATAGGCAGGAGATTCGAAATGATGTGACAAGATAGGCAGGAGATTCGAAATGCTGTGACAAGATAGGCAGGAGATTCGAAATGATGTGACAAGATAGGCAGGAGATTTGAAATGCTGTGACAAGATAGGCAGGAGATTCGAAATGCTGTGATGGTTGCTATGTCCTGTACAGGATATGATCCTGATGATATATATCATACCTCTGAGACAACATTACACAACCATGCCTCTGAGACAACATTACACAACCATGCCTTTGAGACAACATTACACAACCACGCCTTTGAGACAACATTACACAACCACACCTTTGAGACAACATTACACAACCATGCCTTTGAGACAACATTACACAACCACACCTTTGAGACAACATTACACAACCACACCTTTGAGACAACATTACACAACCACACCTTTGAGACAACATTACACAACCACACCTTTGAGACAACATTACACAACCATGCCTTTGAGACAACATTACACAACCACACCTTTGAGACAACATTACACAACTTTACTTTTGAGACAACATTACACAACCACACCTTTGAGACAACATTACACAACCACACCTTTGAGACAACATTACACAACCACACCTTTGAGACAACATTACACAACCACACCTTTGAGACAACATTACACAACCATGCCTTTGAGACAACATTACACAACCACACCTTTGAGACAACATTACACAACTTTACTTTTGAGACAACATAACAGAACTTTACTTTTGAGACAACATTACAGAACTTTACTTTTGAGACAACATTACACAGCCATGCCTTTCAGACAACTTTACATGAGTCCAGGCGTCACCTCAGTGGCAAAACAAAGCACATGTGTTTGTCTAAATGACTATGGGTGTCAAGAGTTATGAGCTCACAGCTAAAGGAATTATTTAGTCATCATCATCATCATCATCATCATCATCATCATCATCATCATCATGTTCTGATTATACATGTTTAAATTTTTTCAGGGCATTCTATGCCAGGATTTTAGTGTCCAATCATCTGCGCACGCACTAGAGAGATGCATCAACACGAGTCGAAGACTGCTATCATTATTATCGTTATTATTATCATTGGAGTTATTACGCACACACGCACAAAGGCAGAGAGTAAGGGAGAGAGAGAGAAGCAGAGAGAGAGAGAGAAAGCAAAGGAAACTTCTCTCCTAAAAAAATATTATAAACAATAATTGATATTCTAGACATGATGTCTGGTAGAGCAAAAGGCCCGACAGTGAGATTATGAAATGTATGGACGTGAAGGAGATAGCGTCAAATGCTGACAAGATCTGAGTTTATGAACCTGTTTTTTTCATATCACCAGAACATAATATGTATAAACAGATAAACAATTCCCTTCATCATTAAACATAACCAAAGTAGGATACATTATTCAACATGATTATTTCCGAATAATATGCGTTTTTACATTAGATATTACCAAAAAGGAACATATGCATGCCGAGAGCATCAGGGCATCAGATTAAACATCGAATGATAATAGCTTTGACAAATAAGTCCTCTCTTGTAAGCTCGTCAAACAATCCGATATGTCGGTTGGCTTTAATAAAAAAAATTCCATCATGTATGTGTGTGTCCTTCTGCTGTGACCTTGTGCTGTGACCTTCTGCTAATGCAAAATGTTGTCCTCACTGACAGTCTGTAAACGTCTGTCAGAGCTAGGAAAATTACGACTCCTGGATCAAATCCGACACAGAGGGCCATGTCTTTATTGGCCCTAAGGCTGATTAACAATGATTACTCACATATGTACTTGTCACTGATATAACATATGTACTTGTCACTGATATAACATATGTACTTGTCACTGATATAACATATGTACTTGTCACTGATATAACATATGTGCTTGTCACTGATATAACATATGTACTTGTCACTGATATAACATATGTGCTTGTCACTGATATAACATATGTACTTGTCACTGATATAACATATGTACTTGTCACTGATATAACATATGTGCTTGTCACTGATATAACATATGTACTTGTCACTGATATAACATATGTGCTTGTCACTGATATAACATATGTACTTGTCACTGATATAACATATGTACTTGTCACTGATATAACATATGTGCTTGTCACTGATATAACATATGTACTTGTCACTGATATAACATATGTGCTTGTCACTGATATAACATATGTACTTGTCACTGATATAACATATGTACTTGTCACTGATATAACATATGTGCTTGTCACTGATATAACATATGTACTTGTCACTGATATAACATATGTGCTTGTCACTGATATAACATATGTACTTGTCACTGATATAACATATGTGCTTGTCACTGATTTCACATGTGCGCTTGTAACTGAACTATTTAGCCATCTAACAACCTTACTATATAACAACATAACAATCTAACCATTTATCCATTTAATCATCTCTAAAATTCGAATGTCTCACCATCATCATTACTTGATATATAATCCGTACTATTAAAAAATTAAGTGAACTCCTACACAAGTTTAGGATGTCTACAGTGTTCAAGTGTAGGATGCCTACAATGTTCAAGTGTAGGATGTCTACAGTGTTCAAGTGTAGGATGCCTACAATGTTCAAGTGTAGGATGTCTACAGTGTTCAAGTGTAGGATGCCTACAATATTATTTAACTTGTTCTAAACAAGTTTCCGAATAACATGACAGCGTATAAAGAGAAAAAAATAAAGGAATGAAAGTACAATTGAATTACTGAGGTAGAAATCACGAAAACAAATTAATTCAAATACCAATATGAAGTTATTTGAAGAAACAGGACGCCTTGTCTTGCCTTATTCATGTGTACCGCTAGGCGTCATGGGGGGGGGAGCTGGCGTCTTCTTTCTACTGCTATGTTGCCGATGACATTGTGTAGCCTTTATCATCATCTTCAGCATCATCAAGTGCCATCTTCGCAACGAATGTTGACTGCAACAGACCTCCAACATCCCCTCTCTTGTTTTGATGGTTTACTCTGCTAGACTGTAACCTGTCCATCTTGTGATGCTACTCTCCCACTTGTATCTCTGCCTACCTCTTGCTCGCTTCCCTTTGACTTTACCCTCAAGTAAGGTCTTCAATAAGTTGTCATGTCTTTTAATGTGTCCAAAATATTTTATTTGCCTGATATTTATTTCTCTTAGTAATTCATTCTTCATATTAAGTGTTTTTAGCACCTCTTTATTTGTTTTCTTCTCTTTCCATGATGTTCTCTCTATTCTCCTATATACCCACATCTCAAAGGCATCAATTTTGTCTTCTAATTGTTTATTTAGTGTTCATGTTTCTGATCCACACATTAATATGGAATAGATGTAGCATTTTAAAATTCTCATTTTTAACTTTTTTATAATTTGTTTAGATGTTAATATTTTCCTCATGCCATTGAAGGTACTTTTGGATATTCCTATTCTCCTTTTAACTTGTTTCGCATCTGCCATCATTTGTGACTATGTGTCCAAGATATTGATAATGTTTTACTTGTTGTAGTTTCTCTCCCTGTATGTTTATGTGTAGCTCTTGTTCTTCTGTGTCCTTGCTGATTATCATGGTTTAAAAAAAAATATTTATATCCAGTCAATATTCATTACTTGCTTTATGGATATGATCTGTTAGTCTTTGTAGTTCATGTTCACTTTCTGCTAAAAGAACAGTGTCATCTGCATATCTAAGGTTGTTTATTATTTTCCCACTGATCTTGAGTCCTGGCATTTCTTTTATATATTTAAAGATATTCTCTGTGTAGATATTAAATAGGCTTGGTGATAAAATGCATCCTTGTCTTAACCTCTCTTCTTATTTCTATGTATGGTGAGTAGCTGTTTTCACACCTTATTGATGCAGTTTGTTCCAAATATATTATTCTAATCAGTCTGATGTCTTTTCCATCTATGCCTATTTCTTGAATACATTTTATTAATTTTTCATGTTGGACTCTGTCAAAGGCTTTGCTGTAGTCTATGAAGCAAATATATAGATACTATTTTGGACTTCTATATATTTCATCGTTGATTATTTCTGTTGGTTCGTGTCTTTTTACTTCTCATGTTTTGTACTTTCTTGTAGAACATCTTCGGTGTGTTTTGTCTATCCTTGTTAAGATGTTCTCCATATTCTTGCCGTGACGTATTAATGCAAATTTGATGATTTTCCTGGTGTTAATCTTTGCTGCCGTATATGCTAAATACTCTTTATGTGTTTTGCGTGTTGCTAATTTTTCTTGTATTTTAAAAAAAATCTTTAGTTGCGTTCTTTACCTCTTCCGTCCACCAAGCTGTTATTTTTGGTTTCCTGCCTGTATGATTTTTATATCCGCATATTTTTCCTGTTGTTTGTATGATTGCATTTTTGAAATATTTCAATTCTTCTTCTATATGTTAGGCGTTTTCTGGTAACTTTGCCAATTCTTCGTTAACCTCCTGAATATAGTTGTTCTGTTTAGTTCTTCAAATTTCTGTATATCTTTTTGCGCTTGGTGCATTATGCTTTTCTTGTGCTTGCTATTTTTCACTCTGTTTTGGCTGTTATTATTACTGCTTCAGAGAGGCACGTAGCGCAATGGTTAGCGCATTGGCTTCGCATATTAGTAGTGCTGGGTTCATTCCCTAGTTAAGGCGGAAATGTTTTTCAGATTGCAACGGCTCCAGGGTCGGCCCAGCCTTAAATGGGTACCGGATTAATCCATAAAGTAAAGACTGCGAGGGAGAGGAAATGGCTATCACCCTCATTGGCAGACCCAATGAAATGTTAGATCGCTAACATCTGACACCCCTCCGGCATTAATAAATGCTATGGGTTACTTTACTTTTTACTTACTATTACTGCCTTATGGTCAGTGTCTGCGCACATGTTAGGTGTTACTTGTGCGTCTGTTATTATTCATCTATTGTTTATTTTTGTTAGTATAAAAATTCTTGCATTCCAGGATATTCCATTTATACCACTTGTGACTGTCTATGTTTAAGGTGGTCGTTATGAAGAGGTTGTGCTGAATGCATGTATTTATTAGCTTATAACCGTTGTCGTTAATCTGATTTCTTTTGTCTCCGAAAGGTCCTTTATATTCCTCTATTTCTTCTCTATTTGCGCCAAGATGTACTTTAATTCTCTCAAAATATATATAGATTATCATTGTTGATTTTATTTATTAATCTGTTTACATCCTCAAAAAATTAATCTCTGTCGTTTTCTTTGTTTGGTGTTAAATGGGGCATATGCATGTATAAATGTTGTGTTTACATGGTCTATTGTAATCGTTACGGATATTGATAGTTCATTCTGATGTGTAATTTGAACTATGTTCTTAGCAAATATCGGGTCTACGAAAAAGCCCACCCTCGTGCGTTGTTCTTTAAACTGTGTCAACTCCACTGTATAGAAACGTGCAATTTTGTTATAGTTTCTTATAGCCACTGTCTTTAATCCTCGTATCTGCTAGATCTAGTATTTTGATGTTTCTCATTTTTATTTCATCTAACAGGTCTTGTTTCTTTTCGTATTTTGTTTTTTCCACACCTGTTGATTGTAGCAAATTAATATATTGTTTGTTTCCTTTGTTGTTTAATATTACTAGTAGTGGTCTTCAGAAATCTCTCTAGTTTACTACTAGCTATTGTGTTCTCAGTGTCGGTTTGCTAATCAAGTCGCAGTGTTGTATCAGGAAATTCACATGGCCACACGGGATCTTTAACTAACACACACAGAAAGAAACCACATATTCCATGCGAATTTCCTGAAACATTGAACAGGACTTTCAATTGTGGCCACAAGAAATAAAGCAGCTGTCACTTCGCGCCATTCTACCGGAATACCTCAATTTCAATGTCATAAATTCTATAAAATGCAGATTAAAAATTTAATAAATCTCTATAAACTCTTGAAAATTGTTGTTTTGGAAAATTTAAATCATAATCAAATTCTGGATATCTTCTAAAATTTAAATTATAATCTACTTCAGGATATTTTCTAGAATTTAATGTAACATAAATGTTTTTTAAATCTACATGATCAAACACGGATCCACCGAAGACAGATTTGTCGGACCATTGGCGTAAATAAAACGGCGACACAACGCATTTTCATTCTCTGGACTACATCCTGTTGGAATCTAGTAGGACCATGGTCCTGCTACAAAGGAGATCCAGCGGGAGTTTGAGAATGAACTATGAAGAAGAAAAAACACGGATGCATTTGATCTTTATCTGATGTTCTGCTTGTTTGAAAAGCTATTATAATCCATACTGGGCTTTCTGATGAACTTTTAGCAGCTAAACCATGAAAAATTAGTAGATTCTGGAACAGAAATAGAATCACGGTGTCTAAATCTATATCCAACATTAAATGCAGTATTACTTTCATTAAGTTTATAAAGGTTATTTTCTCTTCAAGAGATGAATCAACAAGTGGCATAAAACATGATAATTTATCTAAAATAATTTTCCCAACTGCTATATCAGTGTTCTTAAATAAATTATCAGATTTTCTATCGAAAGTAAGTTTGTGTTTAAACCCATGAATTATTTGATTATAATCTTCTGCAAAACCATATGTTTTAATGGATTCTGAAACTAAAAGATGCTTTTAGATCTGGTTTAATTATTAATAAATGATGTCTTATTTCAAATCCTTGTTGTTTGAAATCTGCTTTACCATCAAGATAATCTCTAAACCATGTCGTATTTAATCCTTGTGTTTTCTAAAATCCTGTGAATACTTTACTATTCATAACACTGTTGTAGCTTGGCCAGGTTAATCTATACGTTCTATTTCTTGTCCAGATAGTTCATATTTTATATTCTGAAACATATGCATTAAATGATTATTTCACATAGCAATTACATCTGTACCATCACATGAAGAACCATCTATCTTTGTAAGTCTTCCTTCAAAAATTAACAATTTTCCTTACGTCAATAACAGGTTTTTAGAGCGTTCCACTTATACAAGACGGACTATCACTAAAACTAGGGGATTATGATTTGTAAACAAGAAAACATACAAATTACAATATACAAAACATTTTCAACGTTTCACCCAAAAGTTCTTTATAAAGATACGCACAAAACATAATAAAACGACAAGTAGAAACGATCACAACACACAAGCGTGTCCAACTGAAATATGGAAGTGAGGTACCGGAAGGACAGTAAGTACATAAAAATATAAATATGGGTGGAAACGAAGCGAACAAAAAGATGACGCAAATGACGGAACAAAATGAATAAAGACAAAGGCCACACCAACCGAGAACTAGAAAAAAAAAGTGGTCGGAATTGAGTCCAAAAGGCTTGAGTATACCCAACTCAAAAATAAGAAGATTTTCTAGAGCGTACATAGATCTATCATCGGTAGTGCAGGATCTGATGACAGTGACCTTAATATCAAGAGCACCATGATTACAATCACCGTTAAAGTGTGTGGCAACAGGAGTAGGTGTTCTATGCTTGATCGCATGAAGATGGTTACAGAATTAAATAATTAAATAAATTTCACTAGGATATTTAAATAAATCATGAGTCTCTATATTTATTCTGATTTATTCTGCTCTATTAAGATTTGTTCTGCCAAAACAGGACTGTATTGTGAACTTCATATTTTTCTATACTTTCATCAATTGTGAAGTTTACAGCAATTTGTAAAATTTCTTCCGACATTTTTATAGAAGAAAAAAGTATGTATTTTTAAAAAATGTGTAAAATTTCTTCATCTGTTACTGGAGAATTGTAAATCTGGTACGCTTTATGACATAGAAAATTATGGAGTACAATAGAACGAAAACGAATTTCTTCATTATTAGCATCTATGTACATATCTAGTCCTTCTAAATATTTTTTGGAATATGTATCCTTCTGGTTTATTTTTTATTATTATTCTAAAATCAAATGGAGGATTGCGTTTCCTATCTGATCGTCTTGGTTGATATGGGTTTTTAAAAAATTATCATCATGGTTCCTAACAAATGCACTGTTTTATCATCTGGATTCTCTGCGTTAATTCTTCCCTCAATTATAATAGTTGAGTCAGAAGGAAAACCGCCAATAACTGCACCAGGGCAAGATTTAGACTTAATAGGGCCCTAAGCTATTTGAGATATAAGGCCCTAACCTATTTGAGATATGGCGCCCTTTAACTATTAAGGATATATAGATAGTGTTATTAAAAAAATGTTTGCCCCCCAAAAAAAAATAAAGTGGCGCCCTAAACTATAGCTTGTTTAGCTTACAGGTAAAAGCGGCACTCAACTACACCATATTCCACAAATTCTGTGTCAAACAAAAAGAACTGCAGTTTATTTGCTTCAGTAGTAGATTTTCTAAGATACTAATCTCATTTTCCTTCTCTTAGCACTACTGTTGACATTTTATAATTCGCATTAGGAAGCAAAGATGCAATTATTTTTCCTAAATTAAATTTTTGTGTGGAAGACATTACTATTGCCTCTAGTTTAAGCGTACAAGAGCAGTCAATTTAATATCAATATCCCAATCATATTTTAGGGGCGCCTGTGTGTTGTCGGAGCCTGATAGGGTGCAAAGAATAGCAACACTGTTTACCGTCCATGCATGTCATAAGAGGCGACTAAGGAGGTTATGCGATGGAGTTGGCTGTCCCATCCCACCCATATAGGATCAGTGACCCAAAGCCATGCTGAAGTCGGATGTGTCAGGCCGAAAGACACAGATATCGCAGTAATGCTGTAAACCATGCCACAGCGCATTCCGTTCTCCGGACTACATCCTATTAATCTGCAGGAATTTGAGAACGAACGCAAAAGAAGAAAAAGAACATATTTTAGTGGCAATAAATCCATTTGTTTGTAGAAAATACTACTCCTACGACAGTGTCTTATTTTAAACTTCTGGTACCTTAAAAATATCTTTTTTATCTTCTGGTAACTTGAAAATATCTTTTTTATCTTCTGGTAACTTGAAAATATCTTTTTTATCTTCTGGTAACTTGAAAATATCTTTTTTATCTTCTGGTAACTTGAAAATATCTTTTTTATCTTCTGGTAATTTGAAAATATCTTTTTTATCTTCTGGTAACTTGAAAATATCTTTTTTATTTTCTGGTAACTTGAAAATATCTTTTTTATCTTCTGGTAACTTGAAAATATCTTTTTTATCTTCTGGTAACTTGAAAATATCTTTTTTATCTTCTGGTAACTTGAAAATATCTTTTTTATCTTCTGGTAACTTGAAAATATCTTTTTTATCTTCTGGTAAATCATGTGGAAAATCTGCTCTCTGATATCTCTCTCTCTCATTTAATTTAAAAATTAGTATCCGGCTTTTCTACCTTTATTACTAAAAACATCCACATTTTTTAAAATCATTTAAATTATAAGCATGACGAGATATTGGTTGAATTATATTCAAAGATATAATTCATCACTAATCAAGCCAAAAATATCAACATTAATTTGTAAAAGAAATAAAATATTGAAAATTATTAGTTTTTATAAATATTTAATTTCATTAACACTTACTGGTTTGTTTGTTAATCTTAAAAGACAAAAATAATAAACATCATGAATTTTAATAGGAGTCAATTTGATTGTTTTTTTTAATACTTGAGTTATTTCGATCCTAGACGTAATAAATGTAACTGCATATTTTGTTGTTTTTTCGTTCATTATAATTTAAATTTATAATTTAGAACACGTGGAGATTGAGATTAATAATCCTGGTAATATTTCATTTTCCTCAGTGGACTCTCCATGAATAACTCCCTCCATCAATTATCATTGTTGAATTAACAGGAGGATCCCTAATAAACTTCATCTGGGCCTCAACCTCAACAAAGAATTCAAGATGAGTTTCTTTTTGTTTATCTGAAGCAATACAATATTTTAGATAATTTCGGTACAATAAACCTGCAGTACCTACTAACCCAGAGTGCCGGATTTACCTATAAACTAAACAAGCTATAGCTTAGGGCCCCCACTTTCTTGTGGCCCAATTTTGTTATATTTCATTATCTATATATTCTTAATCGTTAAAGGGCACCACATCTCAAATAGCTTAGGGCCCCATATCTCAAATAGCTTAGGGTCCTATCAAGTCTAAATCCGGCCCTGCTAACCCACCTTCTGGTAGAGAAACTACACTTTTTATAGTTTTACCAGAATTAATTATTTTCATTTGATCTTCACTTCTTGAATATGTAATTTAATATCTACACCCCAATCATACTTTACGGGTAGTGCAATTTATCTATTCCTTTTTAATACAAATGATAAAGGTGTGTATTCTATTCCATTATGGGGCATATCTTGTGGTAATTCCTGTCCAACGTATATTCTTTTATCAGAAAGCTTCAATCCATACAAATCATCTTGTTTACTTTTATTAGTAAACTCATCAACATTTTCTAAATCATCTAGATTCAAAGAATAATTACGCACAGACTGAATTGTAGAAGAATCATCACACATAGATACAAAAATATAAACACGCATTTTATTGGGATAAATTTAATAACGATTGAAAATTATTACCATTAGACAATTCTCTAAAAAAAACTCTTTCTAACCAAAACTAATGACGTGCATATTATTAGTGGTCTCTGTGGAAACTCGTACATGATTGCAAATATTGTGATATTGTTTTTGAGTGAAAAATAAAAAAAGTAAACTATAACTGGTAAACAGTATAACAAATATAAAACAGCTCCGATTACCACTACTTGCAGACCAAGGTTGCCATATCAACATTTAATTAACAAGTACGGCTATTTCGAAAAAAAAAAAAAATAATTCCTGGCAGCAACTATTCATGTTTTAGTCATTTTTGGTATGTTTGGCAAAATTGATAACTTATGGACTTAAAAAAAAGATATTAATGTTTAAATCGATGAAATTATGAGAAACCTGGTCGAGGACTGTTTATAAATTACCTAAACAAGTTTTGGGCAATGTTTGATCTCCCAAGACTGCCTCCAAATTTTATACCTCCTTCTTCTCTATGGTAAGCTGCAGAAGAACATAAGCTCTCACGGTGGACAAAAGAAGTGCTAAAAATATTTCTATAAGACCTCTCTGAAAGCTCTGTCAACAATCGTCAAGAATACAGGTACTATAATATGATCAACTCCCACCAAAAAACCCCACAAAACAACACTATTTAGCATAAACTATACACAAGAACTGCATAATTGTTTTCAATTTTGTTTTTAGATTTAAAAAACATTTAATTGATGTATTTTAAAAAGCAGGATTTCAGAGATTTGATGCTCGCATTCTTTTGTTTTTTATTACTGTTTTCCAACTTTGTTAGACGTTTGACCATTTTTGTGCGACAATTTTCTATTTACTATTTGGACAAAAAAAGCTATAACTGTTGGCAACCATGTTGCAGGCTTATTTTTTAAGGCTGGCGGGAATTGAAAGTATTTTGTTTGATCTCAAGGACAAATAACGCCGACGTTGACAAGACAGACTACTTAATGGCGTGACAAATAATGAGTTGAGGGAGGGGGCTATTTGGATGTCTGAGCAATGGAAGCTGAAACTTTGCCATAATGTATAATGGGAAGACAGTCGCGTGTTGTTGTCTAAACAATCAACGTTTAAAACACTGCCAAGGTGTCTATAAATAATGAATTTATGATCTTGTGTTACACCCAATAGAATGGAAAAGAGGTATATACGTTAATAGTTTCAGGACAAAAATAGGCTTCTCGGATTGACTGTATTGTACTGGGTCTTCCCAGTAGTTTCCTGCCTCTCTTATCAGACCAGCAAACTGCATGCAGAGAGAATCGCTTAGAGCATGTAACTATATACTGTAAAAAAACAACCAAAAAAAACCCTCATATTTTTTGAAGTTACTCTTTTAAAAGGTAATCGATGATTGAACATAATTCAACCTATCGACTCTGTCCACCTGGTCATTAACGTCTTGTGATTACCTGAATTGTACTCACCTCATTAATCATGAGGTCATGAAAAAGGTCAAGGTCAAAACAACATTTTTGGCAATAGCTCGTAACAAGCTCATGAGAATCCCGTGAAACTTAATGATCAAAAAACACTCTGAAGATATTATTGAATTTCTATAAAAGATTGACGGCACTCGAATAAATTCAGATGAAAATTTAATGTGCAAGTATGGTTCATCTCACTACAGACTAACAATACATCATCACTGGACCCTTACAGGCTGGAAAATCATAAAGTGTAATGACCAGACAATTTAATGTGGCTAGAAGTACCATTAGTAGCTCTTGGAGACGATTTCAGCAAACTGGCTCAATGGCGGACATGGCCACACAGTGGAAGAACCAGAGTTACAACTCCTACCGAAGACCGATTCATACGGCTGCTTCACCTCAATAATCGAATTTGCATCTGTGTCTTCCACAATCCACTCAATGCTCACTGCTCGTCTCATTTCAGATCAAACGGCCAGGAATCGTCTGCATGACGCTGGTCTTTGGGCTAGAATACCATGCAGAGGTCCTGTTCTTACGGACCTGCATCACCAGAACCGACTGAAATGGGAGAACCAGCACCGTCAATTGTCCGTTGGGAATGACTGGAAACGGGTTTAGTTTAGTGATGAATTATTTTGTGTGCTCCGGCGACACGATAGACGGAGAAGAGGTTACCGCAGAGGCCATGATCGCTACGCCCAGAACTACATTGATGATGCTTCTCCACCGATGGAGGTATACTGATGCGGGTGGCGAAAAACTTCATGGGAAGACGTGATTTAGTGAAAATTAAAGGATGCCTGAATGCCGAACGATCTTCTTTCTTTCTGTCCTCATGTACCTTTCGGTGTCGAGGGGAGAGTGATTGTACGGTCTTTTGCCCTTCTATTTGCCTCCTCTGCTGTTATATTTCCGAGTGTCTCTAATACACTATCTATCCACCTTTTACGAGGGCGTCCAATAGGTCGCCTGTTTTCGTATCGTTTGTTAAGTGTGTTTTGGATAATACTTTGCTCTTTCTGTCTGGTTATGTGGCCGTACCATTTCACTTGTTGTTTCTGTATGTATTCTATTGTTGACTTGATCCCTTATTGTTTCCTTAGTGCTTCATTCCTGATTTTGTCTCTCAAGCTAACTCCAATCATACGTCTCACACATTTCATTTCAGTGGTGTTAATCTTATGTATTGTTCTAGAATCTAATGTCCAAGTTTGACACTGTTAACGCAATGTTTGTAAGAAAATGGTGTTGAAAAGCGCTTTCTTTGTTTCTAGTGTAATATCTTTGTTTCTTAGTAAAGGTGTTAATTGACCAATGATCTGAGAGGCCTTATTACATCTTGCGTTTATTTCTGCTTCTTGTTTGTTGTCATATCTCAATGTGCTGCCCAGATATTTGAATTCATCTACTTGTTTTAGTTGTTTATAGTTTATCTGTATGCCGAACGATACATCGCTGAAATTGTTCGTCCTCGCTTCCTTTCATTTTTGGCTGCACGAATGTCGATTTTTGAGCAGGTTAACGCTCGACCTCACTTCGCACAAGTCACCACCCAGTTTCTAGCTGACAAGAACATCCAGATCATTCCGTGGACATTCATGTCATCAGTCATGAAACTAATAGAACACTTATGGGATGAACTCGGCAGACAACTCCGTCAGCGAGAGTGACTTAAGTCAGTCTCCGACAATTGTGTCTTGCACTGCGAGAAGTGCAGGCATCCATCCTACAACAAAAGTTCCAACAGCTAATGGGATTCATGTCACGGAGTTGACGTTCTCAGATAGAGGCCAGAGGAGGCCATACACCTTACTGAAACGGAAGACTGAGTCGCGAAGAATAAAATTTCAAACCAAATTTAATTAACAACATTATTGTTAAAGATTGAAAGGTTCTTCATGCCAAGGTGGAAACATTGATTCCATAAAATACAATTTTGGTACACCTTTAATATTTGGTGTCCATTAGCAGTGCGTTGCATTTCTTGGTGTCCATTAGCACTGCTATAATGTTACGTTTTTTTAAACAATATATGTAGCTTACGCGATAGCCCTCATGGTTCTCTGACAAATCCATATGTGGAGAAAATATCAGGGTCAGAATTCGACCGTCCTCCCTCAAGAACATAAAGGAAGTCTGATTAAGTAAAATGTACCTCTTGGGAGCCCCGTTAGCGCAGTGGTTAGCGCACTGGCTTCGCATATGAGTGGTCCTGGGTTCATTCCCCAGTTGAGGTGGAAATGTTTTTCAGATCGCAACAGCTCCTGGGTCGACCCAGCCTTAAATGGGTACCGGATTAATCAGGGAAGTAAAGACTGCGAGGGAGAGGAGATGGCTACCGCCCTCATTTGCAGAGCCTCTGAATTTTGAGATCGCAAACATCTCACACCGCTAAGGCACTAATAAATGCTATGGGTTACTTTACTTTACCTCTTGAAGTAAGGTACTCCTCATTCAACCGCGGACGTTAGTAAAATTTGGTTATATCAGAGATTTTCAATAATAAAAATTAGCGGAGGTCGCTGTTCTGATAATCCTATCACCACGACCTCCACTTTACGTGGTAATTGTCTGGGTCATGAATTTAATTTCGTTGTTATTATGTTTACCAATAGCATCTAATTTTTCCATTTGCAATATGTTGTTTTTGTTTAGGTATTTTTGTTGTATACACACGCCATCTATATCTCATGAGTGTGGTCATAGACATGACCATGTGTGGTATAAAATACCTCTGCGCATAATTAATTAGGACTTCATTCCTTATGTTTTTGATCATTGTCGTGTTTTCATTGGTCACTATGTATATACTCTGTGTCACCTTTGCTATTTTTGACATGCGACTGCAGGAATAGAAATAATGACATACGAAAATCGCGACAATAATCAAGAAGGTAACGAATTATATTTCTAATGAATTATGTACCGAGGTCTTGTATATAAAGACGGCGATGGCTTACACTGAGCGCATGTTTTGTGTTTACGATTCATTACTCAAGTTTAATGATTATTTTGTCTATTTTTACCAGTATTATTCACGCATAATTCCAAGATCTGGCTCTCATGCTAGGGCAGGGCGACCATCAGAAGTCAAGCGCTGGCATATTCGAATATCACATCTCAAATCAGCTTTTTTTTCATCCTTGTTCACAACGTGGAGCAAAACAGCGGCGTAATGGCTGTACAAGACATGTTTCATTATTATTTTCTGCAAGGTTAATTTCTATGTTATACGAGTCTGTACATTTTTATTTCTTGTACGACGTTCGTTCAGCCATTGAAATCCTAGATCTGATATCAATTTCACAGCGGACATTCCCTGTAATGATTTCTTCCCGATATTAAAATCGCAACACTTGTATAATGCCCTTCCATTCTGAGCTGATATTGCCACTTTGGGTTAGATTGACAATAACCTTACATTTGTTTTTATTAATATTCGTCATCATGACAACTACGTTGGCGAAGTCGCGGATCTTGTTAGATTCATTTTGGAATAATAGACGCTTTCCTTTAAAACAATAACTTTGCAATATTTTTGCAAGTTTTTTCGTTTATTCCAGTATACCCACGACCTGTTTGTTTGATTGTCCATGAAATTCTCCGAATTGTTCAATAGATATACATCTCCCGAGATTCTAATATTTTTCTTAACCCTCAATCGATCTCAATGTGATATAGATCCCGACCCCTCCCCTTTCAAGGAAGTCGATTGATAAATTTAAAATTAGGAACTATTGCTCCTTCTAGTATGGGAGCATACGAGTTTAACAATTTTGATATGTAACAGAATATATAACAATAAACTCTGGAAAAAAAACTAACAAATGTTCTTTAATGCTCCAGGAGACCATGGAAGAAAGTTAACAAACGTTCTTTAATACTCCAGGAGACCATGGAAGAAAGTTAACAAACGTTCTTTAATGCTCCAGGAGACCATGGAAGAAAGTTAACAAACGTTCTTTAATACTCCAGGAGACCATGGAAGAAAGTTAACAAACGTTCTTTAATGCTCCAGGAGGCCATGGAAGAAAGTTAACAAATGTTCTTTAATGCTCCAGGAGGCCATGGAAGAAAGTTAACAAACGTTCTTTAATACTCCAGGAGACCATGGAAGAAAGTTAACAAACGTCCTTTAATGCTCCAGGAGGCCATGGAAGAAAGTTAACAAACGTCCTTTAATGCTCCAGGAGGCCATGGAAGAAAGTTAACAAACGTTCTTTAATACTCCAGGAGACCATGGAAGAAAGTTAACAAACATTCGTTAATGCTCGAGGAGACCATGGAAGAACGTTAACAAACATTCGTTAATGCTCCAGGAGGCCCTGGAAGAAAACTTTCACTTTAAAGCACGGTGGATAAGGACAAAAAAGGGTTGAGAATCAATGTTCTAATTGCTTGTTTGGTGTCATATAGTAAAACTTCAAGCTTTTAATAAATTAACTACTTCTTTATCTTCGTCAATTTTATTATAGATTAATATTTTATTGATCTCTTAAAATTTATCTTTACAATATTGATTTATGATTACTTTTATACGTCTGCACTCACATTATTATGTGTCCAAGATATTTATTTAAAAATATGAGCTTGTCTCAAACTTTCAGTATATATTGACATAAAATACAAAGTAATAAGATTTACAGTTGTTTGTTTGTTTCAGAACGTCAGGAATTGTGAGCGAATAGCTCTTACTTACTATGTGCAGTAGGGAGGTTTCTCCGGGCTGTCTTTCATACACAGGAGACTTCAACTTTAGGCTTAGTGCAATACTTATCGTAGAACTCTTCTGCTCAAGAGGTGGTATAAGATTTACAGTAAAAATAAATCTTGACACGAAAAAATATTGTTAACATTATATAAAACAGACTGAATTACCGTTTCGATTTAAATGTCTTCATCAAGGAAAAGGTACAGTACAAACGCTGAATAAATAATAACTACAATACTATTGAAATAGGACTTTAATTTGATATATTTAATTTGACATTTAATATAAGTTCAAAAATTAATTTCTGAGTATATTTTTATAGTCGATGTTTGCTAGTTTTCCGTATACTTGCAACATTAGGTGGTCAATTTGCAGCCTTAAATTTAATTCTAGGCAATATTGTTACAAAGAATTAAAAAAAACATGAACAACGCCATTTGGGAGACGGTGACAGAAATACTCGGTATTTCACCTAAGCAGACACCGCACAAGCCATGGATAACAAATGACATATTCCAATTATATCATGTCAGACGAGAAATTAATATGAACAAGGAAGTAAGTTTAATCTCTAAATCAGAATATAATAAAGTAAACAAAAATATAAGATGCAAAATGAAACAAACAAAAGAGTAATGGATTAATTACCAATTTGAAACCATTAACAGCTAATGCTATAAAACAGGACAACAGCAAGGTGGCATATGTCGTATAAAAAAAAAGCTAACATACAGCAGGAAGCTAAGATATTCATTATAGAAGACAAAAATGGTAAAACGCTAAATGAAACGCCACAAATAATTAATCGATGGAATGAGTATTGTAAATATCTGTACAGCAACTCAAGACCATGAAATATTGTAAAGATCTGTACAGCAACTCAAGACCATGAAATATTGTAAAGATCTGTACAGCAACTCAAGACCATGAAATATTGTAAAGATCTGTACAGCAACTCAAGACCATGAAATAGCTACGATTTAAGAGAATTAGATGATTCTGACACCTTGAGAGAAAAATTTGAAGATGCAATACGATCATTAAAATTTGGAAAGACATTAGGAATAGATTATATCGCTACAGAACACCGGAAACATGGGGACATAGAAACAATAAATATTATGAGAACACTTTGTCCAGGCATACGGGGTAAAAAGGTTCATACAGAATGAAGAATTATCCGATTTCCCTCGATCGATCAAGTATAACAGCAGCATGAAATCTATTACAACTTATCCGATTTCACTCGATCGATCTCATTGCCAAAAATAGAGGAATTTAAAATTGTCCATATATTATAGAAATATTAGTCTTATTACTCGTTCAAACAAAGTGCTGTTAAGAATATTGTTAAACTGATTGAGACAAAGATCAGAGGAAATACTAGCTGAACAATAAGCAGGTTTTCGCAAAATTATAAGTTCTATAGAACAAATTTTCAACATAAGAATGATCACTGAGAAGCATCTATAACAGCAGCATGAAATCTATTACAATTTATCCGATTTCACTCGATCGATCAAGTATAGCAAGAAAGTCTATGGAAAAGTATGATAAATCTTAATTTTGACAGAAAATATAATAGAAATCAATGAAGCACTATACAAAGTAGGAATTTGAGTTGTTGCAATTAATGGTGATTTTGAACCATTTTCAAAACAACTGCAAGGATTCAACAAGGATACATATTATCACTAGTGTTATTCAATATGTTCTTGAAACACATCTTGCAAGATATGAACAATTCTTGAGTCTAACGGGAAATGAACCAGTACGTTCAACGGCACCAAATCGCCAAGCAACTCTCGTACACGAGATTTTCCGTACTTGACCAAAATTTTGAAATGAAAGTTGGTAAGTCGATTTGGTGCCGTTGAACGGACTGGTTCGATTCCCGTTAGACTCAAGAATTTTAATTTATCCTCTGGCTTCCTTCTTGAATTTACTTGCAAGATATGCTAGAGAAATATCACACGACAATTTCAATTGGTGGCCGTCCAAATGCCAGGGATCATCATCACCAGGTGCCATGCCGGCTGGCGTAGGCGATCATGGCTCTCCACAGCTCTCTGTCTCCAGTATTATGTATCAAGATTGTTGTTATTTCCCTGCCGTGCCAAGTTGTCAAACTGTCTATTTTCTCACGTTATCGTTCTCTGTCTCTGCTGCCTCTGATCTTGCCTGTTGTGACTATGTACTCCAAACCGGCCTGTATCATGAAGTGGCCAAAAAATGAAGATTGTCTTTTTCTTATATTATTGATTTAAGGTCCGATTCCCATTTGACTCTTTCAACACCTCCACATTAGTTTTTCGTCCATGGTATTCTCAGCATTCTTCTATAAAACCACATCTCTATTGCCTCTAATTTCCCACTTTCCAGTTTGTTTATTGTCCAAGACTTGCATCCATATGTTAGTATAGGAATTATATAACAATGCAGAACTCTCTTACCTCGAATGACAAAGTCATAGTACATAATATATTTTTCATTTTTCTGAATGTTGTTTTTGCCTGCCCTATTCTGCTTTTTATTGCTGTAGAACTTCTTCCATCTGCTGTAATAATTGTACCTAAATATTTGAATTAGTGGACCTGTTTTAATACTATATCATTTTTTTCATCTTGCAAGGTGTGTTATTTTGTTTCTTTAAAATAACCATTACCTCTGTTTTCTTTATATTTAGGAAGATGCCTTTCTCTTTACTTTCTGTTTTACTACTACATTAATTAAATCTTGAAGGTCTTCCTCACTTTTAGCAGTCATAACAGTACCATTCGCATATCTTAAATTATTTATGTATGTCCTCCCACTGATATTCCTGGGATATCAACTACCAACTATAAATAAATAAATAATGTGTACTCACGGCGCAAAATCCAGCAGGTAAAGTTTGAAACAGGGTAATATACTTTATGCACATATCCATCACTATCCAACCCTCCTGTCTCTGCACATTTGTACACTACAGATCGGCAGATGCTCCTAGCTTTCTCCTATACATCTTCTCTCATCCTTCTACCTGTCGCGATTCCCCTCCATTCTCTTAACCTCTCCGCCCTTTGGCGTCTGTATAGTGGTGAGGAGGACTTTCTTGATAAATCCCACGAGATGATGGATTTCTTCCGCTGTCACCTATACCCGACAGAGTCCTCCAATTTGCCTTGTGTTGAGTAAGCAGCATATCCCGCCTGAATGCCACCTCGAACACTCGGAGGTCTTCCTCTTTTGACAGAGTCAACTTGTTTTAACTTTCCACTCCTATAACTCTGCTGTTCGCCATGTCCTACTCCGACACTTTCCACTTCTCCAGTCTGATCCTAAGACATCGTACAGATATTGACATGGTACGAGTTGATACGAAAGAATAGATAATGTTGGAAATTGATATCGTACGAGGGGATACCAAAGAATGAGTACTGTTGGAAATTGACATGGTAAGAGTTATAAAATAAAGTCATGTTTATAGAAGAGACAAATCTCAGACATTTCAATCGAACGAAAGAAGAATAAGTTAGTATCATCCCTATTTCAAGAAGAATAAATTAGTATCATCCCTATTTCAAGAAGAATAAGTTAGTATCATCCCTATTTCAAGAAGAATAAATTAGTATCATCCCTATTTCAAGAAGAATAAGTTAGTATCATCCCTATTTCAAGAAGAATAAATTAGTATCATCCCTATTTCAAGAAGAATAAATTAGTATCATCCCTATTTCAAGAAGAATAAATTAGTATCATCCCTATTTCAAGAAGAATAAATTAGTATCATCCCTATTTCAAGAAGAATAAATTAGTATCATCCCTATTTCAAGAAGAATAAATTAGTATCATCCCTATTTCAAGAAGAATAAATTAGTATCATCCCTATTTCAAGAAGAATAAATTAGTATCATCCCTATTTCAAGAAGAATAAATTAGTATCATCCCTATTTCAAGAAGAATAAATTAGTATCATCCCTATTTCAAGAAGAATAAATTAGTATGATCCCTATTTCAAGAAGAATAAATTAGTATCATCCCTATTTCAAGAAGAATAAATTAGTATCATCCCTATTTCAAGAAGAATAAATTAGTATCATCCCTGTGCATTTGTGGTAACAGTACTGAAGGGGAAAAAAGAATAGAGACTGATACCAACTATAGTACCTGCGTATTAAAAGACAAACGAAATGTTTTGAGATCAAAGTTTGATGTCCCATCCAACCGAGGATCAACGTGAACTCAGAAACCATGATGTATAGTCGGATGTGTCTCCCGAAAGTGCTATTATCTCAGTCAAGCTGGAAACCGTGGCAAAACGTACTCTGTTTCTTTTGATGTTCCTCCTTCGCAAGCGAAGATGATCATGGCATGAAAAACATTAAATGGGTTGGGAAAAAAGTATAGTTAAAATTGTTAATGAACTAATTTGGTTTGCGAGTTCGTAGATGCCCGATGAATCCGATTCGTGCACGGAAAGTTCTATTGCAGTGCATGCAGGAGTGCTGAGGGTTCGGGGTAGGAGAATTTTCGGATTTGTCCTTCCGCTTCTTGCGCTTGTGGATTGCCCGCAGTGTTCTTTCTTTTTCAAATTGCGTGATGCCAGCAGTGATCTGGGATTGCCAGGCTGAGCGATCAAGTGCTATAGTCTCACAGGAGCTAGGATCGATGCTGCAGTGCTTGAGAGAGCATTTTAGGTGATCAATGAAGCGCTTTTTCTGCCCTCCACTTGAACGCTTACCTTCGCACAGCTCCCCATATAATAATCTCTTTGGAAGGCGATTGTCTGACATACGGACGATGTGGCCAGTCCAACGGAGTTGGGACCTAGTCAGCATGAACATAGGTATATACCTGTTTCTTTTACACAATCTTGTCAACTGAAATCATTAACCAGGAATAAGAAGACTCAATGAACAACTCGAACACAATATCTATGCATAACAACATAATAATATTATATAATCTTCTCACATGTATGGCCGTTCTTATTATTGACAAGTCTGCAACTTTGCTCTTTATCTAAAATGATAATCATTAGCTTTTAAATAAATACAGGAATTAAATTGCCTCAATAGAATTAATCAATTTCAAGAAAACTAGAAGAAAGTATGTTCATACTTGTCGCTGGAGTTAATGGGCTTGTTTTGTTGTCATTATTATGTGATAAATCATTATTTGATGTATTCTTAGCTAATTAGATACGAAGACTTCACCACCTACACGTTAAAATAATTTTTCGTTTTTTAAAGTCGGTCATTTAAACCCTAATTACTTCTTCAAACATTGTTATTCTAATTACTTCTTCAAACATTGTTATTCTAATTACTTTTATGTTTATTCATATTTAACATAAATTATAGGCGGAAAAAGACATTCATAAATGATTAATTGAATCATATCTTGTGCACGATCTTATTTTTGTTTCTACTGGTTTTGAATCTGCAGACACTACTTATGCGTTTTATTAACATTGCTAAAGAAATGTGAAAGTTTGAAACCACGATTATGTTGAAGTGTCCGTCGGGTCTATTTGATTTCATCAATAATGTATACGACGTGGAGCAAGACCGGCATAGATATGCACGAGCTATATGCTTTTCTATCATTGGGGACATCCTGAAAGTGGGACAGACGTCAATAATAACGACATTTTGAAATAATTGAATACACCGGAATAATAAAACATTTCAATGCAAATAGAGAAAATAGAAGACAATGAAAAAATGGATGAATAACAGAGAAAATATACCTATATCAACTAGGATCAGGATGTATCTTAGAAAGACTAAGGACACAGATTGAGATTGATTGTAAATGCAATAATTAGCCTTTATGAGTAGTATAGTTAACAAAAGAATTGATTGTAAATGCAAAAATTAGCCTTCATGAGTAGAATAGTTAACAAGAGAATTGATTGTAAATGCAACAATTAGCCTTTATGAGTAGAATAGTTAACAAGAGAATTGACTGTAAATGCAACAATTAGCCTTTATGAGTAGAATAGTTAACAAGAGAATTGATTGTAAATGCAACAATAGCCTTTATCAGTAGTATAGTTAACCAGAGAATTGATTGTAAATGAAATAATTAACTTTTATGAGTAGTATAGTTAACAAGAGGAGTTAACTATTGTCAGAGTTCTGCCTTATTATAGAGTTCAGTCTTCGCATATTAAAAAAATGACCATGACAACAAAGTTTCCAAATAAACTATCAGCTGGGAACTATATAGTTGAAGGTTTTTGCATGTCGTATTGAAGATAAAGTCATGACAAATAAACTATCAGCTGGGAACTATATAGTTGAAGGTTTTTGCATGTCGTATTGAAGATAAAGTCATGACAAATAAACTATCAGCTGGGAACTATATAGTTGAAGGTTTGTGCATGTCGTATTGAAGATAAAGTCATGACAAATAAACTATCAGCTAGGAACTATATAGTTGAAGGTTTTTGCATGTCGTATTGAAGATAAAGTCATGACAAATAAACTATCAGCTGGGAACTATATAGTTGAAGGTTTTTGCATGTCGAATTAAAGATAAAGTCATGACAAATAAACTATCAGCTAGGAACTATATAGTTGAAGGTTTTTGCATGTCGTATTGAAGATAAAGTCATGACAAATAAACTATCAGCTGGGAACTATATAGTTGAAGTTTTTTGCATGTTGTATTGAAGGTGAAGTCATGAATTTAATAATTTGTTTGGCTGCAGTGATTTACTAAGGAATATTTACTTTAGTAGGTTTTCACTTTTGTAGGTTTTTCATAATGCTTGGAGCCGCGTTAGCGCAGTGGTAGGCGAACTGGCTTCGCATATGAGTGGTCCTGGATTCATTCCCCAGTTGAGGCGGAAATGTTTTTCAGATCGCAATGGCTGCCGGGTCGACCCAGCCTTAAATAGTTACCGGATTAATACGGGAAGTAAAGACTGCGAGGGAGAGGAGATGGCTACCGCCCTCATTTGCAGAGCCTCTGAAATGTGAGATCGCTAACATCTCACACCCCTACGGCATTAATAAATGCTATGGGTTACTTTACTTTACTTTACACTGCTGACAGTCTGTTATACTTTCTGTAGATATGTTACAATGGGATTCTGAGACGGTCTCACTACCTCTTAGTCACCTAGCTAGATATTCTCTCTAATGTTAGTACCAGATTATTTAAGCTGACTATTATATAAAACTATGTAATAGCTTTCAATGGGGATATCCGTTGTGCAGTGGCTAGGTCGTTCGTATTGTGCTCAAGAGATCGTTGGTTCGAATCCTAGTCGTGAAGCCTTCTTGGTTCGTAAAGTGGATTTTTTTTCTGAGATGAGTATCACTTCAACCTACGAGGTTAGTTGATATGAGTGAACGTCATGGCGACATTTCGTTGAAAGGGACGGAGTAGATAGGGGGAAAAATCCGTGTGGTGTCGTGGTCCGAAATGTGAGAAATGAATACTAACACCGCTACCAGCTAAGAATATTGTAGGAAGCAACTAAGGAGGTTTTAGGGTGGAGTTGGTTTTTCCCATCTCATAGACGGTCAAAGTGACGTAAAAGCCATGCTAAAGTCGGATCTTTCAGGTTGAATACTTGTGAGTGTAGGAATACTTGTGAATGTAGAAATACGTGTGAGTGTAGAAATACGCGTGAGTGTAGAAATACGTGTGAGTGTAGAAATACGTGTGAGTGTAGAAATACGTGTGAGTGTAGAAATACGTGTGAGTGTAGAAATACTTGTAAGTGTGGAATTAATTACCTGTGAGTGTAGAATTAAATACTTGTGAGTGTAGGAATACTTGTGAGTGTAGAATTACATACTTGTGAGTGTAGGAATACTTGTAAGTGTAGGAATACTTGTGAGTGTAGGAATACTTGTGAGTGTAGAATTAAATACTTGTGAGTGTTGGAATACTTGTGAGTGTAGAATTAAATACTTGTGAGTGTAGGAATACTTGTGAGTGTAGAATTAATTACTTGTGAGTGTAGGAATACTTGTGAGTGTAGAAATACTTGTGAGTGTAGAATTAAATACTTGTGAGTGTAGGAATACTTGTGAGTGTAGAATTAAATACTTGTGAATGTAAGAATACTTGTGAGTGTAGGAATACTTGTGAGTGTAGGAATACTTGTGAGTGTAGAAATACTTGTGAATGTAGGAATACTTGTGAGTGTAGAAATACTTGTGAGTGTAGAATTAAATACTTGTGAGTGTAGAATTAAATACTTGTGAGTGTAGAATTAAATACTTGTGAGTGTAGGAATACTTGTGAGTGTAGGAATACTTGTGAGTATAGAATTAAATACTTGTGAGTGTAGGAATACTTGTGAGTGTAGGAATACTTGTGAGTGTAGGAATACTTGTGAGTGTAGAATTAAATACTTGTGAGTGTAGGAATACTTGTGAGTGTAGAATTAAAACCTTGTGAGTGTAGGAATACTTGTCAGTGTAGAAATACTTGTGAGTGTAGAATTTAATACTTGTGAGTGTAGGAATACTTGTGAGTGTAGGAATACTTGTGAGTGCAGGAATACGTGTGAGTGTATGAATAATTGTGAGTGTAGAATTAAATACTTGTGAGTGTAGGATTAAGATGATAATAATTGTAAAGTATTACATCTTCTCTTGATTGACTTGTTGTTTCAGAAACAGATATAGTAAACAAACAGCTAAAAGATATAATTAATGTCTTTGAGATGTGGATATAGGGTATAGAAGAATATGGAGAACCCCAAGGAAGTAGAAGAAAGCAAACACAGTCGTTCTGGCAACTATGCGTGTGGGGAAAAAAAGAACTATTGAAGGAAGTGCAATTCAAACACAATAATCAGGACATCTTTAAAGACATGGCATCTTGTTGAAGACGTTACTTAAATCTAGGGTTAAAAGGTAGCGTAGAGAGATACAGACATGAATGGTATTGTGATTAGGCTAGTCCTTCTAGTCAAATGACCACACGCTACTGTACAAAAGCATACCTTTACACAAATATACAGTTCTATGTTTGTTCCCGTTGGTGTTCTCACGTTTCCAGAGTAATGTTTCACAGACTTTTGTGACACGAGGATACCATGGGTATCGAATAAAATCTCGAAGTTCAACTTCCAAACGTACAATGAACATAAAAAAATATAGAAAACACATGAACGCGTCTCGACAATTTTCATGTAACAAAACACATCAGTATGCATATATTATCAAGAGTTAAGTCAAACAAATTGGAAGATCCCATAAACTAAGTGATTCCGCAGGGCTATACTCCCTTAATGCCAATGTCTAATCTTACGAGTATTTCAATTTCTTTCACTTTCCATTTGCGCGCTTTGGAAATACTTTACAAATGGTTTCATTCCAGTTGTCAGTTTCCAGTTTTTATTTTTATAATAATACATAACTATATTGTTCTTATTTTGTGTAAATAAATTAGAATTTGTGCCAAGGTAGAAATAATGGATTAATTTTACGGATAAGCCTACTTCTTGTATGTAGATATATGCTGGTTGTAAGGTGTAATCGTTATCTTAGGAACATACTTGATTTCTTCAAGTTAATAACTAGCATAACCGCACAATGGGCATTCCCATAAGTGCTCTGCTTGCCATTTCGTCAGTCATTTAAGAGTATATAAGCTCAGTGTTCCAGTCATTTGTTTCCGTTTCAGTCATTTTCATGACATCACCCAGACAAGCGCGCATAACCTCATTATAAAAAATTCTTCTCAGGACTACCCTTTACCCAACTAGACCACACTATAAAGTCCCTCATATGACCAAACGTAAAACCACAATATACTTCTCAAGACTACGGATAAAAGTCACAGCTGCAACCGACTTCGTTGTAAAATAGTAGCAACAATCAGGCAAATACTCCTCCACAAACAAAAATAGCAACCCCCAGACGCTGTGATGTAATAAAAAAGTTAGAGTAGGTTGGAAGTGCGTGCCTAGGTCTCAGAAGGAAATCACCACTAAACAAATAACACTTTGTTGGTTGTGAATTCTCAGATATGTCGAGAGGACGCTCTACCCTGGTTACTCCAATTTCTATTATTCTCTATACATGTACATTCTCAACATCTTGTTCATGCTCTGTAGAGTTTCTATGACTGATTTAATTAACTCAGTTCTGTCTCTTTTCAGTGATTTGCCACCCACTATAGTGTTACCCGCCAATGTATTAGCTCCTTCGATGTCTCCAACTCTCACAAGGAACAGTTCATTTTTACTGTATTTAAACAGTTCCATATAACCTGTGCATAATTTACAAATAAAGACTCGGTATCTTGAGGAAAAAATGAGAAAAGCAGCAACACAAGAGTAGAGGCTAGAAGAACATGAGTAAACAAATCATAATCTCAAACAGATATCGGTAACATTTTTGAGTCGGCGAGCTTAATTAAACTTTTCCCGTGTGGTATGGAGTCAAAATACGTTTTCTTGAAGTCCCTCGGAGTTTCTAATATTGCAAGTATTATTTTCTGAGCTTAAATCCAGTGCATGTATACTCGACTCTTAAAAGTTACGTGCCTCTTGAGCATTATACAGACGACTGGAAGCAGTCTACACATTGTGCTGTACACGTTTGAATATTACAAAATCATATATACATGTTATATAATATTTAATCTGCAGATATCGGGCTTTCATGCCATATTTATGTGAAGTCTTATAGTTTTTTGACACATTTTAGGTTAATAATTAATTACTGTAAACCTTTCACAGGAGCGATTGCAAAAATACAAAAATTCTCGAAAGCAGAGAGAAAAAAAAACTACAATGTTTCATTTATTCTAAAATAAACTTTATTTATCAAAAGCAATATCATCTGTGCATTAAATATCGAAATATAATCAGTATTGATCTATTGACTGCATAATTGGTATACATTTCTTCAATCATGTAAATTCACATTTCTGCTACAGTTAAAAGTAAAAACACTGATTATAGAAACTAGTGTTCCTCATCTACCCCCCCCCTTGTTGTATACTGTTCTCACACATTGACTTATTGAATAATTTCAGATTATTTTGTATAGAAATCCATTTCTATTTAGGCTACAATTACCGTTTTGCAGAATCTTATTGCTGTCATAAGACAATCTATCAGAACCTGATAACTGGTTAAAAATTATGATGTACATTTTGGCAACTAAATCGAGTAAACTGGAAACATGTATTATGAACATATAATAGGCGAATAATTTGCCTTATTATTTGAGAACAGAGCAATGTCAGAATTTATGCCTATTCAAGATGGCAGAAATAAACAAAAGGAAAACCACATAATTGGAATAATGCGTTTTAAATGTTTTAATTACTGAAATATTAACAAATTAAAAGTTGGAATCGTTAAGTTAACTTTTAGTTACTAACTAATTTACTAACTAGTTTACAGTAAAGGTTGGTAAACATTCAATTAAATTCTTGGATGTTAGAATGGAATATCGATGAGTTCCATCAATCATATGTGATCGAAATCAAGGGATGGAAGTGATTAGAGTCTTAATATAGTATTTCGTTTACTAATATAGTATTTTACGAATACTTTTACTAATATATTACTTTCAATAATATATTAGTTTTACCAATACAGTACTTTTACTAATATAATACATTTACTAATATAGTACCATGACTAATATAGTACTTTTACTAATATAGTACTTTTACTAATATAGTACTTTACTAATATAGTACTTTAACTAATAATTTTACTAATATAGCTCTTTTACTAAAATAGTAGTTTTACTAATATACTACTTTTACTAATATAGTATATTTACTAATATAATACTTTACTAAAATAGTTCTTTACTAATATAGTACTTTTCTAATATAGTACGTTAACTAATATGGTGCTTTATTAATATAGTACTTTTACTAATAATTTTACTATTATAGTACTTTTACTAAAATAGTACTTCTAAATCAGCCTGGTGGGCAAGTAAAATGTCTTGGCGGACCAGATACAACCCATGGGCTGTATTTGATTTATCCCTTATCAAAATTGACCATTTCAAAGCCAACCTGTCCAATGACCTTTAGGGCTATCATAGAGCTTAGATCAGCTGTTTACGAACTCATCGACAAAGACAAATATGTAACTGAATTTCAAGAAGTTGATGTAAAAATGGACATCAAAGCTTGTACTGGACGATATAAAACAGCTCAGCATTATATACCTTGTATTATGATGTTTGTTATTCTCCTTATCTCTGGCTAGTCTCTGAAACAGTTAAGAAGGCTCTCTTCTGCTGGCAAACAGCTAAAATCAGTATCCACTCTTCAAGTTACTTCAAGTTAAATACATTACAGCAGGACAGTAAATTACATATGAAGATAAAGAGTTCAGAGGTTATGTTTATAACCTGAAATAATGTAAAACAATACAGGTAGTGGGCGGCAGTAAAGTAGTTTCTGTTTTTTCCTCACCATTGAGACCCGTTAATAAAAACTGAGTTAGGCCGATATGTTTCTTTGGTCAACACTGTACCATGGCCGCCTTCATTAAAGACATACAAACAGAATTAATTAGGACCACCATTCGTTACGTTTTCGATTATTGCTGGCCGTCGGGTGTCACTATTTACATACTTGGAATCGCATGTCAAAAATAGACCAGGTGACTCCAAGTATATAAATAGTGACCAACCAAAATCAAAACAATAATTAAAATGTAACGAATGGGGTCCTAATTAATTCTGTTGGGATGTCTTTTCTATCGTTAAGGGTCTCCACTGTACGAAGGGATGATATGGTCAGCATCACGCACAATTTATTTTCCCGAAGATTTAGTAATCTTGGTTAGATTTGGTTGACTTGTGAATTGCTGATGATTTTTAGAAGATTTTAGATTAAAGATCCATGCCTTGGCTGCTGTCAGGAAGTCACAGTTTTACTTGCAGTATGTCACTCAAGATGACAAACCAACTACCGTAAACTATCATCTGGGGGTATTATGATAAGGTTGAAATGTTGAAAACGTGTAGAGGATCGACCTCATTGTATTTGGACCACCACATATGTACTCCGTCCATCTCAAAGAAGAGTACCGCTCATAGCACGTAACTCCATAGCTTCACTCGATAATTCCTACGGATCTCCAAAAGATTGCACTTTATAACCAGAATATAAATATAATGGAAATACTAATAAAAACGAATAAAATGTAATATAAACAATTTTAACAGGGACAATTTCTATATTGCGACATAGGGGGGTCCTTGTCAAGAAACGTAGAAACAACAAGAACAGAAATATTGAATAAAAAGCATAATAAAAACAATATAGAAAGCTCTTACCTAGTGTCAAGAATTAGTTGGAGAAAATAAACAATTCACAGAAAAAGCAAGATAAAAAACTACAAGGTTCAGATTTTTTTTAATGTTTCAAATTCACATACTTTAATTGGTAGATAAAAAAACTGAATTGTTGGCGTCAGCTTTTATCAACACCACCACCGCTCTCTTGTTAATAATTCGAAAACATTTTCAGGCACCCCCACCCCTACCCATGTGTAACGTAATTTATGGACACGCCCTTAATTTAAAAAAAACAACAAGACTAATCAGTACATATATAATACGTTATGTCACGTCACTTAGTGGTGTTCACTGTGACAGGATCGGAATATATATTCAGTTGTCCAGTATGCCGTGATGTTAATCTGTTTTTTGATAGCATCGCATTGTCTGTATCTCGTCTGTATGTGTGCCAGGACTCACATGTCGTCCTTGGTTATACTTACAGTTGCGATCACAAACTCAATTACCCCCATCTCTATGTTCAATACATGAGGTTCCACTCTTGTTTCTCGACTTCCTGATTAATCTTCATGTACAGTGGTCATCGATTGATGCCATGGCGCTAATATGGGTTTTGACTTTTGATAAGAGAATAATTTTATTTAATATAATTGATGTTTGATACGAGAATAGTTTGATTTAATATGGGATTTAGCTTCGGATAATAGTATGGTTTAATTTAATATCGGATTTGGCTTTACATGTTGTTGTTGTCGATGTTGTTGTTGTCGATGTTGTTGTTGTCGATGTTGTTGTTGTCGACATCCAAATGCTGATGAGTAGATCTATTTTTGTCAGCACGATTCCATTCTTAAAAAATGCAGGTCTTCTGAAATTAACTTAGTGATCCATACAGTAAGTTAGTCACTGTTAAGGGTGTCTGTACAAGATTTCTTCCTGGCAATTGAAAGGTAAGGGCAATCAATAAGACAATGACATTTATCTGTCACTTGTATCTCTACCTATATAGTTTTCTTGTTCTTTTTCGCAGTTTAATATGTCTACTCAACAAGTTCAGTTTTCTTGATAAATGCTGCTATATTTGAAAATCCCCCCAGTGCTTCAATACATGCTATGTTATGTTCCTCCAGGGCCTTAGGCGGCGCATAGGGCAGAAACCAAAGCTTTCTATTTCTGTCTTTGTGTTGCGAGGTCTTTCAGTTCTTGAATGGTAGTTAGGTTCATTGACATGCCTTTTTATGGTTCTTCTATTAATGGTTCTTCGTAGAGTTTCTCTTCCTATTTATATGTATATCTTTCTGTGTGCCAGTGGTTTTCCATTAACTGGTTTGTGTGATGCAGTTTTGTAGGCTATGTTCTGCTGTCTGTGCTGTTTGTGTACGTGTACATTGAAGTGATGGAGCAAGGTTTATTCTATTTAAGTCGCAATTTAGCATTTTGTGCTCTGCCCTCATGCGGAAGTTGATAACTTGCCCAGTTCTGTCAAGATAGTGGTAGTTCCCCTTTGGATTATCGACTTTCCTAATAGCTTTGATGAGTCCTCTGTTCCTGGTAGGCGATTTCTTGGTCTTCTTATTACTGTGTTTCTGCATCTATTTCTAGCATATCTGCCTTTTCATTTCGTGGTATGTCACAGTGGGATTGTATTAATTGTTGTACGCCTCTTCCTTGGATGCTGACTTTCGTATGGCTTCATTCAGGTCTGGTAATATATTGCTGTCAAGGGCTTGTAGGACAGACATTGTTTCAGTAAGAAACACCAACAGTTGGCATTGGCTTGTGCTTTAATTATTCTGCAGCCTATATCTTGATTGTCCGGCTCTGTGGCAAAGTGGTACAGAGCGCGTCTGTGACGGCCAAGGTACCGAGTTCGATCTCCCGCCACAGGCATTTGAGCACACGGACCGTTCAGAACGCAATGGCAAACTATTGAACGCATTTATATTACTTAGAAAATCACTACAGTCAAAAAATGCTGGATTGATGGCTACGTCCTGAATAGGATACGCTACCAGATTTATATATTAACTTCGCCCTTCGAGTCAACATTCAAATAATGTCTTCAACATGACTTTTAATATTTCCAAAATATTTTTGTATAATTATTTTTTTTAATAGTTCTTTTTTAAACGCAGTGTTGTCAGATCAACATTTATTTTACACTGCCTAAAACAATAGTTTAAGGACACGAGTGACAGAAAGAGGGAAAACAGATAATCTGTAGTCTCTTGGTAAGACTTCGTCTGATTACTTTACCATATAACAGGTTTCTGGTATGCTCGTCTGCAAGAAGTTAAATATATCTATCAATACTTAATATATGTATATGTACTTAGCGTTACTACTATTTTTAGACTTGATACCCTGTGCCGAAATCGGATGTTCTAGACTTAAATAGCACAAATCAAATGGAAGCACAACGTACTTCATGTTCCTCGGCGAAAATTACAAGAAAATTAGTTTTTTTAATATCAGAGAGTGAACACAGAAGAAGAAGACTTGAAGTCGGGTATAGCAAAATAAGTCGAAAGCTGGACATGTGGACAAAGTAGTATTGCAAATTTATGTGTTTTAAACCCAAAGGTGAAGGTAGATCCCATGACAGCAATCTGCCGTCAGGGATAAAGATAACTCCTTCATGTACTAAGCCACAGCAGTATTAGGTGGGGTTACAAGTTCTCTTACTTTCTGTGTTTACTTTCCCCAACTCATGCATTAGATACCCATTTACAGCTGGGCCGACTGGAGGATCGGCTGTGTCAGACGAAAAATCATGATCCAGATTTGTGTGTCCGGAAGTGGTTTCGAACCCTTGTCATCCGGTGTTAGTAAACAAGTTCACTATCAGCTGGGCAACCACACTCTACAAATCTAGATCTATGGTAAGCCAAAGTCTGAATGTGAGAAACTCTTATCCAGATGTTAGATTCAATATATATACCTGTTATTAATAATATTAGTTCATTAAAATGTAAAATGTACCTCTTATGGTGAGGTTCGCTACTTTCAACCTCGGACGTTAGTCTAATATGATTATATTAAAGCTTTATAATGGTACAGAATAGTGTTACTAAAGCCGCGACCTCCGGATGCAACATAAATGTTTTTTTAATAACTACTAGATGTTTTAAAAAGTATGGTTTAGTGTACAACTGAAAACTGAGTTAGCAACATTGCTTGATTGTTTGTTTGTTTATCGTTCGCTCCATTGTAACCATCACGGATATCCGTGCGATTTCCGCCGTGAGCGTGGTTACGTTGTGCCACCGTTATGCGCCTCGTAGGCCTAGCACATCCGATTTCGGCATGCCGTGACAATTCGGGTGGGCTACTCTTAGCCTGTGACAGCCTCTATATCTGTCTCCAGGCACGCGTAGTGACGACTCTTCGCCCAGACGATTTTTTGCTCTCGTCTGACTCGAAACGAGGTGTTCCACTATCTATGAACTTGCCTCGTGTAATTGGACGTGCTGTGCCTGTGCCCATTGGGTACTGAACGGTTTCTCATCCGTGAGCCTGGTTCCTTAAGGGGAAGAACTCTACAGAGGAGTTGGACCCTGGCTCTTTCGCCCTCTTAGCCGAGGTGTCATTCACCGACATCGTGTACCCCTTGTCCAAGTTCGAGTCTCACACCACGCGTTTGAGAGCAAGGCGTTCTCGAGCTGAGCGTCCTTGTCCCAATAGCGCCTGGGCCCTTCAGGTACTGAACCCTTTCTCTCTTCAAGTGTATTTCCGGTGTAGGAAAACCTGACAGTAGAGTTGGGCCAGGGCTAAATCGTTGTCCCTTTTGTGCCTGAGCGCATCGAGTACGGAACCCTTTCTCTCTGCAAGTGTACTTCCGGTATGGGAAACCTTGACAGTAGAGTTGGGCCAGGACTACCATCGTTGTCTCTTTCTTGCCTAAGCCCATCGGGTACAGAACCCTTTCTCTTCGCGAGCATATTTCCGGTTTAGGAAGGCTGGACATTAGAGTTGGATTAGGTCTTTTTGCTTTACCAAACGCCAATGAATGGGTCTGGGTCTCTGCCTGTAAGGAACACAGGTAACTAGAAGCTCGTCTCGAGCTGACGGAGCCTGTAGTTCCCCTTTCCTAGGAACTTTTCATTTTCTATTTGCAGTTCACGCTGCCCTCTAGCGCTGTTCTGCCCTTTCATTGTTTCATGGTATGAAATATATTTGTCTCTCGCCATGCATCTACCTTTACGTGCATTTTACATTGGCCGCCCCTCCAATGTTCAGACTAGACTGACTAGCTTCACTGTATGTCGACAGTGTCGCTATATGTGGTGCTGCTGGTGGTGTCGGAGACATTGTCTGTCTCTTGTGCAGTCAAATCTCTTTCCATCTGCTACCTCCACATTTTCGGACACGATCCCCAAATGATTTGGCCAGAATCAGCTCGAGCTGCTGTATTTCTGTTTCCAGGGTGCACCTCGTGGAGGTACATTTGGGATCTTGGTTTTCTGCTAACCCTGGGTCCGCCTAGAGCAATGCGTTCCCTTTGCACCCCAGCAACATTGCAAAAATAAAAAAAACAATCAACTTACTCTGCCCATCATCTAGATGAAGTATGTCATCTATGATTTGCTTTCCATCACAAGGGCATAACAGATTGTCAAGTAAAACCGTGGCTATCGAAAGCGCAATCAAAACAAGCCATCACACTTCTTCTTCTTCTTTTTCTACATTTACTCTCAGATAACTAACGCGAAAGTTTGTGGGTTTTTATTTTTTGTTTGCAGTGGAGCGTGTAGTACATTGTGCTGATAATTTAAAGCATAACTGCGTTATTTACACATCGGAAAGTCTAGCACACACATTTTTGTTATGTGTATCGACTATACTCCGTGACTGTTTATTACCCACTATGCCCTTGGAGTTTTCAGACTAAAATATGTCCCTGGATGGCGGTCTCCGAGGGGACGTTAATCAGGGTTGTAGACTTGAATCGACTACGTTTTCCTCGCACGAAGTGTTCCGTTACCAGTGAACTCGTCTCGTGTAATTAGAGGTATTGTGCCTCTGTCCTTCGCGCACTGAACCGTTTCTCATCTTCAGCATGGTTCCGGTGAGGGAAAACATCGACGGTAGAGTTGTGTCCGGGTTCGGTAGCCCTCTTAGCCGTGGTGTCAGACACCGACATCGTGAACCTCTCGTCCAAGTCTGAATCTCTACATATATTTAGGAACACAGGGGACTAGAAGCGTGTCTCGAGCTCTATTAGTTCAGATTTCCATGTAACATTTTCCCGTTCTATTTACACGTGGCGCTGTGCTGCCCACTCATTGTACTCACTGTGTGATCTTTACCGAGACTAACACACGACTCTCAACATTCGTCATTACTTCTATCCACTTCTTGACATTTCCATTAGTCGGCACTCAAATGCTCCTGCCTGACTGTCCAGCGTCACTGTGTATCGACAGTATTGTAAAGTCCAGCACACACATTTTTCTCATGTGTATCGACTATACTGCGTGACAGTATCTATGTGTTGGCGCAAACGTGTCGGGATATATTGCCTGTATTTTTGCAGTAACTTCCCAGTCAATCACCTTCTTCTACTCCCGGACACGATCCCCAAAAAGTGTTCAAAAAGAACACAACACTAGCAGCTGTATTTCTGTTTTCAGGGTGTACCACGAGGAGGTACTTTTCGGATCTTGTTGATCTGCAATCTAACCATGAGACTGCACGAGAGGAATGCAATACCCTTAGCACGCTTCATAGGCCATGATTTTTTACTTCTGATTTTCATTAGTGATAATGATAGTTGAGTAATGAATAGCGCTGGATTTTGTTTAAAGTCTGGAGAAGTTGCGCAATTCGTCGACCCCACCCTCTCTTTCTGATTCAACGGTGTTGCAGATAAATAAAAGATAAAAGATAAATGAAAGATAAGTGGCAATATAAATAAAAACGACGAGATGTACCAGGATTCTATTGATGACCAGTGTTCTACGTGTCTCACAAAGCCCATGCGTTCCACAACTCTTGTTGGAAAGTGTCTTTCAGCCCGTTGAACATCAGATATTTCTTCTACGTCGTCCGCCATATCCAGCATTCGCATGCTTCGGCAGACATGCCTTGTGTTTACCTCCTGGCCGAGCCCCTCGGTTATCATCCCCTGGTTTGGCCAGCTTGGCAAACCGTTACCGGGTGTAGCCACTGCCGCAACAACATATATCTACATGTATAAACTTTGCGACCCCTCAAAAGCCAACCAAGGAAATGCACGGAAATAATAAAAAATCTGACTTATTAAGGCTTTATTTTTGCATCTGTTCTTAACCCTTTACTGCCGTCAACCACGAGAAAAACAGTTTCATTTTAAAATGATATACTACAGTAAACATATTTTTAGTATAAATTAGTATTTTATTAAATTATGTCATCCTACTCACAATATGGTGTATCATTGACAAGATGTATCAGTGATCACAACCTTTAGAAAATCCAGTAGATCTTGAGAACATTTTCCAGGAGTTTCGATATGTGTCATGTTGATTTTCTCTTAAAATATTATTAGTACTTTCATATTATTTCACTAGACACAACCTATCTAAGAAATTCCTTGTTTTTAGTTTCTTCAAAATAGACATACTTCGGCTAGCGGGAAATATTTTTTGTCATGGGAATATCCCTTGCTGCCGACACCTGTCAAACACATGCTATTGTGAAATAACAAGTTTACAGAAAATGTGTATTGACCACTAACCTATAAACAGATAGAATGGACATGACCATATGTTTGCTGTTCTGAATGTAGCATTATTTTGTTTGTTGATTCACACATTTTCATCTGAAAAATAATACTTTTTTTTACTAAACTGTCAACCGGTTCTTAATCAAAGTCGTCAGGATAGCGCTTCAAAACCGGATTAACCCGGGTCAAATAGTACATACGATAACATTATATGTTCACGCGAATATATATATCGGAAATCGGACGCGGCAGATCTAAAGGCGCAGAAATCGCAGCCAAGCTATAAACAATGACACAACACATTCTTTTCTTTGCACTTCATCTTGCTAATCTGCTTGAGTTTTAGAGTAAACACAGAAGATTACTTTTAGCTGTGTTGTTTTTAGAGTACCTATGTATCGACTTCCTTTTTTCATCCTTGCTGTTTCCCATCTGGGAACTTATTCTGAATTCTTTGGTTGTTTCTCCTCTTTGGAAAATATTTAAAAAATAGGAAAAAATATATTTGACCCCTTCTCCTCTGTCAATAACTGGCAAGAATTCAGGGATTCTCCTCTTGCTTAATTACGCCAAAACCTACATTCCCACAAACATTAAAAAAGACATTTTAGAGGAAAAAGTAGGAAAGAGCCACATTTTTCTCCGTGGCTCCTCTCCATGTCTACATAGTTCACGTTGCGAACCAGTGTTCTAGATCATGTTATTTCAAATTCTTAAAAGAAATTGTTTCCAATTCGTACATAAAACTCAAATTCATACATAAAACTCAAATTCATACATAAAACTCAAATTCATATATAAAACTCAAATTCATAATATTGTCTACTTTCTATCACCACATGGATGATGGTCAGAATATCCACACTTGCCGTTAAAATGCTGGTCACTGGGAGCTTGAGTTGTCTATCCAAGGCCAGATTCTTCTGGGCTTGTATCCTGATCTTCTTATGTTATATGTTCTTGTTGGTAGTCAGTTATGGTTCATTTTCATAAGGTGTTCAACCATTTTATTTGTTTCTCTATGCATTCTGTGTATGGTCTTATACCGATTCTTTTAATGATTTCATCATTTCTCGTTTTGTCTAGTTTGTTCTTTCTTGCGGCTGTTCTCTGGTATTTCATTTCACATGTTGTAAGTTTTCTCTACTGGGCCCATGTTTGGCACTGATAGCTAAGTGTTGTCATAAAAATACTGTTTATTATTTGTCTCTTGACTTCTGTATTGATCGAATTCATGCATAAAACTCAAATTCATACACAAAACTCAAATTCATACACAAAACTCAAATTCCTACGCAAAACTCAAATTCATACACATAACTCAAATTCATTCACAAAAATCAAATTCATACAAAAAACTCAAATTCATACACAAAACTCAAATTCCTACGCAAAATTCAAATTCATACATAAAACTCAAGAACATACTAATACGCATATTTATACACAGCTCTCAAAATCATACATAAAACTCAAATCATTTTATGAAAAAAATACTTGACATTTAATCAAGGAAAATGACATCATACCATAAACAGATTAAGTTCAGTGTAACCACCACCCCGCTACCAAAATATGAATTTGACCATATAGAAGTGTAAGCAATTCTTTCAGTAGGTACTGCATTGTCAAAATGTAAGAAAAATGTATTTTTATGCATAAATTCAAAACATATTTTCCGGATAATTCTATGAAAAATGTGATATGCTGTTGCGAAGAAATATCAAATTTATGTGCTTCACGTTTAATTCATTTTTCAAAAAAACTATTGTAGATAGCTTAACTGCACTTCAACCCTTGTGTTGACTTGGTTCAAATGGGGAGCAAAGAATGGCAACACTGCAACATGCCATGCATATCGTAAGAGGAGATTAAGGAGGTTTTGGGGTGAATATGGTTATCCTTTCTCATTGAAGGAGAAGCTGGTGCAGAAGCCACCCTGAATTCGGATGTGCCAGGCTGAAATGTGCAATAATTGCAGTCAAGCTGTAATTCATGACACACATCATTCCGTTCTCTGGGTTATATCCCGATAAACTGTAGAAGGTTGAGAGTGAACTCGGAGAAGGGAAAGAATATATTTCTACCATGTGTATTTGTGCAATGAACAATGAACCACGATTCTACTTAAAATCAATGATGCATTATCACACGAATAACATGTTGATACAACAGACTTTCATAAAGTAAACAAACCATTGATCAATTAAGTATAAGTTTCAACTAGTTTATGCTATTCATCCTTTGAGATAGCCTGAAACTATTTTCAATTCGGAAAGTCTTTCATGCGGGCACCAACATATGATCGTAATCTTACGATAATGAATGATTGCCTGGTGACATGGCGTTCAGCGAATTTTAACTACATTTCCGTATATATTGATTTCAAGGAACAGTTTCAAAATAGAATGAACCATAATAAGAGTCTAGTGGAAATTTTATAACCGTGAAAGAGAAGACAGCTTCTGGTAGTTATGACATTAAAATGTATAATGTACTACAAAGTATGAATAAATAACAATACAATTTCTTGCCATATGTGCCGTTGTATGACACAATTACTTTGAACATTTTGTTTTATTTAAATGTATAAAATATATTTTTAACAAATTAATACTTATGTAAAAATCAATAGGGCCTATTGTTGACGTCAAATTTTGTCAATTGCACCCATCCCTTCTCAGCAACTGTCAAACATTTTTATATTCCCTCATTAATAATTATTGAGATAATTTATGAATAGCTCCTTATGGGGTTAACATATGCTTATTTTTTTTTACTTATTGGTACAACTGATAATAATTATGTACATTTATATTAATTTAGAAAAATTGAACAAAGAATAGTTTATTAAAAATATAGCAAAAATTATTTAAATATTACAATTTTGAGAAAGTATTTATAGAAGAAGATTTGTTTCACTAGCGAAATCAAACACTTTCTATTTTGAGGACTCTAATCCCTGCTGGAAGCTAGTTTGAATATGTCGTAATCTGAGTCAGTCTGCTTTCCCTGACTTAAAACCTACTAACAAGTATAGGAAGAGCAATCAAGGTTTTAATAAATCATCACTTGCCACAGACAAACCGAAACGATTTTCTGTCTGGACAACAGACACTTTAAAGTGTTTTTAAGGAGACCTAGGAAGATTGAGGTCTCGCGCTTATGGTAACACATTAAAGCCTCTTGATTCGCTAATAGCAAACTGTGACATCTAAATGATTTTTGCCCAGTTAGACTACCGTAACTCGTCCATACCTACTTTTGCGAGCTGATTTTTCATGTCTACGTTAAGAGACATTAGACGATGGTCATGTCTACGCATATATTGACGCATAAATCGATCATTGACGCATAAATCGATCATATTCTAAATCGACAATATATCGAAGCTGATTAGATATGATAATGTATTGATTTAGAAGATGTTTTAGGTCTTTTGTAGCCAAACTTCCATGCGGAGAAAACCCTTGTTGATGACAAAAACGATTCTATTGTGTCCTATTTTATATTCCAATACACTTGTTATAGCTTCCTTATGTTGGTGGAGCCCAAAAGGAGAGAATAATAATACTGTCACTTGCCATGCATATCATAGGATGAGATTAAGGACAGTTTTGAGGTGCGGATTATGTCTTACCAAGTCAAAGAAACGCAAAAGTTATACTGAAATCGGATATGTCCGGCCGAAAGTCACAGATATTGCACCCAAGCTGTAAACCATGACGAAAATCATTACACTCTCCGGACTACATCCTGCTGACTAGCAGGAGTTTGCGAACGAACGTAGAAGAATAAGAGTAACATAACTTCACAACTGGTCAAAATAACGGGAAACGTGTCTGTCTGTGACAGATAGAAGCGAGATAGTCTGTGACAGAGAGAAGCGAGATAGTCTGTGACATATAGAAGCGAGATAGTCTGTGACAGATAGAAGCGAGATAATCTGTGACAGAAGCGAGATAGTCTGTGACATATAGAAGCGAGATAGTCTGTGACAGATAGAAGCGAGATAATCTGTGACAGAAGCGAGATAGTCTGTGACAGAAAGAAGCGAGATAGTCTGTGACAGATAGAAGCGAGATAGTCTGTGACAGAAAGAAGCGAGATAGTCTGTGACAGAAAGAAGCGAGATAGTCTGTGACAGCGAGAAGCGAGATAGTCTGTGACATATAGAAGCGAGATAGTCTGTGACAGATAGAAGCGAGATAATCTGTGACAGAAGCGAGATATCCTGTGACAGAAAGAAGCGAGATAGTCTGTGACAGATAGAAGCGAGATAGTCTGTGACAGAAAGAAGCGAGATAGTCTGTGACAGAAAGAAGCGAGATAGTCTGTGACAGATAGAAGCGAGATAGTCTGTGACAGAAAGAAGCGAGATAGTCTGTGACAGATAGAAGCGAGATAGTCTGTGACAGAAAGAAGCGAGATAGTCTGTGACAGAAAGAAGCGAGATAGTCTGTGACAGATAGAAGCGAGATAGTCTGTGACAGAGAGAAGCGAGATAGTCTGTGACAGAAAGAAGCGAAATAGTCTGTTAGTCTGTGACAGATAGAAGCGAGATAGTCTGTGACAGATAGAAGCGAGATAGTATGTGACAGAAAGAAGCGAGATAGTATGTAACAGAAAGAAGCGAGATAATCTGTGACAGAAAGAAGCGAGATAGTCTGTGACAGAGCGAAGCGAGACAGTATGTGACAGAGAGAAACAAGACAGTCTGTAACAGAGAGAAGCGAGACGGTATGTGACAGAGAGAAGCAAGACAGTATGTAACAGAGAGAAGCGAGACAGTCTGTGACAGAGAGAAGCAAGACAGTCTGTGACAGAGAGAAATAAGACAGTATGTAACAGAGAGAAACAAGACAGTTTGTAACAGAGAGAAGCGAACAGTATGTGACAGAGAGAAGCGAGACAGTCTGTGACAGAGAGAAGCGAGACGGTATGTGACAGAGAGAAACAAGACAGTCTGTAACAGAGAGAAACAAGACAGTTTGTGACAGAGAGAAGCGAGACAGTATGTGACAGAGAGAAACAAGACAGTCTGTGACAGAGAGAAATAAGACAGTATGTGACAGAGAGAAGCGAGACAGTCTGTGACAGAGAGAACAAGACAGTCTGTAACAGAGAGAAACAAGACAGTTTGTAACAGAGAGAAACAAAACAGTTTGTAACAGAGAGAAGCGAGACAGTCTGTGACAGAGAGAAGCAAGACAGTCTGTGACAGAGAGAAATAAGACAGTATGTAACAGAGAGAAACAAGACAGTTTGTAACAGAGAGAAGCGAGACAGTCTTTGCATTTTACCAGTTCAGGCGATGAAGGGAGTGGATTGAATAGCTGTGTGATAAAGACCGCATGCTCTTGCTGTCGCCATGTCATGTACAGGCTGAGTTTTTTAATGTACCCTCCGACAGAAAAAACTCAGTCCTTACCGAGAATCTAACTCTAGACCTCACTTATGTGAGACTAGCGTTCTAGCCTCTCGGCCTTGCGCCACACACCAGATAGTCTGTGACAGAGAGAATCAAGACAGTATGTGACAGAGAAAAAAGATTCAAAAGAGGTAATTGATGCAATTGATTCTTCTTGTATTATTCCATACGTACTCCTCTCTTATTAGAGGGAGCAACGCGTTCCCTCTCGAGAGTATCACTGATAGCACGCAACTCCGTAGCTTCAAGTTATGGTCCTCATGGAACTCTTAAAAAAATGCGCTTGTAAATAAGGCGACATAGTCGATAGAAATACAATTCTAGATTACTTGGTGTCACTCAAAGTGATTGGGGTCAACACTACGGAAATACTTTGTGTGGAGATATCTGATTGCTCAATCATTCCAGCCTGTACGACACGTAATCATGAATCCTAATTCAATCCTTTCTTAATCCACTTCAATTGTGTTTATTGTATTATAATTATTCTAGTTATTCTATTATATATCTAGTCACAACCCCAACAAATTGTTTAGTTCACAGGCTCTTAACCTTGCTCGAGTCGCGACACTATTTAATAGAATCAAATTGACACGCGTCTGTGATACTTTTAAAAGAATAGATGAGTAAAAGAAAACACATCAAAAATATAGTTTTAATATAATATAATAATTTTAACTTGCAAGATATGAATTAATCTCCGCCGAAGACGGATGTGTCTGGCCATTGAGGCAAATAAAACGACGACACAACGCAATCCATTCTCTGGACTACATCCTGCTGGAGGTCTAGTAGTCATGCTACAAGAGAGATCCAGCAGAAGTTTGAGAATGAACGCTGAAGAAGAAGAAGAAGAAATTAATCTGATGGTTGAAATTGTCACTCGTTGTCACAAGCTTCAAAATTCACTGTTGTGCTTTCGTTAAAACCAACCTCAAACGATCATCGACATTAAATGTGTTTCTTGTTTTAGTTTTCAAATGATGAATCGATAAAAATGCACTCTTTTAGAGATATGTAGATGCAATGGAGTAAAATTCGAGTGAAAGTCTTTTAAAATTAATAATTGTTTAGTTTATAAAACCATTTGCGACAACATTTTGGGTCGCAATCCATGGATTTGGGATCCATGGTTTAGTTTATTAAGATAGTTTTACCTGTTCTCTTACAGCGTATCTCACAAAATGTAGATTACTGTGACTGAGGTGAACGAAAGAAGAAAAACTGTAACTTTTTCAAACTATGACATAACATTTATGTTTTCAATTTATCGATTACTAACCATACATCCACACTCATTGTCACAAATAAATGCGGTATCCATAGCAACAGACACAACGAAACCAAATGTGACACGAATTGGGATGTTATGATTTCCTGTACTCACCTTTCAATACTGATAAGAATTAGGTTTAGCACTGTTGCATTGGCTGACAGATTTTCTACAAATCCTGACATTTTGCACATGAAATCTGACAGAGTCCAATGACTAATGAAATGTATGACAACCTGATGAGGCACGCACACCTGAATAAATAAAAGTCAATTTGTATAGTCGCATACTAATTGTGTATATGTGAACAAACAGCAAAAACAAAAGCAATTATATTCCAATGTATGAGGGAAATTTATATGAACTAGCAAAGTAACTCAACAGAGGTGATGTTCAAATGTATTGGGAAATTTATAAGGAAAAAAACAACAGTAAATCAACTTAGTAATGATGATATTAAATTGAATGGGTGACATTTATATAAACAACCTGCAAGAAACCTAGCAACGATGATGATGTTTTCAAGAAGTGTCATCCAGAGTACATAACTCTGTGTCTAAAGTGAGAATCATTAGAGATCTCCACAAAAGTGTATCTGAATAAGACGTTGCGACTATATAGAACATGCATTGCAGTGAACATACAGAAAAGCGTTTTCTCACTTCAGTTTGGAGAGTCTTACATTACTTTACTTCCAGAGTATGCTGCGCAAGATACGAAAATATATGATAAGAGAGTGGTACATTCTTCCCATGAACGCTAAGAGCATCACATGAATCTACTGTACTAGTCCATGAGGAAGTCAGGAGTTACAAACTAACTGACAATATGGGGGGGGGGGGGGAGTTATACTAGATGACAAAGTGATGGGAAGAGAACGGGTTGAAAATTAATTAGAACAGTTTTGGATGGACAATAAATTGATGAAGAGGATGCTGTAATAGAAAATGTACATATACAGAGAATGATCAAAATTGGAGTGACAAGGGAAGAGGGGGAGAAAGAGCGTACTCACTGGAATGACCAGAAGAAACAAAAAAAAAATTGACTAGGACTATTATATTTGCTAAAACCCTTTATTGCCTTTCGGCGTCAGGGATAGAAGATTTTTCTGGAGACGGCCCACTTGTGTGCTGAGTATATTGTGGACATTGTCGCCTCTTTAAATTCGGTGGTCCATCGTTTTAGCGGTCGGCCTCTAGGCCTGCCTTTGCTGTATCTGTGTAGCATAGCTTTCTGTGGTATGCTGTCAGATGGTAGCCTGCTGATGTGTGCAAAACATTTGATCTGTTGTCACTTGATATATTCCAAGATTTGGGCGGTGCCGATTTTTTTGTCTAATGTTTTCATTCGTCACCCTGTTTCTTATTCCTAAGATTCTGCATAAGTATGCCATTTCAGCTGTCACAAGTTTACGTTTGTCTTGTGCTGTCGTTGTCCAAGTTTGGCTTTGGTAGCCTAGAGTTGGCATAATAATCGTTTTGAATAGTGTTATTTTAGTCTTCAAATCTACATTTTAGTTTCTGAAGATTGGTGTCATGGGCCCTAGAGCTTGGCATGCTTTACTACATCTATTGTGTATTTCTTTGCTGCTATTGCCGTCTGTTGTTATATTATTTCCTAGGTATATGAATTCTGTCACTTGTTTAAGACTGACTGACTAGGACAATGAGCATATATACTTTTAGATGGCTGACAGAATGGAAAGCAGAGCATTCATGGAAATAGTCCTAGTGCAGCGATGCTGGTTCCTAATCAAGAATAAAGAAGAAAAATACTCAAAAGCTGTAGATGATTCATTTCATTGTACTCGGGTTATTCTATATGAATTAATATAACAACCCGTCCTTCTGGGTTGTATGAGCCACCAAAGAAATGCGATGTACTCCGGTAATAAAATCAGTGTATATCAAGTATGAAAACATGCTAATAAAACCGATCATGATTCATACCTGCGATGTCTAACAGAAACAGCAGAGATAAAGAGGAAAGAAAATGGATAAAGGAAACAAAAATAGATAGTACTTAACAAATTGAAATTGAATAACAGGAACAAAAACACCAACAGCAAAAAAATTACAATAAATTAATAACATTAGCAAGAACAGACAAGTGTGACTTGAGTAATGACATTCTGATAGATTAGTGGTTCTTAACGTGGGCCGTATGTCCTGCTCATCACTGGGGGGGGGGGGGGTAATGTAAACTAGAAGAAACCCATGCTATATTTGAATTTAGGGTTCATAGACATGTCTGGACGTCACAGTATGGTAATATTTTGAATACAAATAACTACGCTATATAGTAATAAACATTAAATGACGTGTCTGAGCTAGAAAGAAAGTTTATGACAACTTTCATTAGGAGCTGTGCATATATTTCGTTCAAAGTTGGGGGTGTGGGGTTGAGGATCTGATAAGGGTTGACAGTTTTTTTTAATTAAAAAAGGTGGAGGGGGGATTTGACAGAAATTAACGTCTAGAATATTTCATTTTAGACACTCATTACATTGATTAAATTTGGAACATTTTTCTAAAAATGTGAAGAGCATTTAAAAAAAAATAATTCGTAATTTAGTTGCTTAAACATTTCTTTTATTAAAAAAAAGTGGGGGGGGGGGGGGGTTAACATAATTAAGGATGGAGGGTGCCTGAATTCTTGACTGTTGCTCACATGGGAGGGAGACGGTAAAAATAGCAATTAAAAAAATAAATCCGATGATGTAATTTCTGGACATCCTGTTAGGACCCAGTTTTGTTACGGGAAAACATATTGCCACGACAGGAAGAAACTATTAAGCAATGTTTGAGAACCACTGTGCTCCGTGCTTTTTTTTGTCAACTAGATATAATCAATATCTTTAAGAATCTCTCAAAGGATTCACAGAAGTAATTAAAGATACGTAATATGAGTTTCCTACAAGGAAATATAGAGAATTGCAGAAGGTAAGGGAGAATTGATGCTTATAAGGAAATATAGATGGAGAGGATGAAGAAATTAGAGATGTGAGCTGCTGGTAAATAAGAAGATACATTTTCTGTAAGGATGGAATTTAATCATCTTTAGATACTTTAAAAAAATGTATTCGCCCACTTTCGTATCTTTATATCTCATTTTAGTAAGCAATATGCTGATCCTTTGGCGAAAATTCGTTACAAAAGGGGGGGGGGGGGGCTCACTTTTTAGCAACATTTGCAGTTTAAAATCCATGTTTTTATTTGCTGAAGCGTTGTGGGGGAGGGGGGGAGGGGGAACAGTCCTATCTACTGGAATAATTTCAAGCACACATTTTCAATGTTCATTATATCTTCAAGCTGTGACGAAAATGACAGTAAATATATCGGTGACGACAACATGAGGGCAGTTAACGTACCAGGAGAAAGAGAACGTCCGCCCATGCCATGCTAACAAGACAAGGGAAGGTAACACATCGTCCTGCTCTACCCAGGCATAGTACAGCTATCACCAGACTGTTGCCCGTAATTCCTGTATGGATCAACAACAAAGCAGCATTGAGTTATTCAGTTAAAAATATTTGATAAAAATATGTACATACATGTATATGTATTCATTTTCTTTAGCGCTGACGGTGAAGTCATCGCATAGGGCAGAGATCAGATCTCTCCAATTTAGTATGTTCAAAAACTATCATGTGTAGTCCTTGAATAGTATGAATACTGATTGTTTTACTTTCTTTAAGTATTGTTCTTCTGAGTGTTTGTTTTGGTCAACCCTTGCCTCGTTTGCCTGTAGGTAACCATTCAAGAGATTGGTGGTGTATTCTGTTGATGTCTAAACCTAGGACCATCGAGCATAGGACTACCAATGTAGGACCAACGGCGTTTTATAATAACATCTGTGATGCAGTTTTGATGTGTCTCTTCTCTGATTTTATCATTCGATTTGAATTTCACACCACTGGCTGTTAGTTATTCTACGAAGACATTTGTTCTCGAAACTCATATATATATATATATTAGAAATAATTTTCGTCGATGCCCGGACGAAAATTGAACCAAAAACAAAAATAAAAAAACAGTATCCATGCAAATATTGTTCTTATAATGTAGCGAATAAAAAAAAATGTCACTGTAGAATGAACACCGATCAACAGAACAAGAATCCAACGCACTACTGACACAAATATCCAGACCATATGCTCGAGTGCTCAAAATTAAAAAAAAAAGAATATTCATATTTATGAATAGTCTGTAATCTCACATTTCTTATTGTGCACATTTTAAACATTCGGAAGGCAAATGTGAAATGGTTAATTTTATAGAATCAATTAGTAAAATAAATAACAGAAACGAAACTAGAAACAATAGCTAGCATGTTAATACATCGTAAACTCTTATTGAAACAGAGTAAACGCCGATAATGAAATAATACTAATTTTTATTTACTAGTAGACCTAGCAATTATCGACAAATGTTTATATTCGCTAGACCATTGTGTATAGGACAGAGGTAAAAAATATTACCCAATCATATCAATGGTCAGCTTTGCCGGACCACATGAGAACTTTTAAACTTTCCATGAGCGCCACCTACTCTCATTAAGTCAAAGTATAACGGAGCCACATATCGGTCGTCTACATGATGTATTCCAGGGCTCTATAGACAACACCAAAGTTACATATATATCCATTTATTTATATAGATATACACACATTCTTATTACGCTGCATGTATACTCAAACTTCTACGAATAGGCAGGATGTGGTACTGAAAATAGATTGCGTTGTGTCGTGGTTTATAGCTTAGCTGTGATATCTAATCCATTCAACCTGACAAATCCAACTAAATCATGACCTCTAGGTCACTTTGACACTATGGGATTGGACAGCCAAATTCATCCGAAATCCTCCTTTGTCACTGTTTACGACAACTAGACAAAATATACCCAGATAAAATATCCCAAGACAAAATATCCCCAGGACAAAATATTCAAGACAAAATATTCCCAGAAAAAATATACCAGACAAAATATTCCAGACAAAATATACCAGACAAAATATTCCAGACAAAATGTTCCCAGACAAAATATTCCCAGACAAAATATACCAGACAAAATATTCCAGACAAAATGTTCCCAGAGAAAATATACCAGACAAAATATTCCAGACAAAATATACCAGACAAAATATTCCAGACAAAATGTTCCCAGACAAAATATTCCCAGACAAAATATACCAGACAAAATATTCCAGACAAAATATACCAGACAAATTATTCCAGACAAAATATTCCAGACAAAATATACCAGAAAAAATATCCCCCAAGACTAAATGCAAAGGTAATATATTAAATATTTCATACAAACTGTAATAAACACTAATGAACAATGTAGCTAGTAAATAATTATAATAAAATCTTCAAATGATATGAATTGTCTTATAAATGATAGACATGAAATTAAGTTCTTTAATTAACTATACAACATTAATGTTCAAAACACGTGCTATGTTTTTCAACAAGTTGATAGGTTCTGCTGAATTGTATCGTTCAACCATTGTTTTAATAGCATCATCGACACGTTGGTAAGCTTTTCGTTTCTTTCTTGTTGATTGACCAGTGGCAACCTGTCTTCTCAAAAGTGCAGATGTATGTTGTTGTTGCTGTAACTTCCGGGCAAGTCTTGAGATACATTAACTATTAAGTTAAATTCATTGTGCCAAACTTCAACAGCGTTGTTGTTTCTTGACAGTTTATTCATGACACGATTGTGTTGATTCCAAAGTCTCACTGGAAATCGAGACTGCGAATGACGACCACGACAAATCCGTTCAATGTAGAAATCTTCGAAGTAATCGATAAGGAAATCCAGATCTGAGAAACTATCAATATTGGTGAGTTGTTCGAAAACAGTAATGACATCTGTTTTTGGTACGAATGCTAAAGCCATCAGTTATTTGACTTTGACTGAATCATTTTCATCAGAAATGTACAGCCCCGTTTTACCCTGAGACTGTAATGTTCGCCAAACGTTCTATCCAAAGTAAAAATAACACCCTGACACTTGAGCTCGTGAAATTTCACACTCAAAAGCTTTAATTGCAGCTAATTCGAAATCAGTAACCATTGAAGATGGAGCTGAATTTCAGTTACTTCCCAGTTCTATAATATGCTGAAGCAGGCGGCGGTACCTTACTTCACTACGACCAGACAAAAGTGCATATACACATGAAGTTATTTGACCATCCTCAAATGCATGGATCGTATACAGTTAATCGAATCCCTGAGTCCAGCCTATGTTTATTTTACTTTTCTAGTTTGTGGAAACAATAATTTGAACAATAAAGGCTGGGTCAAAGGGCATGAGCCCATGGACCGCTGGATCAGCAACCAACAATAAAGGTGTTATTTTCACAGCCTTAGTCACTCGATATCTCTCCACGGTATGTTTGTATACAAGATGTTATACTATGTTTACATCTTATGTTTGCATAAAACGTACCATATCTCTTAGGAGATTGTCATAAATTACTTCACCAAATTTTCTATGTTACTATTACTCTAACGTTTTTCCTAAATTTTGGCTATGTAGGGATATTTTGTCTGGAATATTTTATCCGGTATGTTCTGGTATATTTTGTCTGGGAATATTTTGTCACAACAGACTAAACAGCCACTTAAATTAATTAAGACTGGTTTGATCACCTCTATGTCCCTGTGGGCATGCAGGACAGACCGATGAAAATATCCTGCAAGACTGAAATATACTAAACCAGTTAAGGGAAGAACACTAGACCACAGAGATAAATATCCACAGAAAAATGCATGGAAGCACTGAGGAGCTTTCAAATACAGCAGCATTTATTAAGAAAACAGGACTTGCTGTGTAGATTTGTCAAACTTCGAACGAGAAGAAGAAGATTATAGTTGTTTTTAATCGTATTTTTATTACGGGTAGTAGTATTGCTAACATATATTTCTTTACTCACTATTATTTCTATCAAGTTATGCGAATAATGCAGCCAAGAGCGCCCTCATTGCAAGAAAAGGAAAGATTGTGTACATGAAATTCATGAAATTTTGTGAATTCAAATATTCTTTTTATCATTTGTGCACACTCTCAAGCATCTGGTATGAGAAAACTCTTGAAGAGGAAACTTCTGCTTTTCTATTAATTTTGTTTTTCTTGTCATTTAAACAAAAAATTGTACTTCATTAATATTGCTTTTATTCGCTTTGTCCATAGATTTAATGAAAAAAAAACCTCATTTCTTCCACAGCGTTCATTCTCAAACTCCCGCTGAATCTCTCTTGTAGCAGGACCACGTGTCTACTTGATTTCCAGCAAGATGTAGTTTGGAGAATGAAAATGCGTTGTGTCGTAGTTATCTTTGCGCTAGTGGCCCGACACATTAGTGATTGGCTGAAAAAAACCCATTTAAGATCACTAATGTGATGAAGATAATAAGTAAAATCTGCAGTAAAACGGTGATTCGACAGGCGAACATTTGCACCTGGGTAATCAAGTTTGATACTTACTGGAAACACACAAACTGACGTTTTAACGAGGGGGTATCGAGAGCATATCATAGCACAGAAACTGACGTTTTAACGAGGGGGTATCGAGAGCATACAATATCACACGATGGTTAAGGATGACTCTGTCCACAATAACATCACATAGATTATGAACTAGCATGAACTATCATGAACTAGCATGAACTAGCATAAACTAGCATGAACTAGCATGACATGCCGGAAAAACAGAAGACGATGAGTGATAATAAGTATGTTTTTCAACAATGTGTTTCAGTTCATTAGCTCTGTTATATGTTTTCATTCATTAGCTCTGTTATATGTTTTCATTCATTAGCTCTGTTATATGTTTTAATTCATTAGCTCTGTTATATGTTTTCATTCATTAGCTCTGTTATATGTTTTCATTCATTAGCTCTGTTATATGTTTTCATTCATTAGCTCTGTTATATGTTTTCATTCAGTAGCTCTGTTATATGTTTTCATTCATTAGCTCTGTTATATGTTTTCATTCATTAGCTCTGTTATATGTTTTCATTCATTAGCTCTGTTGTATGTTTATATTCATTAGCTCTGATATATGTTTTTATTCATTAGCTCTGTTATATGTTTTAATTCATTAGCTCTATTATATTGTTTCATTCATTAGCGCTGTGATGTTAGTTAGTTAGTCGTTGGATCATCGTCACTGCACAAGTCCATATGTGCTCAGATCCTTTCTTGAGTATATCCGCAATTACACGTTGACTGGCGGTCCCAGTACGTCCTTGATTGATCATCATTCTTTCTCGCCCACGAAACAGCTCCTTTCTAGCTACACCACGTTTCAAACCAAGCTCCCTTATTCTAGTCATGGAACAAGAGTCATCGTCACTTGTACGGTAATTTGTTCGTGTGTTTTTCCGTAGGACATTCAGAATGTCTGCCCGATCCATCGTTCCACCAACAGCCGTAGTAGCAGCGTGGGCGGCCAACCTATCCGCTCTCTATTACCCTCGACACCCGCATGTCCAGGCACAAAAATAAAGGTCAGTCTACGCACACAGGAATTATTCACTGCATCCAGGGAATGTTCCCGAACGTACCCCGCCTGAACTTTAACAATCATGCTCATGGAGTCACTGAGTATACAGACATGTTCGCAGACAGGACACCCATTTCAAAGCATTGATTACTGCCAAAATCTCCATTGTCATGCTGCTTGTTTGAGCGAATGCACCACTTTTCTCTCTGATGGTCTCTCCCCCCCCCACCTTTGCGCAGTGAAGGCCCTGACTTAGCTCTGTGATGTAATCCTATTCATTAAATCTTTGATGTGTTCCTATTCATTACCTCTGTGGGGTGTTCCTATCCATTAGCTGTGAGATGTGTTCACATCCATTAGCTGTGAGATGTGTTCACATCCATTAGCTCTGTGATATGTTCACATTTATTAATTAAGTGATGTGGTCGTGGACACAGTCGTTTACTTGTCCTGTACTGACTCCACAGATCGGCGTTAAACACATGTACCTGGATACATGACAATTGCCCCCGGGGGGGAGCGGTAGGGTGAGGTAAGTTATAAACTCTCTCTAATTACGTTTGTTAGACGAGGACACACTAGTGGATGGTATTGTTATTAAGAGATTGAAGGGATTTGGGACTGCTGGAGGAGACAGTAGAGGGGGGACGATTGACGGGTAGGACTAGGAGTATTTACAATTAGCGGGTCATGGGAACCTATCAACGTGCATACCTTTCGCCATCTGCTGAAAGAGACGTAATTCCTATGTGTATGCCCGGAGTGTACCGCCGTCGGTTAAGATAATCACTACCGGTATCGTTGTTTATGGTTATATGTGGTTTATATGTACCTCGTATGGTGAGCTATGTTCCTTTCAACAAGGACTCTAACCCATTTTGGTTATATCAGAAATTTAACCTTACGAACATTGTGAAATTCGCGGTTCTGATTATCCAATCACCGTGCCCTCTCAGGATATGTTGTGTTCTTGATAAAGGTTTTTAGTAGAAACGTCGATTTGTGTGTGCGTTTTTCTGTTTGGTGTCAGAGATTAGTAATATTTATTATTCTGTTTATACTTTTCGTCTTATCCAGAAAGTTTAAATGTTATATGTAAAACTAGAAGTCGGAATACTAATAACGCCTTTAACATGGCAATAAGGGTGTCATTTTTGAGACATCAACTCAAGAAAACCCTCCAAACACTTCTCTTTAGCCATTCGGATGAGTATAGAAAAATGAGAACAGGAAAATTTCATGATGTCAATCCAAGATTTTATTTATAATCCCCCTTTCCTCACATTGTTCCTTATAAATAATTATTTTAATGTGTTTCGTGTCTCAATATATTTCCAAACCAAACAATCTCACGACATTTCATCACCTCCAAAACGTGATTCTTGATAATCTACAAATTTGTCTATTTGAATCTGAACAAATACATTTGTCCTATGCTTGACGTAACTAATTTGTAATACATGTCTGTTTAACATGTATCCAAAACATTAAATCTTTCTTTCTGTCTTCATTTAAATCTATTTGTAGATGGTTTAATTGGCATCCATGAAAAGTTGTATATTAAATCCCATGATTAACAACCTCTCAACGGTGCGCAATGCTATGAGAAGAAGTCGCCTACTCAGATGTTGTAATATATGATGCTAGTTGAAACAGATTAAAAGTCATTTTCCTGAAATCCTATCACAATAAAATCTGAGTTTAGATACTTGGTCTTTCATTCGATAAGTGAATTATGAAATCATTCTGAAATAGAACTGGTGAAATGATGATAGACCACTGGTATAACTGATAAGTGGAATTCGAGCTGGTGAAATGATGATATACCACTGGTATAACTGATAAGTGGAATCCGAGCTGGTGAAATGATAATAGACCACTGGTATATCTGATAAGTGTAATCCGAGCTGGTGAAATGATGATAGACCACTGGTATATCTGTATCTGATAAATGTAATCGGAGCTGGTGAAATGATGATAGACCACTGGTATATCTGATAAATGTAATCGGAGCTGGTGAAATGATGATAGACCACTGGTATATCTGATAAGTGAAATCCGAGCTGGTGAAATGATGATAGACCACTGGTATATCTGATAAGTGAAATCCGAGCTGGTGAAATGATGATAGACCACTGGTATATCTGATAAGTGAAATCCGAGCTGGTGAAATGATGATTGTTGTGTATCTTAGGTGGGATCCGGACTCATGTAAGGCTGTCTCAAACGCATGATAGTGTAATTAATGTTTATGGATTCATGTCTCCGAAGGAAGGCATTCCAGTGCGTCAGTATACCAGGATTACCTATCTTGCCGAGAGCACAGCACACACTCCTGGGCAAACTATATCAACATTCTTCTGCCAGTTGTGCTAACCAACACAGTGATGACACATCTAGCATTCTCCGTCACACAGGAGTAGACCACACAAGGAGAAGTGTGCAATATTAGCTAACCTGAATCTCCTCTCCATGGAGATTATTGGAAAGAAGACAAAAGTAAGAAATTGAAACAAGATGTGACAATAAAATGTGTTGTCACAGATGACAAGTTATCTGCCTATCTCATTTTCTTAGTCCTCTCCTACGACATGCTTGGAAAGAAAGACAGTGGCTCTATTCTTAGCATCCTGAAGTAGAAGTCCAGGCCTCGGCTGTCACACAGGCAAACGAAGCCATATTACCTATGACTTTGCCCATAGCGATAAGACATCAACCGATAAATCAATAACCAATCAACAGGACGTAGCGTCTGGACAATAGTTCCGAGTGTCGGTAAAGTTATAAGTTATCGATCTTACTCATCGAATGACAAAACATTTTAATCATCAGAAAATGAACACGTAGTCCTATGAATGAACATATAGCTTATAAATAAATATGTAGACCTATAAATTAACATGTAGACCTATAATTAACATGTAGACCTATAAATTAACATGTAGACCTATAAAATAACATGAAGACCTATAAATTAACGTGTAGACCTATAAATTAACATGCAGACCTATAAATTAACATGTAAACCTATAAATGAACATTTAGGCCTATAAATGAACATGAAGACCTATAAATTAACATGCAGATCTATAAATGAACACGTAGCTCTATAAATGAACATTAAATGAACGAGTCACGTCAACGTTTTGGTAATTTAGCAAGAAACTGTCCTGTCTCTTTACAATATGTACCATTTCGTCCTTTGTACGAAGCCCTTTCCGAATATATGGCCTCTAAGCTGCTGCCTGTTTTACCTAGTCAGAAGTTCACCACAGCACTCCTGACTACGCTGTGATAAACACCAGCTTGGACTACAGGGAGAAAATCATAGCTTTATATCTGCAGCATGATTTAATATTATAGGGAAGTCGCATCTAAGTCATGTCTCGAGTAGAAGACTGTTCAGCGCAAATCATTGCATCCTGCCGATACATTGAGTCACACAGTCATTGACGTTTGCGAAACGTCTGGGTAACCTTCCCGCTAAAATCAATTCTCAGAGAAACACAAATTCTGAGCAGAGAGTAAAACTCTCCCATCTGGTATAGGAAACGAGAGTTATAATCTGGCACTCCTTTGGGATTATGTCATCATAATCATCATTATTCCCATCCTTATTATCGTCATCATTATTATTATCATCATCATTATTATTATTATCACAATAGTCAACATTATCATCATCGTCGTCATCGGCATCACTTGCATCATCTATCAGTATCATCATCGTTATCGTCACGATCATCGTCACCGTCAAGTTCACCACATGATCATCATTATAATCACTACCATCACCCAGCACCATCATCTATCATTATCATCATCGTTACCATCATCATCATTGCCACGATCATTAACATTATGATCATCATCGTCAGCAATATCCTCAGTATCATCATCATCCCCATCACTATCATCAGCATTGCTCAATGATAGAAACCAAGGATTGTTTGTCATTGATTCACACAATCTGACGGCATTGCAATGTTCGAAGATCATTGCACGATAATTCCTGTAGCATCCAGTTTCAGCGCTCGTGTAGTATTCCTCAATCGCCAAGCTTGTGAAATATGATTAGAGGGTTATTTCTCTGTTTAATTAAAGTTGAAAAGGTGAAATATGCACTTGAATGGCGCGAGAGTGTACGTGCTGGAAAAGTAATTATATAATGTATTCAGACTTCACATTTGTCTCGAATTTCGCTCATTAAGACTTCACATTTATCTCGAATTTCGCTCATTCACATTTATATAGAATTTAGCTCATTCACATTTATCTCGAATTTCGCTGATTCAGATTTATATCGAATTTCTCTCATTAAGACTTCACATTTATCTCAAATTTCGCTCATTAAGACTTCACATTTATCTCAAATTTCGCTCATTAAGACTTCACATTTATCTCGAAGTTCGCTCACATACACAATTTTACACACGTTCACTATCAAAGACTAAAAATCAAGGTGATCTCAAAAAGGCCAGGTTAGGCAGGTTGAATATGTGCAAATGGAGATTCGTTAATATGATCATTTTACTGATGTTGTGTCTTCGTCTTGTTTATTCATCTAAGCTGCCTTTATTTCCACAACCCATAGAAAGCCTCCCTGCACTCCTTCACAAGAAAACATGCAGTAACGGAAGTTTCTTCGCAAGTGAAGTTTAGCATGACGTAAAACACAGCAGCTACCTTTATTATATTTGTAAAACACGGCTGTTAAGTTTGATATTGGTAAAACACGGCTGTTACCTTTGATATTTGTAAAACATGGCTGTTAAGTTTGATATTGGTAAAACTGTTAAGTTTGATATTTGTAAAACACGGCTGTTAAGTTTGATATTTGTAAAACACGGCTGTTAAGTTTGATATTTGTAAAACACGGCTGTTAAGTTTGATATTTGTAAAACACGGCTGTTAAGTTTGATATTTGTAAAACATGGCTGTTAAGTTTGATATTGGTAAAACACGGCTGTTAAGTTTGATATTTGTAAAACATGGCTGTTAAGTTTGATATTGGTAAAACTGTTAAGTTTGATATTTGTAAAACACGGCTTTTAAGTTTGATATTTGTAAAACAGTTTGACATTTGTAAAACACGGTTGTTAAGTTTGATATTTATAATTCTACTGATTGTACTAATCAGTAGATTAATTGTACAAGTCTAATTGTACAGATCGCTGAGAAGTCCAATTCTACTGATGGCTGAGAAGTTTAATTCTACCTATGACTGAAAAAAAACAATTGTACTGATGGCTGAGAATTCTAATTTGGGTTAGGAGAAACTCGCTGAAATGTAAACAGAAATGAAATAGATCTTGAAGGAGGAAAAGTCTGTCTAGATTTTTTCCCGTCTTTATCTCACTCGAATCGTCAATGTGACATAGTGCCTGGACCTCTAGTTCAGGATTCATGTGGCAGATAGTGCCTTCGAAACATCAATGTGGCGCCTTAGAATTTTCTATGTGGCAGATGGTGCCTGGACCTCTATTTCAAGGTTAAAAGAAGGATGCAACTGTATTCCTCCTATGCACGGTCGTGGAGGCGACTAAAGAAAGTTGCGGAGGTGGACAGGATGACAAGCTGTATCATGTGAAATAAATAAGCATTGTGACTGCATGTCTTGTCTCAATTTCTTACTTTTGTCTTCTATCTAATATTCAATTTCTTACTTTTGTCTTCTATCTAATATTCAATTTCTTACTTTTGTCTTCTATCTAATATTCAATTTCTTACTTTTGTCTTCTATCTAATATTCAATTTCTTACTTTTGTTTTCTATCTAATGTTCCCCATGGATGACGAAGAAATACAGTCCTACTGACACTGCATCCTCGTCTTTTTGTGGCATATTTTTAGATGACTGAGAATGCTAGATGTGCCATCGCTGCAGATAAGTCAAAACATCTAACAGAAACATGATGAACTAGTTTGCTCAGAAGCGTATGCTGCGCTCTTGGCAGCACATTATGATACTAGGATACCACAGCACTGGGTTGCCTTTCGTTGGGTACTAAACATGCATCCATATACCCCCTAACTCTTCCATGACTTTGAGACAACAAACCTTAAACGAGTTTGGGTGTCACCTCGGTTACTCATCTTCAGATGGCTGTTGTGGGAAAAGCTATGTCATGTCAAGGGATACCTGCTCACAATTAAACTAATTACTTCATTATCATCTTTTTTTCGGGTTGCATGCGGCACTCAACTCTTTCAATATTTTTTAAAATTCTTGTACATATCTGAACATGGCACCCTGGACGTCTAGAGCTGTAGTTTTGTTTGTATTCTGAGCACAAAGGCGCGATATGCTGTTAATTTTATGACAAGACTACCTATCGTTTCCGTCCACAATCGAACAGCTAGCCAAATGTAACAGTCGCTTATCGTTGACTTCGGCATCAATGACATGAACTTTGGAGAGAGTAATACCAAGATAAGTGAATCTGTCGACTTGTAGGAGACAATGTTATTGATCTTGATAAATAGGTATATTATTGTTATATATATATAAAACAATAATATACCTATATCAAAAAGGTCTTCAGAAATTTACATATATATATTAAGTAGATATACACACATACACATATACTAAATATATATATACAAACACACACACACGCACACACACATACGCACACACACACGGACACACAAAAACACACACGCATATATATATAATTATATTTCAAACAGTTTATAAAGTAGACGTGATGGATACGATTTTCTAAAGTGGGACATGAATTTCAGAAAATACTCTTTTACAACTTGTTCATAAATTTTATGTTGATCAATCATTACTTGTACAATAATGATTATTGTACTGAAAGTTTTATGTGTTTTCAGTAAACCACTTACCTGTAATAAAGTTTAATGTGTTCAGTAAACCACTTACCTGTAATAAAGTTTTATGTGTTTTCAGTAAACCACTTACCTGTAATAAAGTTTTATGTGTTTTCAGTAAACTACTTACCTGTAATAAAGTTTCATGTGTTCAGTAAGCCACTTACCTGTAATAAAGTTTTATGTGCTTTCAGTAAACCACTTACCTGTAATAAAGTTTAATGTGTTCAGTAAACCGCTTACCTGTAATAAAGTTTAATGTGTTCAGTAAACCACTTGCCTGTAATAAAGTTTCATGTTTTCAGTAAAGCTCTTACCTGTAATAAAGTTTCATGTCTTCAGGAAACCGCTTACCTGTAATAAAGTTTCATGTCTTCAGTAAACCACTTACCTGTAATAAAGACCAATCCGTAGACTACTGCTAGAGGTATAAAGTGTGGTTCACGAAGCCAGGGTTTCTTCAGTTGTTCAATATCATCCGTGTAGTAAAACGACAACATTGTGGAATCATTGTAGTCATTTCTGAAGTTACTGAAGAGGTCAGTGCTCAAGTCTATAATAGGATGAATGCCGTAACTTTCAGAATTTTCTACGCTATAGTTCAAAACTAGTTCAATAGTACTCGTGTTAACGTTTATGTACATTGCTGCATGTCTGCTCGGTGGTAGAGTAGTTAGTAGACCTGCCTCATAAACACACACCGGTTGAATTTGCTGGTTGTTTGTAAGTCGATCGTTGGCATTATACCGGCAATGTGATTTAGTGCATTAGTCGTATCTGAAATTTAATAAAAGTTGATTTGCAATGTTATATATAGAATATATTATATACAGAATGTGTTATATACAGAATATGTTATATACAGAATATGTTTAAATAATTATATATATAACGTAAATGTATACAGGAAATGCATGCGTGTGTGTGATCAGGGAATGCTACAGGGAAGTCGGTTGTGTAGTCAAGAAATGTATACATGGAAATCGTTTCTGTGGTGAGGGAATACATTTAGAGAAGTTGTTTGTGTGGTCAGGGAATGTATATCGGGAAGATGATTGTGTGATCAGGGAATGCATACACGATACTTCGTCAGTGAATAGCTAGAGGTGACTGGTCAGTGAATATCTAGAGGTGATTGGTCAGTGAATATCTAGATGTGATTGGTCAGTGAATATCTAGATGTGATTGGTCAGTGAATATCTAGATGTGATTGGTTAATAAAAACTATAGGTGATTCGTCAGTGAATAACTATAGGTGACTGGTCAGTAAATAACTATAGGTGACTGGTCAGTAAATAACTATAGGTGACTGGTCAGTAAATAACTATAGGTGACTGGTCAGTAAATAACTATAGGTGACTGGTCAGTAAATAACTATAGGTGACTGGTCAGTAAATAACTATAGGTGATTGATCAGGGAATAACTGTGCGAGACTGGTGAGTGAATAACTATGTGACTGGTCAGTGAATAACCGAAGGAGATATGATTATCTTCTTATGACAGAGAGTCGGTCGAAGGATGTCTGCATACATATTTTACATTTAAACGTAATTTGTGGTCGCATTATAGATGGATATCCATATTATAGAGGCATATCCATATTATAGAGGGATATCCATATTATAGAGGGATATCCATATTATAGAGGCATATCGATATTATAGAGGGATATCCATATTATAGACTGATATCCATATTATAGAGGGATATCTATATTATAGAGGCATATCCATATTATAGAGGGATATCCATATTATAGACTGATATCCATATTATAGATGGATATCCATATTATAGTTATATCCATAAATCACGTCATTTTTTTGCCCCTTTTTTATATATCCCCTTGTCAGCAATAGTCAGACACCCCTCTCTCTCTGCACTATGTTAAAATTTTAAAAATATTAACAATGTTGAGTAGCAAAAGTACGTGCTGCTTAAAATGTTTAGAAAAAATGTCAGATTCTAATAATTTAAATGGTGTATACAAACCGAATTGTAGACGTGAACTTTTGTCAAACACTCGCACCTCCTTGTCAGCAACTGTCAAACTTTCACATTTTTTTCTGTCATACTATTGCCCCTCCAAATGTTAACGTTATTCATGAGCCGACCTGTCTGAATAAGTGGGCGTTTACGTTGTACGGTACTTAGAGCGGTATTTTAAAGTATAAGAGACTCTCTTTGAGGAGATCGTTATGACAACTGTGTTTTTCATTTTCTTCACAAGTCAACAATTCTCTTTTGTGCATTCTACAATCTCTTGACGAGTCAATATTTCTGATCTGATCTGTGCATTCTACAATCTCTTGACGAGTCAATATTTAAGATCTGATCTGTGTATTCTACAATCTCTTGACGAGTCAATATTTCTGATATGATCTGTGAATTCTACAATCTCTTGACGAATCAATATTTCTGATATGATCTGTGAATTCTACAATCGCTTGACGAGTCAATATTTCTGATATGATCTGTGAATTCTACAATCTCTTGACGAGTCAATATTTCTGATATGATCTGTGAATTCTACAATCTCTTGACGAGTCAATATTTCTGATATGATCTGTGCATTCTACAATCTCTTGACGAGTCAATATTTCTGATATGATCTGTGCATTCTACAATCTCTTAACTAGTCAATATTTCTGATATGATCTGTGAATTCTACAATCTGTTGACGAGTCAATATTTCTGATATGATCTGTGCATTCTACAATCTCTTGACGAGTCAATATTTCTGATATGATCTGTGAATTCTACAATCTCTTTACGACTCAATATTTCTGATATGATCTGTGAATTCTACAATATCTTGACAAGTCAGTCTTTCCTTTCGCATAAATAATTCATTAAAATATACAGTACGACTTGTATACTTAATCATCCCCTTTTTTCTAATAAAAAAAAAAAAATTGTGCTGCACTAATTGAACACTATAAACGATACGATGGAACTCACATAGCACAACTCCAAGAACATCTGTCCAAGGTGACTGAGTTTTACCGCAGAGTAGAGTCATAATTGAATTCTGTAACATTATATTAACAGCACCCTCCGTCAACATGATGATTGTGTTGTAAAATGAAACTTTCAGAATGTCGCTTGCTGAGCGCATCAGAAAAGTTCAAGTATTGAAATCAAACTTCCGTACTTTACCAATTTCCTTTAAAGTGTATGTATTGTGAAGAAAACATCCATCAAATGAATGCATTGAAAATGTTCCAATTCTCTGAAGAATGATAAACTAGATTTCTGAAAAGACACACAATATAGAAAATGTTATCAATGTATTAACATTAGCAAACAATGAAATAAAATTATATATTAATAAAAGCGTATGCTAGTGACAAATAGAAGCATTAGAGTTTACAAATCATAACAAACACACAAATGAAGTGTTTTGTGCAAGATCTTTATCGACTAAGTAATAGATAAGTAAGAGAAAAACTACATTATTTGATAAAAGTTTAAGAAAATAAAATAAAAACCCTAACGTCTTCTGCGATAAATTGTTAAACATCATGTCAGATGCTGGTCATGTATAGAGCGGTTTTTTAAACATCCAGTCCAATGTTGGTCATGTACAAAGCGGTTTGTTTTAAATCATTTGGGGTTCTCCACACTTATTTTGCTGAGACGCTCCTGTGGACCAGATTGTCATTCCGAGAAGAACGCAACTGTTACAGTAATGTAGTATGTGCTCTAGTGCTTGTGTTACTGCTCCGCAGGTGCAGACCACATGGTCGTTGATACAGATTCGGTGTGTGATTTTAGACGACAGTGTCCCGCGCTCGATCGAAATGTAATGACTTGTTCAATTTGTTAATGTAAATTGCTCAGGGCTATAGTTTTTGTTCATTTCTCTCCACTGAAGTCATACATATTGTTATAGCAGAAACTACTTCCTTGAAACTTTTATGCACTTTCATCTGAGGGAGATTGGCTCTCGTTTTTGCCAATTTGTTTCCTCTTTCGTTATCAGGGATGCCACAGTGAGCTGGTATCTATTGTTGTACTAATGTAAAAGGTATATATTGTAGTACTAATGCAGTTAGTATCTATTGTAGTATTAATGCAGTAGGTATCCATTGAAGTACTAATGTAGTTAGTATCTATTGTAGTATAATGTAGTTTTTCTAGATAAAATTCGAACGCAACTTAAAGTGACATCACAATAAATTAACTACGACAATGTTTTAGACAAAATAGCCTTTCCGTTGTTGGAAAACGGACATGTTTTTGTCATTGTGATAGAAAGTTTGTCCACATTCCCATATTGCTGTGAGCGAATTTATGTATATATGAGTCAACGTTTTTACGGGCCAAAGACGAATGTGTCTGGCCATTGGCGCAAATAAAACGGCGACACAACGCATTTCCATTCTCTGGTCTACATCATGCTGGAAATCTAGTATGACCGTGGTCCTGCTACAAGGGAAATCCAGCGGGAATTTGAGAATGAACGCTGAAGAAGAAGAATAAGAGACAACGGTTCATCATCTATCTCTTTATCTTGTCTGTGATGTTGCTGTTATGTATTGCAGGATTTAATATAGGTTTTGAGCTATAGTACACTGGATATGAAGTAATATCGTGATGTCTTTGAACGTTGGTAACTTCTTCCATTCAGCTTCTTGATATTACTCTGTTTATTGGTATTTTTATTCTCAAGTTGTATGTTCTAGCTGTTGGCCTGTATGTGTTAGCGCACTGGCTTCACATATGACTGGTCCTGGGTTCATTCCTCAGTTGAGGTGAAATGTTTCCAGACCGCAAAGCCTCCCGGGTAGAATCAGCCTTATTTAGGTACCAAGTTAGTCCGGGAAGTAAAACCTGCATGGAGAGAAGATGGCTACCACCTTCATATAGCAGAGCCACTGAGATGTGAGATAATTAACATCTCAACACACCTACGACATTAATAAATGTTATGGGTTAACCTTACTTTACTTTATCTTTCTATAAACGTGTATTAACTCTCTCTAATTATCAACATTTATTCATTTCATAATGACATTATATATATATATATATATATACGTTACTGTTAACTTAATTTTAGTTCTTCTGGTATTTTGAAAAGTCTAAGTTTTCTCTAGAACATGGAAGCGTAAATGAGGGTATTTACATTTTTTGTGTTTAGTAAAGTTATGCATCTTTCTGTTAACTATGTATGAACTAATATTTTCAGTTAAATTATTGTCCCCACTATTTTTTATTTTTTTTTGCTGCAATGTAAATTTCTATTCTCATTGTTTACTCTATCAGATCTCAGTATAGTTAACAGAGATACTTAGATATCGTAGAATTAGACTTAGATATACTTAGACTTAGATATACTTAGACTTAGATATACTTAGACTTAGATACTTAGACTTAGATATGTGATCACAGATATCCTGAGAAAAGTATGATCAAATGCATGTTTGAGATATGAATTCTTCATTCTACATTTATACATGAGTAGAATAGACAGTGTTTATAAATTAGTTGATATCAAAAGAAAAAAAAACACAACCTGCCATACAAGTTGCAACCAAACTTAAACAAGAAAATGTAAGAAAGAAGGTATATTTTACAATAGGCCAATGATGATCTAAATAATGTTGTTGGCCATAGTCTTTAATAATAAAGATTTTCAAGATGTCTTGATGTTTAAAATATTCAAAGAAAAAAAAATCAAATCGCACTGTTAAAACAAACAAAAGAAGTGTCAAAGTTGTGACATAAGAAGTGACACAGATGTGACACAAGTAATGTCAAAGATGTGACAAAAGTAATGTCAAAGATGTGACAAAAGAAGTGTCACCGATGTTACAAAATAAGTTCCAAATAGGTGAAAAAAGAAGTGCCAAAAATGTGACAAAAGAAGTGTCAAAGATGTGACTAAAGAAGTGTCAAAAATGTGACAAAAGAAGTGTCAAAAATACAAAATTTTGCCCATGTGTGTTCTTTCATTTCTCTAGCTGTAGACAAGTCTGCTGACATCGTCTGATGATACCCAATTAATGAAATTTTATAAGAGAAGTTGATAAGTTTAACATCTTTGAAGAACTTATCGGTCTTGAATAATTTCATGGAATAAAAATAACATCCGACATACTTGAAAAAATTACTCCATGCCTAGAAAATTTGCAACTAGATTCTCTAATAATATCTTCATTGTTTCTACTGAGGCAGCACCTTCAATGATTGGCAAAGCAGCTGACATGTCAAATTTGATTTAAAACTATTTAGGTAGTTCACTGTCAAAATATTTTGTGAATATACATTGAACTTACTGAAGGATGCCTCTGAATACACATTGAACTAACAACCGGTTACGCATGCACACAAATTGAACTTACAGACGGTTTCGTGTGACTACACAATGAACTAATAGCCGGTTACGCACGAATACACATTGAACTAATAGCCGATTATTCATGAATACACATTGAACTTACAGACGGTTTCATGTGAATACACATTGAACTAATAGCCGGTTACGCACGAATACACATTGAACTTACAGACGGTTTCGTGTGAATACACATTGAACTAATAGCCGGTTACGCATGAATACACATTGCACTTACAGACTGTTTCGTGTGAATACACATTGAACTTACAGACGGTTTCGTGTGAATACACATTGAACTAATAGCCGGTTATTCATGAATACACATTGAACTTACAGACGGTTTCATGTGAATACACATTGAACTTACAGCCGGTTTCATGTAAATACACATGTAACCTAAGCCGGTTACGCTAGCTGTTTAGAAATGTATGAATAAAACGCGAGCTAGATGATTAAACGGAAGAGAGTTCAGAGAATATTCGGAATTGTTAGATTTAGAATATCGCACACCTATTTGTTATTTTAAGGTGAGGTGGCTATCTTGTGGACGAGCCATGACCGCCTGGGTATAGAAAACCTCTGCACAGAAGTAATTAGGGCGTCATTCATTGCGTTTTTTATTGTCATGATGTTCATTGGTTATTATGTATATACTTAGAGTTCGGGCATCTACGAACTCACAAACTAAATTAGTTAATTACCAATTTTAATTATTATTATATATATATTTATATTTTTTTTTCCATCGCATTTAATGTTTTTCATGCCATGCACATCTTCGCTTGCGAAGGAGGAACATCATCACCATCACTTAGAGTTAAATGCCAAAAACAACCAAGGCGAATGCAATTACAGAAATAGTGATTTCCAACTAAAAAAACGACAATAATAAAAAAATCGTAACGAATGAAGTCCTAATTAATTCTGTTCAGAGGTCTTCCATACCGCGCTGGGTAATGGACAAGATATCCTTAGATTTTAGAAATTGAAATAAAGTGTTCATAATTTCCCAGAAGGGACGAATGAGCCCCATGAGGAAATTATCCGTTTATTTGATAATAAATAGTGTTTTACATTTATAATTTTTTAGTTGATATTACCAATAATTTCAATGATATCAATTAGAAACTGCAAGACAAGAACAAGCTGTTTCCTATCTGATTAAATGACATTCTCGATGAAGTTACAACTTCTAGCTCTAAAAAAAGAATAAACCAAATATTTCAATCAATTTTCATATTTAAAACAAAAGATTGAAATTTATGCAGTTATTGACAATTATGCAGATATATTTTCTATATAGAAAATAATCATACCAGGGGCGGCCCATATATTACTTCAACAGTTAGAGACGGGAGGGGATCTGAGAAAAATTGGCAGTTGTTGATAAAGGTGAAATGAATGGGGGGGGGGGGGGGGGGGGTTGACAAACGTTGATGTCAACAATATTATTTTTATACACCAAATAAATTGATTGAATTTGAAACATTTGATTACAAATGTGAAAAAACAAACATTTTTTGGTACTTTTTCAAATAAACATTTGCGGGGTGGAAGTTAACGATTTCTGACATGATTAAGTAAGGGGTCCTTGAATTATTGTCAGTTGTTGATGTTAGGGGTAAACAAATTTGGCAGTAATTTGTTAACACAATTTATGGACATTCCCTTATTGGAAACGTCATATGAAAGTCGTTTTAGTGCTTGTAAATTAGAAGTAAAACAATTTTCTCTTCGTGAAGACAACATCCAGAAGGTGACTAGTAATAGTAAAGGTGACTAGCAATAGTGAAGGTGACTAGTGTTAGTGAAATTTATATATTTGATATTTATATTTTCTGTGAATTTTGTATTAAGTGAATGCTAAACTTGAATTTTTTAATTATTATAAAGAACCAATTCTATTGTATGGAAGTTAATCTTGGACACTCAGCAGAATAGTAGGAAATTATATAGAAGCAGCAGAGATGTGATTTTATAGAAGAATGTTAAGAACACTATGGGCAGTTAAAAATTGTAATGAAGATATCTTGAAAGTTACTGCTTACCAGTATCTGAAAGAGACAGTCCACATGGTTTGGACATATCATATTTAGACATATCATGTTTGGACATATGAGAAGACAAACGATGAAGCACATTCTAACAACTGGAAAGTTGAAGAGTAAGAGGGATAGGGGAAGACCAAGAGAGAGGCTGCTTTGCAATCTATCATTGTGGGACGGGAGAACATCAGTATTGGAAATGATTGACAGCACACGAAATAGAGGGTTGTGGAAAGACATCATAATAAACGCCAAACGGCATGGACTATAAGAAGAAGAAGAAATATAGGTGAATCGGAAAGTAGTGTTATTGAGAATTTATTTGACCGACAGTTTCAAATCAGTACGTGGAATCAAAAACACGAGAATGTAAATGATAGCAAATGTGTCCTACAACAAAATAACATGGGACTTCAGCACGAGAAGCCACAGAGTTTAATTAAAAATGAAAAAGTTTGTTTAATGAATTAGCAAACGTTGCCGCCTATTACATTATCAGCATGCCCGTAGATGGAGGGATTTGGACTTTAGGGTCTAGGGGTTTAGACCCACCCAAACAGACATTAGAAAATGACATTTAGTGTTTGGAAGCAAGGAAAAGCGGGTATACAACCCTTCCATCACCTCCACCCTTTTTATGGGTAAATTCCACCTCCACCTCAACTGACTATGTATCCACAGTTCTGATTATCAGTATTTCTGAATGCACGCCCTCCGTGAAAGCTCAGGATACACCCCTGGGATTGTGGTAGCGACTTCGCTAATGGTGATACAGACGACTCGGTTGGGGGGGGGGGGGGGGTTGAGAGAAATCAAGATGATTGTGCAACATATCACAAGAAGAAGAAATATTGTGTTCATTGTTTATTCACTCTCAAATGTCATTGTTTATTCACTCTCAAATGTCATTGTTTATTCACTCTCAAATGTCATTGTTTATTCACTCTCAAATGTCATTGTTTATTCACTCTCAAATGTTATTGTTTATTCACTATCAAATGTCATTGCTTATTCACTCTCCAATTTTATTGTTTATTCACTATCAAATATCCTTGTTTATTCACTCTTAAATCTCATTGTTTATTCACACTCAAATGTCATTGTTTATTCACTCTTAAATCTCATTGTTTATTCACACTCAAATGTCATTGTTTATTCACTCGTAAATGTCATTGTTGAATCAGCTGGTAAATGTCATTGTTGAATCAGCTGGTAAATGTCATTGTTGAATCAGCTGGTAAATGGCATTGTTGAATCAGCTGGTAAATGTCATTGTTGAATCAGCTGGTAAATGTCATTGTTGAATCAGCTGGTAAATGTCATTGTTGAATCAGCTGGTAAATGTCATTGTTGAATCAGCTGGTAAATGTCATTGTTGAATCAGCTGGTAAATGTGCTGTAAAAGATATGGAAGATGGTATAGAATGGAAGAAAGTATAAGACAGTTCAATGTGATGAGGCGGGGAGAAACGTTAACAGAAAAACATAACATCGTTAGAGGAAATATTTTTTTTCTGGGATAGACGATCGTTAATGTCACTGGGCAAGATTGAAGATGAAACGCCGTGTTCACAACGACAGCAAAATATTGAAGATCTGTGCGGGTCTGACAGTTTCTTGTTCTTGCGTGATATTTCTCAACAAGTGACCCCAAGAACGACAGTAACGACAGTTAGAACGTTAGGGGCAAAATAAAGAAACAGTGAGGGGAAATCATTCAACTTTGTAACAAAGTAGGGCAATCAAGGTTCAGAGATAGCAGAGGCAACAGCAATAAGTAAGCACGGTAAACACTATTGATATAATATTTATAGTTGCCACTAGATCGGATAATCCTTTGTGGTTTGAGTAAGACTAAATATATATATATACATAGATACATAGATACATACATATATATGATGGAATAATCCCTTTAGCTGTGATCAGGTAGTTCTTAAACACACTAATATAGTCTACAATTTTGTCTAAGTTAGTGAATAGGCCGTAGAGAACAAAATATAAAACCAGATAGAATTTTCTAGATGATTAGCGTGGAACTGAGCTGAATTGAACAACCACACGAAGAAAGAATGAAAAGTTCTGGAGGACCACTGAACATTCTGGAAAGGACCTACTTTATAGCAAACCGTACCATGTAGTAAGCACTAGTAAGATGAGTTCGCTACAATTGGTCGTAGCAGCAACATCGGCTCCCAACTCGTAAAATAGATACAGTCAGTGGTATTCTTCGTATGAAGAAGGGTCGACAGAAACAGGTAGTCTCTGGTCACCAGTGTATGGAAACAACAGACATCGGCATAAAATGTAGAGGAACAACACTCATCTCTTCTAACCCTACACAGACGTCTTCAGCAACGCTGAGAATTGAGAAGGAATTCTCGAATATAACTCAGTCGTGTCAAACGCAAAAAAGACCATGGGCTGCATAAGAAACTTTGAGTATAAGGGCGGGCCACACCAACAAATCTGAGAAACACTGTAATCTTATTGAATTATATTAAATTTATTTGCACGTCTACTATAACGGCTTTATTAAGCTAACGACCCACAACGCCAAATATAACAATTGTAATCCAACATTTATTTAAGAAAATTCAATCATTTTTACTCTTTAATCAGTGTTTTGTACTGAAGTTTGATGCCTCTTTTTCATGACAATTTTTCGTATATCTGGCTGAAATATATTTGCAGTTCCAACTTTCATCAGGGATGACAAGTGCTCATCGGTCAGCCTTTACCTCTGAGAAGTTTTTGTTAATTTAATAAAGGAAAATAACTGTTCACACACATAGGTGGAATCGAACATTTCCATAATCCTAGTTGAAAACTTTCTGAAGTTTGTAAACTTTTCAGGAAGGTATGAATAGAAGCCAGGTATGCCGACTTCTAGATACTTTGCTTTGAGTGTAGAATCAGACTGCATTTCTAATAGCTCCATCTGCAAGTTGTCCTCTGCTTTGACAACATCACAGTTGAATTGTGCCGAGAATATTGCAAAATGGTATTCAAACGATGAGAAATCACTAAATCTTTCCTGGAACTCTTTTGACAATAAATCTAGGTGACTGTCATATTTAGCAAAGGCAAGTACATATTCAGCACTGGCCTAGTTTTTGAGTTCTTTGCAGTTAGGAAAATGAATCAAATATTAACGTGACAACTGTGTCTTCCATAAGCTTAGTTTTGTAATGAAACACTTGATATCGTCGTACAACTGTGTGATGAGTTGGCTTTTCCCTTGTAATTTCAAATTAAGATCACTTAAATGTGCAGTAATGTCCACAGCAAACGCTAGATCCTGGACCAAACTTTCATCTTTTATTTCATCTTTTGTTTTTTACCATTCATCTACAGAAATAAAGTAATTTCTGGTCAGCAAATACAATCTTTTCAGCACTTTGTGACACGATAACCAACGGACTGCTGTGTAAAATGGAACATCGGTGAACTGACTATCCATGTCTTCTAACAGCTGACTGAATTGACGATGGTTGAGAGCATTGCATTTGATAAAGTTCACTGTTTCTGTGACCACACTAAGCATGTTATTCAATTTTAAAGTCTGTGAACACACATTTTGCTGATGAATAATGCAGTGAAAATGTGCAATTGATAATTCTGGATACGAGTTCTCAATTTGTGTTCTCAACTTGGCTATACTGATACAACACCAGTATGTCTGCCACCCATATTCGCAGCACCGTCAGTAGATAAACATACACGTTTACTCAAATCAAAATCATAGTCATGCAGAACCTGCTCGACTTTTTTTTAAAGATGTCATCACTCGCTGTAGTGTCATGTTTTGGGATTAGTTAAATGAGTTCTTCATAAATATTAAATTCAGTCACAGGTCCTAATAAAAACTGCAAACTATGCTATTCCAGTGATATCAATGGTCTCATCAATAGCAATAGAAAAATATTCTAATTTGGATGATGCAGCCTTCAACTGTTGTTTCAAATCATCTGTCATTTCATCAATTCATCCAGCAACAATGTTCTGGTTAACGAAATATCCTTAAATAACTGTGCTTTCTGTGGGCACACAATGTCAACCGATTTTACAAGGCAATACTTTACGAAATCTCCTTCATTGTAAGATTTCCCACTCATTGCGACCATTCAGCTGAGTTCATAGCTTACAGTAACGGAAGCAACATTGGCGTGAGCTATTTTTGTAAAACATGTTTGTTGTTGTGTCAAGTTAGCCTTCAATTTCTTGAGTCTTGAAACACGCATTAAGCCCTCATATTTATCGCAGGATCGATGGTTGGGTTCATGATGTCTTTTATACTCTTTGGCGTGGCAATGCTGTTATTGCATACTAAACAGTGTATGGTTCCATTTACTATTGTATAAAAGTACTGTAGTTTCCTATTGAAATACTTGCCTTTCTTCATTAAATGTCCTTTTCTTCTTAGCTGAAAGTACTGTAGCCATTTTAAACGGTGTCAGTTTACGCAGTACTTCATAAAAACAAATAATATAATTACCGGCACGATTTCACAAGATACAATTTATTATTGTTTTAAAATTTTAACATGGCAATAACAACCTGTCTGCTACTTCCGGTCAATGTTGCCAATTTTCATAGATAGAAAACCCTTACTAGCTTAAAATAGTCGTATTGTTTTCTTATACGTGACACCGTGCCAGATTTATGTTTTATACACCCAGTTTAAAGTATTAACACTGCAATTTTCGCCATTAAATGAGACAATTGCAGTATCCTTTGTGCGGACCGCACACGTGCTTGCAAAGGTCTGCATGCGGCCCTCGGACCGCACGTTTTACATGCTTGATATAACTGACATAAACCAACATGCCATCAACAAGATTCTATACAATACAGCAACTGATACATCAGTCAAAGTTGAAAGCCAGATCAACAAAACAATGAGTAGATCTTACTATATCCAAAGTGAACAGCTAAAATGAGTCATTAGAGTAGGTTGTGAAATTAACTTACCAAAAAGGAATACGTGTTTTAGACAGAATAGAGATCAAATTGAAATTATTATCTAAAATTTGAGTCTTCAGGAGAACGATACAATATAATACTGACGTGTTACTAAACGAAAGAGAAAGAAGCACAACTGAAAGTTTGTAATTAGATTTGGACGTAAACAACTGAACCATTATAATGAAGAGTTATGTCACAATACATCTGTAGTTGGAAAGTACAAAAGTTCAATACGAGTACATAGTAATGAAATGAAGGAACACTGATGACTTTTATATGTATCGTTGAACAGTTTATAAGTTGTGTGATTCAGATACAATTAGACAAATAGCTTAAGTATACCGGAAGCCAGGAAGATAGTTCAAACAGGCGTTTCGCACAATAGTGACTTGTAGCTTAATGTTGTAGAATGAGATTTTAAAAGGAAAGTTTATAGTAGAAGTTGATTAAAGTGATAGCAAAGATTTTATAGAATATATAGATATCATCTGAGGTAAACAACCAGAACGATAATTAGAGAGAGAGAGAGATAAGTGGAAAGAAACACACTCATCGAAGATATGTTGTCTCACAATTAGTTCTTGAGGAAGAATGGACACATTTATCAGACGTTACAATTCAGGCTCTTGGTCACTCAATGGACGAACAAGAGTGAATATATGTAGATGTTGAAATATAAGAACTTGAAGTCATGAGGTTAGTCCAACAACAGTGAAAAGCTAGTAGAATCATTGGGACACCTATAAGTATAACCGATTTGACATTGTAGGTTGAGAGAGGTCATTCAAGTTTACAGGAAAGAGAACGAACTTAGAACAAATATTTACGGTAAAGACATAGAACATCTCCTTGGCGTAGTGGTTAAGCAGTTCGCCTTGTGTTCAAGAGATCATGGATTCGAATCCGTTTCGTGTCGTCTTGTGTACAAGATGGATTTTTTCGGAGATTTCTGTGGATTATCACTTGAAGCTACGGAGTTACGTGTTATGAGTGATACTTTCGCTTCATTGAGAGGGACGGAGTACATATGGGAAACCAAGTACAGTGAGATCAATCCTCTACGACTTGTCAACCCTTTTTTCAACATTTGTATGTAGTGATTACTTAGAGAGAACAAATGTTTATAGTATATACATATAACACATATGTATGTAGTGATAACTTAGACTGATAACTAAAGAGGTTAAGCTTAAAAGTTGAATAAATAGGAGTGTGGACAACCCAATTTATTGACAGATGATATAGAGATAGTGGAATTTGGTAACATTTAAAAAATAATAACACAGTTAGTGTTGAACAAAAAAGGTAGAAGATATATGTGGCATTATCATATTCCCTCACTCATTTACCTACGTACTGGTATTCTATAATTCAGCCCAAGCTGATAATTGAAGGAAGGTGCACAACCAGAGAAGTAAGACACAACTATCGGGTATAAGAAGCATGAATATAACGGTGTGTGTAAACTGGTTGACACACCCACGATATTACAATTTGGTCGTATGAACACAACGCAAGAAAAAGACACATCCACAATGGGGAACCGAACATTCCGACGGTATTAAAACAACTCTACACACCCGAGATATTTATAAACAACGAACAATATACAATGAACTAATATATTACGTGATTGACTGATCTTTTAATAACTGAATGTGTGTAGTGGACAACATGATACAACCTAACAGAAAAGGAATAACTAGGACAACAATGGAATATGCCTAGTGTTTAAATAGAAGTCTATAGGTGAAATTGTTAGGGAAACTGATAGTGATAGAGACTAGGACAACAATGGAATATGCCTAGTGTTTAAATAGAAGTCTATAGGTGAAATTGTTAGGGAAACTGATAGTGATAGAGACTAGGACAACAATGGAATATGCCTAGTGTTTAAATAGAAGTCTATAGGTGAAATTGTTAGGGAAACTGATAGTGAAAGAGAGTACATCTGAAACGATGAATACACAACGCCCTGATATGTTGAAGTTGTACGTATTTTGTATAACGTAATATGTGGTTGAAAGGAAAGAACTGTTAGTGTGAAATTTAGTTATGGATATACATGTATTTACATATATTGTTGTATATCTTTATACTCATCTCCCATCCCCGACTATCTATCATTTTACCCCCCCCCCCCTTCCATTACAGGCGGTGTAACTAAATTGGTATTAACGCAATTCTGGTAGAGATCTCTATTGTTGTATCTCCATCTTGTGTTATTTTGCTGCCTAAATAAATAACGTTATCAACTGTCTGAATTGTTTCTCCGTTGAGGGTGATTTTAGGGTTACAGTTAGCTCAATGCATTAACTTAGTTAAATTTTTTTCTGAAAGATGACAAAGTCGAATCAGTATTGTTCATTATTAGCGGTTGGACTTGATAATGCAAAATCATCTGCAAAATCATGATCACTAAAATTTCTAAATCCTGTACGGTCTCATTCAATGGTTTAAATATACAAATTCGGAATATATATTAAGAGATTGCTTTACGTTAGTAATAATATTATTGTAATAATTAAAACACTATAAAATAGATTACATAATACATCGAAAAATCACGACAATAATTAACTCTGAAATAGATATTCTTAATTTCTTCTATAATGAGCCACTGACCCCGAGTTCGGCTGAACGTCCCCCAATTGTCTTCTGCTGAACCCACTATCGCCCCCCCCCCCCTAAGGCTTCAGCGCCCACTGGTGGGGACGGTACCGCCCACTCTGAGAACCTGTGTTCTAAAGAGAGCATATAAGAAGAACAAGCACGAGAAGTAGAAGAAATGACAACAGCTGTCCTACGTACTTTAGAATAAGTGAAATGAATAAGGTATTTCGATGATGTAAAATTTCAAAGCGAAACTAATTGTCTGACGACATCATGCAACCATAACTTCTAGACCAGTGTTTCCCAACGTGGGACACATGCCCCACAGGGGGGCATGAATTTGTGTATTCAGGAGCCAATTCAGGAGGGAATAATAAATTGTTTGAGTATTAAAAAAACATGAATATGTTGCATAGGAACACCATAATTTTAGAAAGACTTAGTTAGGGTATGCTAAAATAAAAGTTGAGAAACATTGTTTTAGTCTCTTCCATGTATGCACGATTTATTAGAGATGATTGACAGTGTCTGCTCCAATTGGGAAATACTTCATCCAATTCAAACACCCTTGTTGAAAGTGGTTTTTTCCCCCGCTAGAAGCGTCTCTTGCGGAAATTTCATACAAATTTGAGGAAATTTCGATTATGATCCAATTTGGTTCTGTAGATTCCGTGAAATGAGTTCTTCATCGAAAGGTCATATATTCGTACGGGACATGAATAGTAAACAGGACTAACAAGAAGTACAGAATATGAATACGGAAGAGTAAGATGACTTTTTATGACATTTAAAGTTTACCAGAACAATTCAGTTCATGATATATGATTCAGTTTCTAATGAGATATGAAAGGCTTAATGAAGTCAAAACCGATTTAATGATATCTCCGTAATTTGGCGTACGAATAAAATTGACAATTCGTAGTGAAGTTTTATTACAAGAGACAAATGTACTGGCGGCGAAAAACCTCGTATGAGCTAGTCGTAGCTAGCTTAAGTCTACTTACCAACTTAATGTTTTTATCTTGGAAACTACAGCTAGAAGTTTTGACCTTCAATAGTTAGTGGCACAGGTATTGATAAATCGCCATGGAGTACAGTTGATAGACACTCATATCCTGGCGACAGATAGGAAGACAGTACAGGATATAGAAGACCACAGGTATTTAATGGCATGACGAAATAATCCGATGTTCATACATGTCGCTAGTTGAAAGGTTGCATAGCGTAGGCCATGTTCCCGGGGAAATCATACGTGAATTCCTATTGGTTATTTGAGAGTGAATACAGAATAAGAAGAAGAAAGAACATTAAAAAGTCTAGCTAATCAATTTCTAGTGAAGAAATGTTTGCGTATTAGAAAAACAAACCCATAAATATACACAACGATCAAGATTGCTGAAACTATATTCCGCTTGAAACCTATAAACACACACAACCATCAAGATTGCTGAAACTATATTCCGCTTCAAACCTATAAACACACACAACCATCAAGATTGCTGAAACTATATTCCGCTTCAAACCTATAAACACACACAACCATCAAGATTGCTGAAACTATATTCCGCTTCAAACCTATAAACACACACAACCATCAAGATTGCTGAAACTATATTCCGCTTCAAACCTATAAACACACACAACCATCAAGATTGCTGAAACTATATTCCGCTTCAAACCTATAAACACACACAACCATCAAGCTTACTGAAACTATATTTCACTTCAAACCTATAAACACACACAACCATCAAGATTGCTGAAACTATATTCCGCTTCAAACCTATAAACACACACAACCATCAAGATTGCTGAAACTATATTCCGCTTCAAACCTATAAACACACACATACATCAAGATTGCTGAAACTATATTCCGCTTCAAACCTATAAACACACACAACCATCAAGATTGCTGAAACTATATTCCATTTCAAACCTATAAACACACACATACATCAAGATTACTGAAACTATTTTTCACTTCAAACCTATAAACACACACAACCATCAAGATTTCTGAAACTATATTTCACTTCAAACCTATAAACACACACAAACATCAAGATTGCTGAAACTATATTTCACTTCAAACCTATAAACACACACAAACATCAAGATTGCTGAAACTATATTTCACTTCAAACCTATAAACACACACAACCATCAAGAATGCTGAAACTATATCTCATTATCAGACATCGATTGTTATTGACACTATCATCAGATAATAAACACTGCCTTCTTTATTTCTTCAATACATCAATTGCCATGCTGAGTGGCGCAGTCGATCATGTTTCTCCACAAATCTCTGTCTCTTGTGTAGTTAATAAGGTCATTTGATGACATGTTTTCGTGCCACAGTGACAACCCATCCAGAAATTTCTCTCTTTGTCTTCCTCTGTCTCTTCTCCCCTTGATCTTTCCAGCTGTTACTACATATTCGAGTTATGTTTCTTCACGTGATAGTAAAGTGAGGGACGACTGCGATATTTGAAGAGAGCATCCAGACAGATGCATAGACAGAGACATATTTAATATTGAAGAAATAATAAAAACAACTTAAATAAAGAATGTATATGTTAAAAAAATTGCAAACCCATGGTGGCAAATATAACAATGGCAGCAAACGTAAAGAGTCTATCTATCTATACGCTGTGTCCCTTGTTTGCCTTGCAGCGTCAGGGGTGGAAGAGTTCTCTGGAGATGGCCTTCTTGTGCGCTGTTTGTAAGCTTGTTCCTGTGGCTTCTTTGATTTCTGTGATCCATCTTTTACATGGTCTGCCTCTGGCTTTATAACCGTTCACGTAAAGAGTGAAGGCAGAATATGATTTGTTAGAGAGTGCATCGCATTTGCAAAAGATAGGAAATCTTGGACATTCTTTTGTAGTCAATTTTCGTTGCGAAGACGGTATATGGTCTGATCTGATAATTCTTTCATTTAAAGAACAATAGAAAATAAGGATCTCATCTACAGTACTTCAAGAAATAATTCATCAATAGAATTATAAGAAATAATATTTTCTTCTACGGAATTAGTACGTACTTTTCTCATCTACAGAACTAAAAGAAATCATTCTCTAATCTAAGGCTCTAAAAAATTTCATTCTCTCTTCAACAGAACTAGTGTTGTTGATAATTTACAAAAATTAAAAACAATTTAAAAACAAACTCTAAAGCAGGGATTTAAAAACAAGACTATCCCCCCCCCCTCTCCAAGCGTGTGTGATAAAGCACTTCAAGAGATCGGCCGTTATAAAGCGTCACATAGCAATTAGGGAGAATGGGTAACGCATTAAAGTACAAAATAAACTATTCACTACTTTGTAGATACAGGAAGAGCGACATGACGGTGCAATTCTATTGATAGAAATCGAGCTTCAGCTGAAATCGTGGCCCGTATATGCTTATACAAAATATTATCGAGCTTCAGCTGAAATCGTGGCCCGTATATGCTTATTCAAAATATTATCCAGCTTCAGCTGAAATCGTGGCCCTTACATGCTTATTCAAAATATTATCGAGCTTCAGCTGAAATCGTGGCCCTTATATGCTTTTTCAAAATATTATCGAGCTTCTGCTGAGTTGCGAATATATATTTCGTTGCTATTTTAAATTCAAAGTAAACCGTTGTATATTATGCGTCCGTTTTAACATAATCGCTATTTTACTGTTGAAAATTGTTTTAGTCGGTTTCTTAGCTTTGACCTTGATTGTTGTATTGTTGATTGCCGATAAATAATCGGGAATAAGAAATAAAAAAATTAATGAACATGGAATGTGCATGGTAGGGATGCAGGCAGTCACAATTAAATATGATAAAATGAGATGGCAAATATAATCTATACTATTGTTTCTCAAGCGCCAGGCCGCAGAAAATCAAGGAATAAATGTTCTAGTGTAGGGTAACAACCCTAAACAGGAAGTAGGTGGCTGGAGTAACACAGGGAAAATGTCAAGATAAAAAAAATAGGTAGATGTGTTACCAAAATAAAACAACCTAAGAACGAGATACAGGGACAGACGACGTTTCGACTAAAAAGGCTTTCATCAAGACAAACAAACGACCATTATAAAACAAATCTTACATGGAGACAAATAGGGTTATAAAAAGGAGAAGAGGAGGACAATAACAGAAAGGTAATGAAGGAAGCACAGATGTAGGAGCATGACAGGAGAGAAGAAGGTATGGGGAGAAAATAGTAAGTGGGGAGGGGAAAGTTGACAGAAGAGTAAGGTGAGGCCGCAGAAACATGTCTACGTGGATGTAAAAACGTCTTTTTAAATTGTTAAGCCGCCTGTGTATTGGCGGGGTCGAAAGTGGAATTAAGAATAGCGACACTGTTATCTGTCATGTACGTTGTAAGAGGTGAGTAAGACGGTTTTGGGGATGGTTCTCACTTCAAATACAGGGTCAAAATGACTTACAATCCATGCAGAAGTCAGAAGAGCCAGATAGAAAAACACATACATAGCATCCAAGATATAAACTGATACCATTCATTTTTTCTCCTAGACTGCATCCTGCTAATCTGCAGGAGTTACAGACATTCCGTTCTCTAGACTACATTCTACTAATCTGCAGGAGTTTTCCGTTCTCTAGAATACATCCTGCTAATCTGCAGGAGTTAGAGACATTCCATTCTACAGACTACATCCTGCTAATCTGCAGGAGTTAGAGACATTCCATTCTCTAGACTACTTCCTGCTAATCTGCAGGAGTTAGAGACATTCCATTCTCTAGACTACATCCTGCTAATCTGCAGCAGTTAGAGACATTCCATTCTCCAGACTACATCCTGCTAATCTGCAGGAGTTAGAGCATGATCACAGATGAATAAAAGTAAAGTTATTTATGAGTATATATAATCTCTTTGAATAGAGCCCTGTTCGTAAACACATTTCTAAAACCGAGCCAGAGTCTAACAAAGAGAGAAGCAGAGATATACACCATATGGTGCCATAACTCGACAACTGTTTGAGGACCACTGATCTGGAGAGCAAAACGCTGACAGGACGAATTCGTTCTGTTCCAAGAACCAAAATTGTTCTCTCTTGAGGAACTTTCTGGTAACAATAATAATTTATTCAATGAAATAAACATATAAAAATACATTTGACTTGTATCCAAAAGGACAAAAAATAAGTGAGCGTAAATTTATTGAAGTAGTCAATCTAAAATACTGTGAAAGAATTGGGTGAAGTGTTAGGTTGAAATGTTATAATTGCTAATCGAACCGTTCCATATTTCAATGTTGACGGAATACTAACCATTTCGTATTTCAATGAAAGTGTAAACATGCAAGTCTGCATGTTCGTCATAAGTTATTTTATTAACTAGTATAAGATGACACGAGAGAGACCTAGAACTTCTCTTGAAATAGCTAACTTAATATAAGAGAAATATATTGAAATTAATGCTTTCTTGCTATAAAATTCGTAGCATATTCTGGATGTATCCATCAACCCATCATTTTTTGGCTGTAGTGTTTTTTAGACAATATAAATACGTTTAGTAGTTTGTCATTACTTTCAGAACCGGTTGTGCACTTTCATGTGGCGAGAATCGAGCCCGGTACCATGGTCATCATGACGCGCGCTGAACCACCCCGAAACGAGCCGGACACCATGCTATTAGCACAGTTTTATTGACTAGCTGGTCGGTACAATTACGATTATTCCACGTTCTGCAACATTCAATTGTCGGAGTTGTATGTGATGGCAATGTTACATGTAAAATGTTTCCCCCTGCGCGGATCGCACAGCGGTTTGAGCAGCCACAAATCTGCATAGAAAAATCCCTCTTGAGAAGATATTTGATGATTATTTTAACCCACATTGCTCAATAGAGTATGCAGATTTCTAAATCCCGTTCGATGCTCTATCGTACAACATGAGCGGCCGCCCACCTGATCAACTTAGAGGGAACAATGGTTGATGAGAACATCATGTCATAATGACTGTCTGTATTTCATGACAATGCCGCATGTGATTTACACAGCTTCCAGTCATGGGAATTGTTTTGTGCAGTAAACGCCGTTTAATGCTCTAAATTAGTGGTATTAAAACTTTTTGTAACCGGTAATCTGCATGGGACCTGCGTGATGCTGAAGGTTACAGGTCTTATGTACATACGGACTAGTACTGATGGCTTGCGGATTTGAGAAACGATCATTGATGTCTCTCGGACCAGCATCGAAACACGAAACACCACTTTGAGAAGCAATTCTCTAAGTGTGTTTACGTTGCAAGCACTGTTTCATTCCATAAGTAATGTTTCATTACGTAAGGATTGTTTCATTCCGTAAGGGTTACTTTATTCTGTATTGGTTTACTTCATTCTGTATTGGTTTACTTCATGCTGTAAACGTTAATTCTCTCTTGTAATAACATAATTTCATAGCGCGACATCCCTGATAATTAACCTTTCGTAGCATATAAAAAGCACATTTCACCAGCGTTACCCAACTCCCAAAAATATATCTGCTCAAGAAAGATATAACGCATATAAATGAAATTTTGTGTGTGAATTTGAATTGGTATAGATCCTATGAATTAAATTTGTCATGAAAATGCTAACATTGGTTTCAATTTTCGTTTATTTGCGATAAATATCTAAAGTCTACTTGTCATCACACATCTCACACACATTTTTAAAGATGTTTACAGTCAATTATAAGACCCTGTCTACACATTATTGGTTTATCATATAATTGGCATGATTAAAGCGTGAAATTGCACTATTTTTTAATCTTGAAATCAAAAGAGTAAAGCTGTATCCAATGTCACGCACACATTCTCCGTCAGAAGTATTTCTACATAAAGTGTGTAATTTAGTAGGGTAAATGGGCCTGCGACTAAATTTGATCACAGAGCAGATCATAAATAACATTTCTAAGAATTTCTGCAATGAAGCTATTCGCGAAAAACTATATCATTCCATTTCAAACCAAGAAAAGTGTACTATTCATGTCCTAGGAATAAGCAAACGAGCATTGAACCGTCGGATTGTACAATCTGAAATGTCTAATTCGAGCAGTTTACATGCGAAAATTAGGCCACGATTGGTGGATAATGTTGACAGAATTTATCCGAAGATAAATTTCCAATTTGTTTCACAGTAATGAGACATTGACTTTAAAGAAACTGAACAGTTGGTTAAGAAAGAATAATGACATTTATATTTCAAAAATACGATATAGATGACTATTGAGAGCTTGGGACTCACTTTTAGAAAATATATTGATAGCATATACCTTATTTGTGAGAAGACTCATTTATCTGCAACGAGAAGCACATATTTACGAGAGGTCAGAGAAATGAAAAGAGATTGCTATGAGTCTTCTTCTTTTCGCTTTATACCCATTTATGTCTTGCAGTGCTAGGGGTAGAAAGGTTCTCTGGAGATGGTTTTTGTGTGCTTCATATATGTTTGTTTTAATTGACTCTTTTATTTCTGTAATCCATCGCTTGGAAGGTCTGCCACTGGCTTTGTATCAGTCGTGTCTGTATAATGGTTTATGGAGGGCACTGTCTGATGGTAGATTGGAAGCATGCAAAAGCCACTTTGTATGTTGTCTTCTGATACAATTTAGGATTGGCATTGTGTTTGTTAGTTTTATGATGTTTTCATTTCTGATTCGGTCTCTTATTGTTACTACAAGGATTTACGTAGACATGTCATTTCTGTTGCAACAAGTGTTTTTATGGATTCTGTTGTTAGTGTCCACGTTTGACATTGGCAGAATAGTGATGGTATGATGATCGTTTCTATGCTATAGTGTTATAATTTTGTGCATTTATATGAAACTTGGATCAATGCGCACCACAGTTATGAACAAAAATGGCAATAACTTGATGGTACAACTAAGTGTCTAGCACTAAGCAAGAAATGAAAGAAATAATAATTGTATATTCATGAAGTAGCCATTACAGTCTTATAAATAATACAAAATTCATATTTATTTCACAATTCACAGATAAAAGGGATTATCATACAGAGATGAATGGTAAGATATTTCAAGTTTGGATTGCGAATCGTGCATTTCCTTCATTAGATAGCCCATCTTGTGTTAATGGACAATAATTTATATCACAAAGCTGTGGCAGCAGCAGTTCCAAAGTCATCAAGTAAGTAAAGATATAATAAAGATATGGCTCACCAAATACAACATTTCATTCATCGAAATGTTTCTAAAGCCTGAAGTACTTGAAATTGTAAAAAAATACACAATATACAAAGATATTTTATATAGATAAGGCAGTACAGGAACATGTTCACAGATGATTAAGACTACAACTTTACCATTCTAACTTAAGCCAATAGAATTAGTCTGGGCTTACATTAAGGAACAGGTGGCTACAGAAAATAAAAGTTGAAATTAAAACATGTTGAAATACTTACAAATGTCGCCATCTCTAATATAAACAGGGATTATTGCAAGAAATGAGAGAACCATGTGTTACAAATGTCGCCATCTCTAATATAACCAGGGATTATTGGAAGAAATGAGAGAACCATGTGTTACAAATGTAGCCATCTCTAATATAACCAGGAATTATTGGAAGAAATGAGAGAACCATGTGTTACAAATGTCGCCATCTATATTGTAACCAGGAATTATTGGAAGAAATGAGAGGACCATGTGTTACAAATGTAGCCATCTCTAATATAACCAGGGATTATTGGAAGAAATGAGAGAACCATGTGTTACAAATGTAGCCATCTCTAATATAACCAGGGATTATTGGAAGAAATGAGAGAACCATGTGTTACAAATGTAGCCATCTCTAATATAACTAGGGATTATTGGAAGAAATGAGAGAACCATGTGTTACAAATGGCGCCATCTATATTGTAACCAGGAATTATTGGAAGAAATGAGAGGACCATGTGTTACAAATGTAGCCATCTCTAATATAACCAGGGATTATTGGAAGAAATGAGAGAACCATGTGTTACAAATGTAGCCATCTCTAATATAACCAGTGATTATTGGAAGAAATGAGAGAACCATGTGTTACAAATGTCGCCATCTATATTATAACCAGGAATTATTGGAAGAAATGAGAGGACCATGTGTTACAAATGTAGCCATCTCTAATATAACCAGGGATTATTGGAAGAAATGAGAGAACCATGTGTTACAAATGTAGCCATCTCTAATATAACCAGGGATTATTGGAAGAAATGAGAGAACCATGTGTTACAAATGTCGCCATCTATATTGTAACCAGGAATTATTGGAAGAAATGGGAGAACCATGTGTTACAAATGTAGCCATCTCTGATATAACCAGGGATTATTGGAAGAAATGAGGAAACCATGTGTTAGAAATGTAGCCATCTCTAATATAACCAGGGATTATTGGAAGAAATGGGAGAACCATGTTACAAATGGGAAAGACATATTGGAAATATGATGGTTTGTCATTGATCCAGCCGAGATTAGTAATCAATTTCTCAGAGATACCTGATTACGATCTGAATGAATGTTAATTTCTTTAAAAATTACCTTACAGTTATTAACAAGCACATTAGAGGAACAACGTGATATTTATGATATTTATGAACCGCAAAGTGGTGATACGAATATAAATAATTACATCAATGAAAGCCCACTATGGTAACGAACTAAATGTCAATGACGAACAATGTCACAAGTATCTCGCATACCGATCATTTAAGAAATCATCTTCAACGGGTATTATATTCAAACATGGTGGACACATTATTGTAATAGTAAACACTCCTATGCCTATTAAACTCACAGAATCTGGTTGTGAAGTGGTAAAATTTCTTTCTTGAAATATAATAATTAGTATACCCACAAAGATCAAAGAATTTCATTCGTGTATGAAAATTACATATGATACACAAATATAACATGATAAACAAAAATTGACATTAATACGTTAGATGGCTAATCAGATAATTACATTTGTTTGAGGGTAAAGCTAGTTAAACGTGCTAAAGTATAAAATGCAGCCAAGCAGTGCTCTCAAGCATAATATTTATAACATGGGGGGGGGGGGGGGGAGAGGGGGGGATTCTATCACTGATATGTAATTTACGTAATGCTCACAGTTTTATAATTTAATCTGTGTACAATTATACTGTGTATAATTTATGCTCGTATGTTATTTATACTATTAATATTTTATTTACATGTTTGAAACTATTCTTTAATGTTCTAATGATAACACATGCACTTATATGGTTTCATATACACTTATTCTTCTTCTTCTTCTGCGTTGGTTTTTAAACTCCTGCAGATTAGCAGGATGCAGTCCGGAGAACGGAATGCATTGCGTCATGGTTTACAGCATTGCTGCGATATCTGCGCCTTTCGGCCTGATACATCCGACTTCAGCATGGCTTTGGGTAACTGACCCTATATGGGATGGGACAGCTAACTCCATCCGATAACCTCCTTAGTCGCCTTTTACGACATGCGTGGAAGGTAAATAGTATTGCTATTCTTTGCTCCCCTTTCGTTCCCTGACAACACACGAATTATACATCTTACATTTAACTATAAAATAACTAAATGTTCAGTTACGTTATTGTCCCAACTATTATCTAGTGTTTATTTTTCATCACAAACATTTCTTCTCTCATTTGTTGCATTATCAGGTCTTACTGTAGTAACACATCAACTTCAACACCTTGAGAATAACATTATCAGGTCTCACTGTAGTAACATAACATCAACTTCAACATTTTGAGATTAACATTATCAAGTACATGTTTGTAACATGCACGCTTCATTCTATATTTAGGCGTGCCTATACTTGAGTAGAATAGACAGCGTTTATAAAGGTAGTTAATATTCACAAAAGAACCTGCCACACCATTTGTAGCCAAGCTTAAACAAGAAAATATAAGAAATATATATATTTTCAAAAAAGCCAAAAATGGCCAAAAGAGACTAAACTACATTTTATGACCAGTTGCCTTAAAAATAAAAAATAAAAATATTTGCCACATGACTGATATGGCAACCCTGGTTTCGATCCATTATTTCTCAGAATTTCCAGTGCCATGACAACTTAGATAGAATACATTTAAATCAAACAAATCACTAGGAAAGAAAGCAAATCGACCCATTTACTAATGGTAATATTAGACGAAAGACGATATAATAAATTTATTAAAACTCCGAGATCCGTGTGATAGAACAAGAAATATGCATGTAATTCTGGATGCAAATTCAAATTCGTTTGTCAAGTCTTGAAGTTCGGTTAAATTGTGGTTTTCTTTTCGGTCAAAGATATAGGATTTACTTGTTGATGCTAAAGAAATGCAAAAAGATGTCATAATTTTAAAGATGTCATAATTTTGAAGATGTCATAATTTTAAAGATGTTATCATAATTTTGAAGATGTCATAATTTTAAAAACATTCTGTTATTATAACGTTAATATTAACATATTCATATTGACTATTGTCTTTTCCTAGTTCAATAATGGCTGATAGTATTCAAAATTTGCCGTTAAACATAAGGGTGGAAGCTTCAATTGTCGTTCCAATGCCAGATGTGTCGTTCGCTTTGGTTGCATTGAGGCCATGTTTGTTCAAGTTTATCTTAATGTTTTTTATCCACCGTTTTCTTTGTCTACCTCCGGCTTTATGTCTGGACATTCTTTTGTTATATGCTCGTATTGGTATTTGGTATGTGTTCATTCTCATACGGTGACCAAACTATTTTACTTGCTGTCTTTTGATATGTTCAATGCAAGATATTATATCAACTGTTTTTTTAACCTCTTCATTTCTTATTTTATCAAGTTTAGTAACCATTGCAGCTTTTCTCAGACACTTCATTTTTCATTTCACATGTAACTATTTTCCTCTGCTGCGAGACCGTTAAAGACCACGTTTATCATTGGTAGCAGAGTGTTGGTATCAAAATGGTAGATACTATCTGTCTTATTAACATTTACATAATAACAAGCGTAACATATAATGATAACTGTAACAGTAACATATAACAATTGCAAAAATATTCTTTGATTAAAAACTGTAACTACAAACTGTGATGATATATGTGAACAATTTCATAACACAGAGATGTCTTCAAGCAATCTTTAGACTCTTCTTCTGACCCTCCATGTGGACACTTAATCCTACAGCTTATCCGTTACCCACAGATTATGAGACCTATTTGCTAATGAGAAATTAAGCTTCTAATTTGACTCATTTTATCATGCCTTCATTTTCATTAGCAAAAAGTATAATCATACGTCCAATGAAAATATCCGGAATAGTTAAATGAATCATTAAGAAGCCTTTATTTCATATTAGCCAGTAGGTTTATATTATCGATGGTCATGGTTCACCATTGGACAATGTCTTTGGACGACGTCGTCTGGCAATCGACTTCCGTGAACATCCCAACGAAGACTATACCTGAGCAAGAAGGTAAGAATGTTTTCAAAAATTGAATAAAATTGTTTTCGTTATTTATGGAAAATCTGAAGAATAAAAATAAAGATTATAAACTGACCAAGAAAGATGCCAACATCCTTGAAAATCTATCATGTGCAGGAAGGTGCTAACGTCTCTGAATATCTATCACGTCAAGAAATGTGCTAACATTTCTAAACAGCTATCATGTCAATGAAAATGTTAACATCCCTGAACACCTATCATGTCAAGGAAGGTGCTAACATCCCTGAACACCTATCATGTCAAGGAAGGTGCTAACATCCCTGAACAGATATCATCAATCAAAACAGCTCCACGTTACAGGTACAGCGATAGTCTAATCTACCTTCAAGTGATAATTACCATTTGCTAATCAAACAAAAACTTGTCATCATATTTGGACTCAGAATTCGACACAATAGATTATGAAACGATATATACACAAAGTTCAAAATTGGTACTAAGCAAATTCTACACGTGGTCATATCAACCAAAATGTAGAGCATATCCTTCAAGAATGTACAAACTATGCATCATTAAGTTAAACATGCTGTCTTTTAGATAACTAAGAATGATAAACTCTTTGGTAGAAAACAAGAAATGGAAACACTGTTCAATTTATACAAGAAACAACACTGCAGATAAAGATATTACTTGTGAACGAAAGAAGTAGATATTCTCATGCGCTCAGTTTCTGCTGACGTTTTTAAATTTCACCCCCATATTCCCTATTGGAAAAACACCCAAATCGCGAACACCACAAATGACGGCCAAAAGCCCTAGATCTATTGCCAAAATCCCAGCTGTGACATCACAGCTCATGAGTATGTTAGAGACATCCGCAGTTAATATCGCCATAGCAACCAAATTAGCCGAGTCCAAGCACTCGAATTTTCCAGACCAATTTGAAATGCTGAACATGAAAGCACTAGTTTTACTTTTTCGTTTTGCTTTGTCCCAGAATTATAGTACCAGTTCCAAGAATTTACTGTGAATGCCAAGTGACCACGAGCACGAATTCCTAGTTGCAAGGATATGCTGCGAGATTTGTTATGTCACGGTAACAGTTGGTTGCAAACCAACAGTGTCGGGCTTTACTATAATACATTACTATGAGTTTTCTAAATAAAAATATGAGTTGAACTGACGATAACTTGCTAAACTGATTATAGGGCCAGTAAATCAATTTTCACCAGTATAGCTGAAATGTTTTCTTTATCGTTTCTTATTGTCCATGCCGTGTAGCATTCATTATCATGTTTTTCAACAGATTTCCCTTTCGTGTATTGTCAGTTATGTCTTCTTATAGTTCACGCCGTGTGGATTTTATTCTAATGTCTTTCCAAATCCTTCTATTTCGTGTACTGTCAACCATTTCTAAAACCGATGTTCTCCCATGCCATAATTACATGTTGTCTAGAACATTCTCTCTTGGTCGTATCCTACCCTTCTGCTCTGTAACATGCCTATTGTCACGATGTGTTCTAGTTCTCCTCTTCTCAAGATGTATTCCATATCTGCTCTTCTCTCTTCTCATGATGTGCTCCATCTCTGCTATTCTCATGATGTGGTCCATCTCTGCTTTTCTCATGATGTGGTCCATCTCTGCTTTTCTCATGATGTGGTCCATCTCTGCTTTGCTCATGATATGCTTCATCTCTGCTCTTTTCATGATGTGTTCCATTTCTCATTTTCTTATAATGTGTCAAAAGAAATGTGGATTGCATTGTTTGATGCCAGTGTAAACTGTATTCATATACTATAAAACAGTGTTTCTCATACTCTTACTCGCCACTGCCCACTTTCCTATTTATTCTATTCATCACTGTTCTCTAAATCAGGAATATACGAACGACTTTTGTCAGAGGAGTGTTTACCGTAAAGAAAAGTAATTGTTTCGCATATGCCAGGTTTTTGGTAACCAAGAATTTTAAAACTAAATAAGGGTAAATAATAGCAACTCTGCGACCTGCCATGCATGCAATAAGAGATGACTAAAGAGGGTTTAGGATGGCGATAGCTGTTCCATGTATTAAGGGTCGAGGTGACTCAGAACCCATGGTGATGTCACTGGTTATGACACAATGCAGTCCGATCTCTGATCTATGTTAATGTAACCTAGGGAGTTTGAGAAAGAACTCAGAAGAAGAATTACATTTACCAAGTGTATTATTTTCAATGATCAATTAATCAAGATAACGTTTAAAATCAATTGATGAAACATCACATCAACAATTTGTTCATACATCAGACTACCTTACAGCACATTATCCATAGGGAAATAAATTATAGGTCTGAGCCACTAGGTTGAACATACATACATACATACATACATACATACAAACACACACACACACGCACGCACGCACGCGCGCACGCGCACACGCGCACACACACACACACACACACACACACACACACGACACGACACACACACGACACACACACGACACACGACACACACACACACGACACACACACAGACACACACACAGACACACACACAGACACACACACACACACACACACACACACACACACACGACACGACACACACACGACACACACACGACACACACAGACACACACACACAGACACACACACACAGACACACACACACACACACACACGACACAAACACAGACACACACACAGACACACATACACACATACACACATACACACATACATACATACGCACGCACGCACTCACACACGCACGCACACACGCACGCACACACACACACATATATCTCAACATATGGTCGTAAGCCTGCGATGATGAATGATTCTCTGATGCCAAAATAATCTGGGAATTTTAGCTACATTCCTTATATTATATTAAGGAATAGATTAAGAATTGATTAAACCAAACCACAGGAGATTGCTCGGCAGAGATAAGAAAGAGATTAGCAATGAGACAAAAAAAACCCAAAAAAACAGCACAGATGAAAAATCTATGGCAAGGAGCAAACAGAAAAATAAAGTTACAATTTACAGCTACTTCTTTCCAGTGGCAGCATACGGGTGTGAAACATGGACAATAACATCGACAACGGAAAAGAAACATGCATTGGAAATGTAATACTATAGAAAAGTCCTAAGAATATCATGGACAGAAAAAGAACTAACGCAGATGTCTGCAAAGATCTGAACATAGAAGAAGGCTTGTTCCTCAAGACAATCAAAAAACGTATACTTACATATTTCGGACATATTAAAAAAACAAAATGAAGGGAAAGATAAATCATGATGGGGAAAGTGTCAGGGAGGATAACAAGAGGCAGACCAAGACGACGATGGACACATGCCATTGAAGATCTTCTGAACATGACAATGGGAGAAGCTGGGCAGCGCACATAATCTTGAGGCTTATAGAGGGGCACTGACGACGACAACGCTCTGAAAAGGCCAAGGCACACACACACACATAGAGAGAGAGAGAGAGAGAGAGAGAGAGAGAGAGAGAGAAAGAATTCAAAAGTCTAGCGATAAATTGTTTACTTTTCGTACAGAAAGCTATCAGACTCGGTCATTTTAACAATGAAATTGCAAATCTGCTACCAGTGTGTTAATAGAACAATATAATTTATGTTCTACGTGTGATATACAATTATTTAAAACATTCTTCTTCTTCTTCTTCTGCGTTCGTTCTCAAACTCCTGCAAATTAAAACGATGTAGTCCGGAGAACGGAATGCATTGTGTCATGGTTTATAGCATTGCTGCGATATCTGCGCCTTTCGACCTGACACATCCCACTTCAGCATGGCTTTGGGTTACTGACCCTATATGGGATGGGACAGCCAGCTCCATCCCATAACCTCCTTAGTCATCTTTTACGACATGCGTGGAAGGTAAACAGTGTTGCTATTATTTGCTCCCCTTTCGGGCCCGGCAACACCCGGGCGGTAAAAAAATTATATTTAATTCTGTGCTATATGTTTTTAGACAATTTAATTGTATAAAAAACAATATTATTCATATCATCTTTTGTATATACCCCACTTCCACTTGGCAGACCCTGTTCAACATTTTTAGAACCCCCGCTCCATCCTAATGTAATTTATAGACAAAACCTATACACAACGTTACATCTGTCAGACCTTATTTCGTCACTTTACCAAATGGGAAGGACTAAACGTCCACTGAATGTCCACCAGATTACGAGAGTTATGATTTTATGTGGCAAGAGTTGTTTCCTCCTATTTCCGTTTCTAGGCACGCCAGAATTCTACACATTATTTTCCAGTCTCCTAGATCTTAGAAATCGTTCATGCGAGAGCCAAGCTGAAAATCGAATAGACGGTGAAAATACTGTTGTTGTGTCTTTCCTATCACGAATTCGTCTTCTTCTTCTGCGTTCATTCTCAACTCATTCAGATTAACATGATGTAGTCTAGATAACAGAAAACGTTTTTTCATGGCTTACAGCTTGGCTGTGATATATCTCATATCGGCCGGACATCAGCATGGCTTCTGAATAATACTTTAATACACCGTGGGACAATACAGATAACTTCCACCTAACCCTCCCTATTCATCTCGTACGACATACATGATAGATACAGTGCCGCTATTCTTTGCTTTCCTCTCTGGCACTAACAACAAACGCGCAGGAATTATATGTATTAAGATATTGATTCTATATTTTACATATAAGAATGTATTGTCACCTTTACCGAAAAAAGGTAAAGAGTTGAACCCTCAAACTCCTCCCCCTGTATCCTAATGTCAGTATAGAAGAGTTGAACCTTCAAACTTCTGCAACTACATCCTAATGTCAGTATAGAAGAGTTGAACTCTCAAACTCCTCCAACTGTATCCTAATGTCAGTATAGAAGAGTTGAACTCTCAAACTCCTCCACCTGTATGCTAATGTCAGTATACAGTATTATTGAAATCCCCTACTCTAACATACACGAACACAACACGCTTACACGCACTGTTATACTGTGGGGATGTGCTTACTACTCTCTATGAACAATAAGACAGGAGGTGCAGTTCTGCCGATATTAATGTAACTCTTTTAAAAAACGAGACACAACTAGGATTATAAAAACCAGTGACAAGCTTCTATTAAAAATGGCGATGCTTTCTATTAATTTAAAAATAAACTAATCTATAACATTTCAGCAACAGCAAATGTGCTAAAGTTAGTTAGTTAGTTAGTCGTTGGATCATCGTCACTGCACTCTGGACAAGTCCATAGGTGCTCAGATCTCTCCTCTAGTGTAGCCGCCATTACACGTTGACTGACGGTCCCAGTACACAGTTGATTGACCATCATTCTTTCTTGCCCACGAATCGCTCCGTTCTAGCGACACTACATGCTAAAGGCATAGTGAAACCTGGAAATTATCTTTGTAAACTAATTGTAACGCCCAACGAAAACGTTATAGCTTTATACGTGTGTCTGCTCTTGTTTTTCTTGTTTAAAAAAAAGAATATCTGAGAACCCCTGTTTTTATATAGATGTCACAAAACATCCAGTTGTTTCTATAATTTCCAATCTCACCCGCAAATGAAGTACTTATTACAATGTGCCAGTACAGTACGGAATAATATAATTATGGATTCATTGTTTTTTCTAATAATCAAAAACGTTTGCTATTGTTTTTGATGTGACAAAATAGGATTTCAATGAGGCTGTGATGTCATCGAGATTGAAGGACCATGTGTGAAAAAAAGGAAAAAACCTCACAAAAAATGCAGAAATTATCTTATTTTAGGTAATCTCCATTCTCCCAAAGTACCTATGTTGTATCTACGGCCCTGGTTGGCGATCGTTTATCTATCAAGTTTATATGAAAGTGGGCGGTGACACTGATAATAGTGATACTCCTGTCTGTCTTGATCTGCTTTTGTTGCATGATGCGACAGTGTTTTAGGGACGGGTTGTAGGGACTATTGGGACAGGTTATGAGATACTACGCTGCGATGGTGCTACAGGCTATGTGGACAGATTAAGATATATTGGTCTTTTTCTACAGTCAATACTCATTCTGTCTCAGTCTACAAAGCTCAGAGTCAATCCCCATCGCATTCCTCGCTCAAACATCGAAAAGAGCTATTGCCTGAATTCACATCGAAGAGAAGCTTTTATAATATTGACTATTTGATAACCCTGGAATTCGCACAAGACCAGTGTGCAATACGTTATATCCCAAAATACCAATCACATTTTCAGCTTTATTGAAGGAATGAATTGTTAATATATACTATATGTTGTTGTTCGCCCATCATAAGTGAACATGGCCATTTGTTACATCCACTTTGGAAAATTCCGTTAGAATTATGTCCATGTCTAATAGTTCGTATTTGGCTAATAAACCCTATTCGAGAAGCAAATGTGCTTGGAAAGTTCGGGCATGGAATGACCACTGTAGAAGGATTTTGTTCTATCCGTGGCTTTCTAGCTACTCTCCGCTGTTGAACTTCTGCATTTCTCGTCTTTTCACAAGATGATGCGCTATTTTTTTACTGTAAAGCGCCATGTACATCTGTTTTGTACAAACCTTCTCATGTATCTTGGTCTATTTCAAAGGATTTTAGTGAGATATTTGTAAATATTTTCTCAAATACACTGTACACGACTTTAAAGAGATATTATTTATAGAATTAAAGAGTAAACTAAATTCTGAGTGAGAGTCCAGCTGTTCGTGAACCGATCTCTTAATCCTGAAGTGAATCACCAAATTGGTTTTGATTGATTTAATTTCCAGGCTAACTATTTTTGCCGGAAATAATTCCTGAACAGTGTATGCGAACAGCATGGAAGAATACAAGATAAGTTCTCTCTGATTTTTTAAGTCAAACATCAGACAAACCTGGATTAGGTTGCCGTTGGTCAACTGTTTTTATGTAGGACTTCACTTGATCACCGTGTGATGATAACACGAGGAAGCCAGCTTGCATTATTGACCACAGTTCATAGCGGCTTGCTAACTGAGTTTTTGATATATCAATACTTTAAATAAACTCAATTTTCAATCAATGACTCCCTGCTATTTGTTATAAAAGCATGATTGAACAGTAATGAAAATGAGTTTGTTACATTGTGCTTACTAAATTTAAGAATTATTCATTCATTATGTCATTAAGTTACGTTTCCGCAACGAATGTTGGATGCAACAGACCTCCAACATCCCCTCTCTCTTGCCCTGGTGGTGCACTATGTTAGACCATCTCGTGATGGTTTTCTCCCATTTGTATCTCTGCCTATGACTTTCTCGCCTCCCCTCGATGTTACTATCATGTAAGGTCTCCAACACGGTGTCATGTCTTTTACTATTTGTAAAACACTATGTCTGTTTGAGATTTATTTCTTTTAATAGTTATTTTTTTCATGAGAAGCTTTGCTAAATCTCGTTGTTCGTTTTCTTCTCATTTCACGAAGTTCTCCTTATTCTTCTATGTATCCACATATCAAAGGCATTAATTCTGCCTTCTAGTTGTTTGTTCATTGTCCTTGTTTCTGAGCAATACATATAAAATAGACGGAGCATTTTATAATTGTCATTTTTAGATTGTTTTTAGTTTGTGTAGATGAACGAAGAATACATAAGTAATTTGTCACTACCCGGTTATGTGGCTGATGTGGGAGGGAAAGTGAGTTTGCCTGAGTCATAAATCCAGGTATAGTACATTATGTTCACACATAATTGAGAAGGCTGAGGGCAGAGCTAAAGGCAACATGGAAAGAGGTCGCCCAAGACTGCGATGGTGCAGTGATATATCAGATTTCTTAAACATGTTTCTAGTCTAGCTGCGTCATGTTACCTGGTCCGGAATCGCGGAGTGTTCAGAGAATCCATAAGGAAGACCTGTTTTGGAAAGAATATGTCACATGATATAACATAACTCAGGTCTTCGCTATTAACCAATGCATTGTTGGCTAAAGAATTCTACGCAATATTTTGCGCATACGGTTGTGTCTGTGGGTCTCACCAATGGCTCAGTAGACAAACCAACCATGCAACAGAAAACCTTAGTAGATGACATGCCTTTATATTGAGGTTATCTGCTTATAGAAGCTTCATGGCACGTCATCTATACAATACCGTAGTCGTAACCTTCGATAACAGTTACCATGTTGTTCCGACATGCCGACGTTGTGCTTGTACTAGGTACGGGCACGGCGTGAGTGGGCGGAATAATAAAGAAACCTGTCGCAAGTGCCAGAGTTGAGCCCTGATATCGACGTCTGTTTCGGACATCGAGAAACACCATCGAGTCGAATGGCTGCTGGAACAGAGCGCGGAGCACTTATGGGAATGCCCCACGTGCTGCTAGACCAGTTTTCTAATCAAGAAGAAGAAGTAACGCAATGTTTACGTTCAGTAGTTTGCAATTGTTTTCCCAATGGTTTGGCCCATTAACTAACTGCAATTGAATTCCCGCCCGTTTCCCTGAGTTTCTCAGATGCGTTCACTTTCTGTGAGCCACAGAACCACTAAAGGTACAAATTGACTAAATATCATTACAGCCAAAGTATCACAGCTTAAACGCTGCTGCCAGAATACTAATAATGATCACATATTATACGCAAATGTGTGACATGGAAATGACATTAACCTACAGACTAAGCTGAAAGTTTATCGAGCAGTGGTACTCCCAGTGCTGTCATACGCTAGTGAAACATGGACTTGGCATAGACGTTATGTGAAGAAACTCCATCACTATCACACAACATGTATCATCAGATACATGAACATCAGATGGGAAGACATGATTCCAGATACTACTGTTCTTGACAGATCTGGTATCCCCAGCATTGACACTATCTGATGCCAACACAGATTAGTTTGGCAGGTCATTTGGTACATATGCTAGTCCATCGCTTGACAAAGATACTTCGCTATAGTAAACAGAAGAATGGTACACAATCTCAAGATGGCCAAAAGAAACCCTCTTGAAATTTAAAGACTTTAAAGACCTCACTGAAATTCTTTGAAATAGACCAAAATACATAGGAAGAACTTGCAAAAACAATAGATCTACATGGTGCTTTACAGTCAAAAAGGGCGCATCCATTGTCTATCCCCAGATGGAAGCTGGTTGATATCATTCACATTTGCTGTTGGGCGTAGAGGTGTAAGTTTCTGTTCAATGCCAGATGTGATACATGAGACGTACTGAGTCCGTGTTTGTTGAGAGTTATCGATCCATCCCTTTCTCTGTCTTCCCATCCCTCTGTATTCAGATGATCGTTTATTATAAGCTCTCAGTGATAATTGGCTTGGGTCCATTCTCACAACGTGACCAAACCACTTTATCTGCTGACGTTCTGTATATTCGATACAAGGCATTATTCCTACTCTTTTTTCTGATATTCTCGTTTCTTTCTCTGTCTAGTTGGTAACTATAGCTGCTTTTCTTAAACACTTCATCTCACATGTGATGATTTTTCTCTGATGCGAGAAAAAGTGCGTATCATCTTGTGAAAAGAGAACAAATTAAACAACTCAACAGTGGATAGTAGCTATACAGTCATGGATAGAACACAATACTTCAACAGGGGTCATTCCATGCTCGAACTGGCCAAAGACATGTACAGCTTGAATAGGGCTTATTAGCCATCTACGAACTACTAGACAAGGACACAATTCTAACTGAAATTTTCAAAAGTGGATGTAACGAATATTTATCATCATCATGTGATGGACGAACACAAAAGGAAGACCTCATTGGTGAAGTTTTAAATTAATGTCGTGATTTTCATTGGTCACTATATATATATATATATATACTTGTAATCAACTGTAAAAGAAAGCGAAAGTTGAACAATGAAATGCATAGAAATAATAAAAAAATAAATCTTTCAGTTCATGATTACTTTCTCTTGAGAGGTCTTATCGTCGATGGTCACGCTTGGCGTCAGATGTGTTTCTATTTAATTGATCCCATGTCAAAAAATATTTTACTGTCTATTGTCGAAAACTACATGAATTCATATAGTCTCCCGCCGTAGACGGATGTGTCAGGTCATTTGCGCAAATAACAGGGTGACTCAACGCATCTCCATTCTCTGGACGACATTCTGCTGGAAATATAGTAAGACCATTGTTCTAATACAAGAGATATCCAGCGGGAGTTTGAGAATGAACGCTGAAGAGGAATATATAGGGACCTAGTCTTGATTATATTCACAATATAGTAGTGCAGCCATCTGTCTGTCTGGATCTTGAGGGATTAATCAGTTCTTGGCTTACATTTTATAAAATCCTAATATACTACTTAGATAGTGTGTGCGTGGTCGAGTAGAGATATACAGATTGTTAATAGAATTGATAAATATAATGATGGTTGAAATAGTAATCATTCAAGGTAGGTAATCTTGTCTGGAAAGTGTATTCCTAACAAGGGGGACAACTAGTTATTTAGAGGGTGGCTTTTTATTTCCAAGTCAATTTTATAGTTAAATTTTCAAAATGTTACCATTAATGATTGTTCATATTGGTTTAATGTTCTAGGTAATGTCAGAGTACCGCCATATTTGGCTCATTCTGCATCACTTGCGATAATATAGAAAGAGCACTTGAAATAACTGAGTTAGAAATAAAAACTTGAAAGAGGCTACTAAAATGGAGTGCAATATCTACCCCACTTATGGGACCGCGGTAGCTTAGTCGTTAGTGCACATGGTCCTAAGTCCACTGATCTGAAGTTCCATTTTCAGTTTACTGTAACTATTTTCACAAATTATTAGGTCAACACAGCCTAAGAAAATGGATAGAAGGTCACTTTTGAAAATATAGGCGACGAGCCTTATCATCAAGGAATGGTGTTGGTCAATGAAAAACTATGGTCTGACACCGTATGCCTAAATACGCTTCAAATACTAGAAAATGGACTTTCGTTTTGTTTTTACTACCTGTCACCACTTGTATTTACATATTGCCCTTTAGTTTATCAATAAAAATACCTCGAATTTATATAATGCGCTTTAGTTTAGCACTAACGATACCTCGTATTCACATACTGCCCCTCAGTCTAGAATTAACTACACCTCGTATTCACATACTACGCTTTAGTTTAGCACGGACCATACCTTGTATTCATATAATTCCCTTTACTTTAGTACTGACCATACCTTGTATTCACATACTTCCCTTTACTTTAGTACTGACCATACCTTGTATTCACATACTTCCCTTTACTTTAGTACTGACCATACCTTGTATTCACATACTTCACTTTACTTTAGTACTGACCATACCTTGTATTCACATACTTTCCTTTACTTTAGCACTAACCACACTTCATATGCACATATTGTCCTTCAGTTTAGCACACAAAAATTACTTTATATAATGTAAGACGCGATGAGAAACCAGTTTTCAGCCACTATCACATGTAATCCATTTTTTTACCGAGGTCCTTAAAAGAAGGAGTTAAGGGGCTATGTAGCGCAGTAGTTGGCACACTAACTTCCATATGAGTGGTCCTGTGTTCATTCCCCAGTTGTGGCAGAAATGTTTCTCAGATGACAATGGCTCCAAGGTCAATCCAGCCATAATTGGATACCGGATTAATCCGGTACATAAGGACTGCGAGGGAAAAGACATGGCTACCGCCCTGATATAGCAGAGCCACTGAAATGTTAGATCGCTAACATCTCATTGCACTACGGCGTTAATGAATGATATGGGTTAACTTTACTTTACGAGAGGGAAAGAATAATAATATATCATCACCGACGTCCAATATGTCATGCTATGGACGCAAAGAAACCAGCGACACAACGCTTTTCATTTCTCCCGACGACATCCTGCTGGGAATATGGTAAGATCATCCTGCTACACGAGACATCTAGCGAGAATTTGAGAACAAAATCAAAACAACTACACTGTGATTTATATTACATGTCGTAATAGAGTATTTATAATGCATGTCGTAAAAGTTTACATGTCGTTAAGGAATATTTATAATACGCGTCGCAAAGGAGTATTTATAATACATGTCGTAAAGGAGTATTTATAATACATGTCGTAAAGGAGTATTTATAATACATGTCGTAAAGGAGTATTTATAATACATGCCGTAAAGGAACATTTATAATACATGCCGTAAAGGAACATTTATAATACATGTCGTAAAGGAATATTTATAATACATGTCGTAATAGAGTATTTATAATACATGTCGTAAAAGAGTATGTATAATACATGTCGTAAATGAGTATTTTTAATACATGGCATAAAGGTGTATTTATAATATAATACATGTCGTAAAGGAGTATGTATAATACTTGTACTTGTCGCAAAGGAGGATTTACAATACATTTTGTAAGAAAGAATTTCAGATTGTCTAACCCTTCTATAGGTCAAAGGGATCCAAAAGTCATTATGAACGCTGATATGCCAGGCCACAATGCTTGAAACTGTCGTAGTCAAACTGTAAACCATGACTCATCGTATTCTGTTCTTCACGCTGTATCTTGCTAACCAATAGGATCGTAAGAATTAACACATGAGAAAAAGAAAATAAAAAGAGAAAAAGTGCTACTTAGGGCAATCTTCCAATCTGCAGTGTTAACACTCTATTACACTACTTAAGGTTTCCATAATAAAAAATACGTTTACTGAATATTTCATGTATATATAATATGTATAATAACTGAAAAAGCTGTATATTGTTGTTTCCATGGGTGTGGTACCCTTTTCTCTATACTGTTTTTTAGGGAAAGCAGTATATAATTTTTTTTTAAACTCAAAGAAGAAATAAATTAAAGTCGTATCAATACTCAATATTTCATTAAAAAAAAACTAACTTAAGTGAAATTAAATAAGAAATATATATACTGTGTAAAAATTCACACAAACATTTTGTTTATATAAATTATTAGCAAAAACTGCTTTTACAAATTTAACTATGCAGAATATTATAGAAATCATGTATCATGTTGAAAATTTCAAGGATATATCGAAGAATATCTGGCTTTAAATGGAAATCGCCGAAAACATGTAAAAACAAAAGTGATGAAGACATTAACTTCGAATTGGTTTGTTGTAAAAAAGGATAATGCATAGTGTAATTGACAACAACACTGCTGTTCAATGTCAGGAGTATAGACACAAACAGAAGCCAACAAAAACAACAATGTCAGCTCTGTTACTAAGGTAATATTGATTACAGCATGAAAAAATAAGTAAGTCAACTTTCAGTCGGTTTATCAGGGAGTGGGGGGGGGGACAGCAGACTCACCGCCATAAATGTTAGTCCAGATATATGAAGTATTGGCTATATGTCTGTCCATAGGTTATATCAACAATTTATTTGTCTATATTTTACACCTTCTCTCCCATGCCAACAATTTGTTTGTCTATATTTTACACCTTCTCTCCCATGCCAACAATTTGTTTGTCTATATTTTACACCTTCTCTCCCATGCCAACAATTTATTTGTCTATATTTTACACCTTCCTTCCATGTAAACAACTTTCAAACACAGAGTTCATCTCCCAACCCTTGAAAAAAATAAGCATAAATAGTGTATACCAATCCATTCTAAACATTTTAATCGAAAAAGTAAAGAAAACTACATGTGGAAAACAATGTCAAATGCACACACTTTAACTGGTATATAAAAACAATATTGTTGAGATTAACGTTTGTCATACCCTTGTTTTCACATACTGTTTTATAGTTTAGCACTACGCCTCGTATTCACAAACTGCCCTTTAGTTTAGCACTAACTATAATTCGTATTAACATACTGCTTTTAGTTTAGCACTAATAATAGCAACATTGTGTTATCGCCGAAGTACAATGTGTTAGACCATTGACGCAAAGAAAACAGCGATACACCGCATTAAATTTCTCTCGACAGCATCCTGCATCCTTAATGTGCCTGTGTGCTACAAGAGCCCAAGATGGGAGTAAATATTAGCGAAACCTGTTACCTACCATGTATGTCGTAGGAGACAAACACGGAGGATTGGGTGTTGGGTTGGCTGACCCGCTTCAGAGAGAGTCAACGTTACCCAAAAATTATTCTAATGTCAGATGTATCAGACCGAAAGCCGCTGATATCGCTGTGAACCATGACATTACGTATTTCGTTCTTCGAACTACATTCCACTGATCTACATATTTTGAGAATGAACGAAGAAGAAGAAGGAGAAGAAGAAGCTTAATGCAGCAATAGACACAGCCAGAGTGAAATGTCCTACATTTGCTGCTGTACTAAATGCCAATAACTGAATAGTCTAAATTAGTAGCTGTAAAACCTAACCATATTTACCAGTGGACACAAAGAAAAAACGAACACTGGGACACCACAGACTGAGTCATTGGACGACAGACTGTCTCATTGGACCACATATTGTCTCATTGGACCACATATTGTCTCATTGGGCCACAGATTGTCTCATTGGACCACAGATTGTCTCATTGGACCACAGATTGTCTCATTGGACCACAGATGGTCTAATTGGACGACAGACTGTCTCATTGGACAACATATTGTCTCATTGGACCACAGATTGTCTCATTGGACCACAGATTGTCTCATTGAATCACATAGAGATCACTAACATTATTTGGACACACTATAATAAAACAAATAATTAAACATAATGTTTATCAAACAAGAAATGTAACCGTAATATTTACCAAAAAGAAACTGAAGAATAATGTTTACTAAAACGATAACGAAAATGGGAATTGCGTTTATTAAAAAGATAATAATGTTTACTAACAAGATAATGATGAATGATGTTTGCTAAAAAGATAAAATGAATAATGTTTACTAAAAAGATAATGGTGAATGAAGATTGATAAAAAGATAATGAAGAATGATTTTTACTAAATAAAGATAACAAAGAACTTAATGTTTACTAAAAATCAAAGTTCAGCTGGCAAAAAGAAAACGATGGTAAAGAAAACAAAAAAATTGCGTTCGGATCCTTAGTCATTGTGGCTAAGCAGACAAGTTGTTCTTGAAATTGGGCATCGGACAAAAAATTTAAATTGGGACTAACAGCGCCAAATGATTACATGTCTACTCAGTAATTCTGTGGACGACATTAGATCAATTTTTACATTTTAGATACGTCTGTAGATTGTGTGAGCTAAAGATCCTCTGATCGCGTATGAATTCAGAAAGTCTGCAGTGGTTCTTGTTCTTGATTGTCCTGAAACGTGATGGCGAATACATGCCACATATCTATTCATTCGTTCTTTTCCACCGACGTGTGTCTGGGGACACAGATTAGGGTGTCTTCATAGTGAGACATATTCAAAGCAATTTTCAGTGACTCGTCAAATCGCTTGAGTGATGTGTCTGCGAGAACTTTCTTGTATAAGATATATCGAAATAACCATGTATAAATTATTTAATCACATCATATTAAATTATTGAATCACATCATTTTCAATTATTAAATCACATGTTCAACTATTGAATCAAATCACGCCCAATTATTGAATCCCATCATTTTCAATTATTAAATCACATGTTCATTTATTGAATCCCATTATTTTCAATTATTAAATCACATTTTCAATTATTGAATAACATCATGTTCAATTAATAACACACCCTAGGGTGCATAAGCCATGGACACGGATTATTCATCCCTCTATCCTCGATATGGTTTTAGCCTCATTCCATGTGATTCCCATCTCTGTCATGTCCTACATGGTCCCTCTTCTACATATGTTCCTATTTCGTCCATATTTCTCTTACCGTGCTGGTTGCACACCATTGATCTACTAGCTATATTTTCTCAGAAAACTAAAACTAAACTAAACTAGAACATTTTGCATAGAACGTGTGTGTATATATGTGTGTGTTTGAGTGTGTTTGTGTGTGTGTGTTTGCGCGCGTGTGCGCTTGCTTGCTGCATGTGTTTTTACGAGAGGTTTAAGACAAAATTATATATTTGAAAATCTCCATTATCGAATGCGATGTCTCTTGTTGATGTTAAACTAAAAGGCGTTAATATATGTCTAAATCCTTTCAAAGGTTTACAATACAGAGCGCATAAGTTGGACTTCCAAGGGGAGAGAACATGAACACTACGAAACAATAAATCATTGGTTTCCAAATTCTCTTGCCTGAAATGAATAGTACTATTTTTTTTTTCAGCTTTCTCAATATATTTACAATTTTCTATAAATATTCTTTTTTTTTCATTTGGAAATGATGTAGGAATCTTGGTCACTTCGATCGACACTGTCGACAATATAATATCTTAATTGAAAACCAGCCTTCCAAAAATCAACCTATCATGCTCTTTTCAAAGATCAAATCATCCTACTTTTTGCAAAGATCAATCCTTCCTACATTTTGCAAAGATCAATCCATCATAGTGACTGTCCATAATTACGTCAACAATTAGGGCGGAGGGGTTCTTTCTAATATTTTCATTTTGATGACATGGTAAAAGGGGAGGTCGGGGAGGTATGTGGAGAAAATTTGACGTTACCTAAACAATTTTTAACACATTAAATACATTTTGTGAATTAAAAAAACAATTTTACAAATGGGAAGAATTGTGTCGCGTTTTCACACTTTTCCTGACAATTTTTTTTATTCGTGGGGGGTGGGGGGGGGTATGTTTCTCTTGACATTTTTAAGCAGGAGGGGAGGGGGAGAAGAGTTGGATTCTTGTCAAGTTATGGACAAGCAGCAAGAGGGTGGTGTCGCTAATTAAAAAAAAAATGTGTTTACATAATTTATGCACGTCTCCTATACTCTTTGCGCAACATTCGACTCATGTTACTCTTCCTAATAAACAACGATCCCTCAAAGATCGACTCGTATTATTGTTTCTAATGACGGGATGTTCGTTCGTTGTTGTTGTAATAGTCCTTGTTTCCATTGGTCAGCTCTCAGTGACTTGAGTATACAGTTTCACTGTCTGGACAAATTCCTCAAAGATCGACTTATCTTAATCTTTTTAATGAAAAGCCATCCCTCAAAGATCAACTCATCTTACTTTTCCTAATGAAAAATCATCCCTCAAAGATCGACTCGTCTTACTCTTTCTAAAGAACAAAGATCCCTCAAAGATTGACTCTTCTTATTGTTTCTAAAGAACAACGATCCCTCAAAGATCGACTCATCTTACACTTTCTAATGAACAACCATCCATCAAACGATCCATAGTTATCTAAAGATCAGCCTATTCGCCTTATGTTTGTCAATGTTTTTGTCGCCCATCTGTTTATGATTCTGCCTGTCATTCTATTCGTCCAACTCTACATTTTCCTGCCGTCTGTCCTTGTATCTGTCATCCTATCATTATCAACAAAAACATTACATTTCTTCTGCTGTTTCACAGAGACAAATAAAAATCACAATTTAGAATTATACAATTTTATAATGGCGCCACCATGCTTACAAAGACATCTCAAACAAACAAAAAACACACAGCAACATCGCCAGCGCAGACAAAAAGGATAACGCGTATCGATCTAAACATGAATCGCCCTAACAGAGTTTACCTGGTCAATCATGCTGCATTTTTACCTGAGAGGATTCCTCCTGCATATAATAGCTATCTCTCAAATCGAAACAAAAAGAGATGACAGATAACACCGTCCCTGAAGGATTTAACGTTCTATATTTTTCATGAAATTTCTCCTTCCCTTGACGGTTCTCTCTAGAGGTTTTTTTTCACCTGAGTTTACAGGTATGCTCAAAATAAAGCAAATAAAACTGTCACTGGTCACTGCTGATTTCCCCCGATTTTTAGCTCATTCAATGTTGACATAACGCTAGAAACAGATAATGCTGCGTTCGAACTGGGTTTTCAAATAGATTGTATTTAACAAATGTGACATTCGTTTTTTAACGAAGGATTAAATTCATCAAACTTCGATATTCAGCACTTTCCTGCACTTGACCATGGATCTCTAGACAGAAGGTTTCACAACGTAATTTTCCACATCACGATAACAGTTGGCTGTAACCACACATACCGTGAATCCCTTTATAGCACAATTAGATTTATATAAATTTTTGAGATATTCTAGTAAAACTTCTGAAATTTCTTAAAGCATCCTTATGAAAATGTTCACCAGAATGCCCTACAAAATGTTCAACAGAATATCTAGAAAATTCAACAGAATATTTAGATAATTGATATAATAAGGGGACTCCAAATAATGTTCATTTGCGACCAAGTTTTAATGTGACCTAACAAATTTCGAAGTATATCCATGTATCTAGAAGTTCCTGATATGAACAAAAGCTACATTTAATATTAAAAAAAAGTTCCACTCAAAAGACTTGAGACTAACGGGAATTGAACCAGGTCCATTCTAATTGCACCGAATCGCCTTGCAACTCGAGTAAACTGATTTTTCCGTACTTGACTAATCGCATCTCCTAAAAAAATAAGATGCAATTTTTTTCAAGACATTTAAACTGTGTACTCAAGGAACTGAAAACTGACTAACTGCTTCCTATCCTAATTGAATTTACTTGTATAAGTTATTATTTGAAGCAAAATTGTAATGTCTCTACGTAATTTATGTTTATAAGAAGACCTATTGGTCTTTGTAGTACGAATACGGATGTTACATGTTTGTGTTACTGAGTAAATTTCAATACTTGTACGGGATGTTCGTTGTTGTTATAATAGTCCTTGTTTCTATTGGTCAGCTCTCAGTGACTTGAGTACACAGTTTCACTGTCTGGACAAAATCCTATCATTTTTGGAGATGCTGTTAGTCAAGTACGGAACAAAATCCAGTTTACTCGAATAGCAAGGCGATTCGGTGCCCCTAGAAAGAACCTAGTTCAATTCACGTTAATTTCAAGAATTTTTAATTTATCCTCGTGCTTCCTTCTTTAAATCACGCGAAAGACATGCAAGCGTCAAACCTCAGGAAAGCACAAGGACAATTATCAACATAATAGAGAGTATCGTAGAGACGAGTTATGTCTCCCATTATCTTCAATATTTTTATAGATGACCTGACAGAGCTATTCATACCATATACACAAGTATACCTCTACATTTAAATAATGTAACTATATGGGTATAATCGCAATACATTGAAGTTGAAAATGTTAGAATGAAGGAAGCAATAAATACAATCCAAAAGTGTAAAAAATTTGGAGTGTTCAAATAAATAAACGCAAGACTCTCACCAAACTCTTCAACCTCTCCATCAAACCGGAAATTATACTTTCACACTGAACAATATGCCTACCCATTTCCAAAATAAAACAAATGGGACTCTACGTGAAGATTTAGGAATATTTGTAGTCAGAGACGACTCATTGAACACTATCTATCAATAAGGAATAAACAATACTCAATGGCCGATGAAGAAAAAATAATACATTATAATAATCAATAATCAATAACTAATAAACAATACCCAATAAACAATGATCAATACACAATAAGCAGCATCCATTAAACAATAACCTATGACAATTATCATTAAACAAGAATCATTAAAGAATAATCAATAAACTATAACCAATGCACAATAACCATTGAACAGAAAATAATGACAAACGCATATTATTTACAATTCAACCAAACAGACGTGCGTTATCAGCCACAAACACATTACTGTCAATACCAAGTGAGACAAAGACCAAGGGACATGCTGTAAATGATAGCCTGTCTTATTACTCGATAAATTTATGTACGATTAATTTCAATCTGCCAGAATATTATCAAACTGTTCCATCTAAAATAGCTTAGAGTTATTGTCATGAACAGAACAAACACAGTTTTTCGTGAGTTTTAAAATACCTTCAGCTTTTATATTGTGACTGAGTTACGAACATGAATTTTATCTTGTGACTTAGTTATGAACATGAATTTTATATTGTGACTTAGTTATGAACATGAATTTTATCTTGTGACTTAGTTATGAACATGAATTTTATCTTGTGACTTAGTTATGAACATGAATTTTATCTTGTGACTTAGTTATGAACATGAATTTTATATTGTGACTTAGTTATGAACATGAATTTTACCTTGTGACTTAGTTATGAACATGAATTTTATCTTGTGACTTAGTTATGAACATGAGTTTTATCTTGTGACTTAGTTATGAACATGAATTTTATCTTGTGACTTAGTTACGAACATGCATTATGCTTTTGATTGTTATTTCCTAACGTAGGTCATAGACACCTCCCCCTTCCATGGGATGAACAGAGGCCTGAAGAGAACCACTGAGAAATATTCTGAATTTTGGGAGGTGGTCTACAGACCTGTCTAAGGGAGCCACAAGAAGGTCATTATGTGAAAAACAAATAGCAATATATATATATATACATAAACCTTTACAGGCCATGGTAATCCCTATTGAAATAAAAAGGGCTCATTTTAGGCAAAAAGGAGGGTGTCGTGGACGGAAATTTATCTTTAAAAAAAGACCACAGACAAGGGAAGTTTGCGAATGACTGTTCTATATGGCTTGAATAACTGATCTCTTGATAGAATATACTATAATGATAATAATAATAATAATAATAATAATAAAGACCCATAACCCGTATGGGCAGCGGGGGTGCCACAATGAAGACAGCAGCACAAAACGCATTCCAAACATCTCTTTTCTCCGTCATTTGGAGGAGTGTAGTACTATCATGCCCAACCCTTTCCTTGATGTTACTAATCCAGGATTTTCTTTGTTAATTCTTTCCCTTCCTCCCCCGACTGTTCATTGGAAGATAATTTTAGAAAGTGTGTCGCGTCTCGTTACATGTCCAAACCAAAGACTTTTATGATGTTTTACCACTGCCAAAAGAGGTTCTTGACAACCTGAAAGTTTGTTTACTTACTGCCGGACAAATATACTAGTCATGTGTCTAGATAAATAATTCTCAACAAACGTCTCTGCCCATTTCAACATTGTACATTTGATAGTTCAGTCTCAAAGACCAGGTATAGCTCGGAAAATTATAACCTGGTGTCTTCTTGTCAATGAGTAATACGCGGGGTCGTAGATAATTCTACTGTAAAGGGGAGTGGGGAAGTGATATTTTATCTTTAAAAAAGGCATTTGCCCGTAGTCCTGTGTAATTCCTATTTGCCCGTAGTCCTGTGTAATTCCCATTTGCCCGTAGTCTTGTGTAATTCCCTTTTATTGATGAGAAATTTAACTACTGTTTGATAAATATTGTTAATGCAGGGATTTAGGGATTTGACCCATCATTGAATGGAGACAACCTACCGTTTGGCTAAATTCCTAGTACTTAAAGTCATGTCCTGACTTGCTAAGTTCAAACCTCAACCCAACCCCATTCCTCACCCACTTTGGTAATACCCATTTATGCTGGATGTGTTCTGGATTTTTTCTTAGACATTTTTCTGAATGTTTACTTAATCATTTTTCTGGATGTTTTCTTAGGCATCTGTTCTGGATGTAAGGCACTTTTCTGGGCTCTTACTTAGTCATTTTTCTGGATGTTTTCTGAGGAAATTTTCTGGATGTTTTCCTAGCCATTTTTCTCGATGTTTTCTTAGAAAATGTTCTGGATGTTTTCTTAGTCATTTTTCTGGACGTTTTCGTAGTCATTCTTATGAATGTTTTCTTAGACAATTTTGAGGATGTTTTCCTAGCCATTTTTCTTGATGTTTTCTTAGAAAATTTTCTGGATGTTTTCCTAGGAATTTTTCTGGATGTGTTCTTAGTCATTCTTATGGATGTTTTCCAAGCCATTTTTCTGGATGTTTTCTTAGAATGTTTTCTGGATGTTTTCTTATAACATTTTCTGGATGTTTTCTTAGTCATTCTTATGGATGTTTAGTCATTTGTTCTGGATGTTCTCTTAGAAAATTTTCTGGATGTTTTCCTAGCCACTTTTCTTGATGTTTTCTTAGTCATTCTTATAGATGTTTTCCTAGCCATTCTTATGGATGTTTAGTCATTTGTTCTGGGTGTGTTCTTATACAATTTTCTGGATGTTTTCCTAGCCACATTTCTGGATGTTTTCTTAGTCATTCTTATGGGTGTTTTCCTAACCATTTTTCTGGATGATTTCTTAGAAAATTTGGAGGATGTTTTCCTAGCCATTTTTCTTGATGTTTTCTTAGAACATTTTCTGGATGTTTTCTTAGTCATTCTTATGGATGTTTAGTCATTTGTTCTGGATGTTTTCTTATAAAATGTTTTGTGGATGTTTTCTTAGCAATTTTTCTGGATGTTTTCCTAGCCATTTTTTCTGGATGTTTTCTTAGTAATTTTTCAAATAAAATAACAATAAGAATTATACAATGTCACATCTACTCTACATTAAAATATGGCTCAGAAGCATGGATAATGATGAAAACAGCTAGAAAACAGAATTGATGGCTGTAATGTGGATATAAGAAGAAGGAGAGCTTCACAGAAAGAGAAGACAACAATCAAAAGGCTACGACGATGAAAATGTGATAGTAAAAGAAATACAAATCATACAAAGAAAATATTTTGGACATATTAATAGGCATTAAACCTTATTAAGATATTGCTTGAAGGCAGGAGGTAAGCAGAGACAAAACTTAGAGGAAAACGCTCGAGAAGACAGGTTATAGTCTAGCAGAGTGAACCATCAAGGATAGAAACACAGAATGTGGGGAAATCCGTTGCAGGTAACTATCGTTGCAGAAACGTAGCCAAATGATTTCATTATATGGGACACTGTCCACAATGCTACATCTGCTTCCGCCTTCTTTAGTCAGGTTATTTGCCTCATAATTTCTGTGTATGTTGCATATTTCTGGAGCCTACTGTACTTGTACTTTGCTGCAACTAATACGGTAAATCTCATATAAATAACATTGTTCGGACCGACGAAATATGTTTGCAATAACAGACATTCGCAATATACAGTACAAACAACAGAAACTATATATATATTTGGAAACTTTGAAAAGTGCCACTTAATAGGGAAGTTTGTTATATAAGCATGCGATATAGTGGGATTCGACAGTATTCACTTTCATAAGTGTCTATGGCAGACTATTTAGCTGACTGATTGTGCGGTTCCTTAGTCATATTATTACTGATATGGAGTCGTTAATGAATACCGGTACTGTACGGGTAAATGTGTCCATACTTTTAACGAAACAAACAATGCATTATTTAACGAATGAACCTTCGCTAAAGGCGCGTACAACGCACCACACATTGATCTGCGCGCAACACACTGAGAGCCCATCACCTCCCACCAGGGAATTTCCTGTAGAGGGGGGAAAGAGGACCTCTCAGTTCGTTGCACGCAGATCGAATGATTGCTAGTAGACGTGTCATGTTTGTTAATCTCAATGTACCTGAAACTCTATGTTATGCAAGTCTAATAGTAAATGGTTGGAATGAAATCGCGTGATGTGGACACATTAGACCACAATGAACCTGCATACTATATTGTTGTTGGTATATTCACATCACTGGAAGTATTTAGAATATTATAGAGATGACACATGACAAGGACAACTTTATATATATTTCAGAAGTTATCTTGTCACTGTCGATCTGTTCACTGTAACTCAATCGATTATATTACATATCTCGCTTTCGCCTCTTCATTGTCATCGATCGATGCGCTGATCTTGTATTTGTACATGACAGTATCGATTACGATAAAATACGTCGACTTTTTTTAATTAACAGGAGTCGATTCTCTTTTGATGTGAAGTGTCAAACGGGAAATAACTCCAGCTGGATTAACTTTCGAAGGACGTCATAATGAACGGACTACGAGATGTATCGACTCTCGATAGTGTTTCGTATTTGTCCAGTCAAGATCAAAGAAAAACACCCTTCCGGAAGCTATCCTTCAGACTATGTCGAGTTATCTTTCCATAAAGTGTATCACTCATAGAACATACTACATTTCACACCATAGAACATTTATACTTTAAAGCATATCGTGTTTTGTTCCAGGAAACATGTTCTATATTACTCTTCCAATAAAATATTGTCAAGCATATTTCGGTGATGATGAGTCGCAGTGCCGTAGACATTTCATCTATAAGTAAATACTCAGTGATGATGAGTCTCAGGGCCGTAGAAATATCACAGATAAGTGAAATACTCAGTGATGATGAATCGCAGGGCCGTAGACATTTCATCGATTATGGGGAAAGCGGTAATAGTTTACCTACAAAATAAAAAATTTAAGTAATTCGCTAAATTGTAGAGGTAACTCTTTCATCCTCATGAAAACTTGACTATCCGTTTTAGAAAAATCGGTAAAGGTGATCAATATAGCTGGTTCTCAAAGTATTCCGCCAAAAAATACTTCATGTTATTACCTGATTGTGATTGCCCAACAGATATTGATCTGTTCTTCTTCGATATCTCTACATTTCTTATCTTGTCCTTACACTTAATGTTTATCATTCCTCTTAAACATTTATTCACAAATGTTCGTAGTCTATGCTGGATTGTTTCTGCCATTTTGCAGGTCCAAGAACAATACAGAATTACTTCAGAATGACATCACAAGCAGCAATAGACTAAAGTATGTGCAGCAAGATATACAAAAAATACATGATATATCTTTACAAAAACCAGTCAGATGCCAATATATGTTGCTTGAATTTTCTACAATTTAACTAATTATTATAATGTAGCCAATAAATCTATGGCCTCGTATGTACCTTCTTAGAAATAGCTATGGATACTGAATTCCTGTTGTGTCATTTACCTTGGCTTGTTCGACCTGCATGCCACACTCAATGACGCGACAACTTACGCATCATGTCAATGATCAGTCGCGTCAGCCACTATGAGTGACTATAGTCGGCAAGTAGCACTATTCTAGAAAGAAAAAATCTTGATATTTATGGACTTCCGATTGCGCAAGATAGTCATGCAGACAGAAATCTTTGAAAGTTATAATACCTTTCTTGTGTTCTTAAAAACAAATGAAATCTCTCAGATGTCCAATGAAAATCAGCTCACAGGCAATTATAACTAGATGTTACGCAAACTGAAAACCACTTCTCAGGTACGTATAACTAAATACTATCATAACCAAAAATAGCTTCCAGGCAAAAAAAACCAGCTCAAAAGAAAAAATAAATATATACTAGTAAAACCAGCTCTCAAGCAAGAATAACTAGATTCTAGTGAAACAAACTCGAGGCAAATAAAACTAGATCCCAGGCAAGTATAACTAGATATTATTAAAACCAGCTCAAAGGCAAATATAACTAGATACTACTAAAGCAAGATCCCAGACAAGTATAACTAGATATTATTAAAATCAGCTCCCAGGCAAGAATAACTAGATATTACAAAAACCAGCTCCCAGGCACATATAACTAGATACTACAAAAACCAGCTCCCAGGCAAGAATAACTAGATACTACAAAAACCAGCTCCTAGGCAAGAATAACTACATACTATTAAAACCAGCTCACAGGTAAGAATAACTACATACTATTAAAACGAGCTTCCATGAAATAATAACTAGATACTATTAAAACCAGCTCAAAGGCAAATATAATTAGATACTACATAAAACCAGCTCCCATGAAAATATAACTAGATACTAGAAAAACCAGCTCACAGGCAAGAATAACTAGATACTACAAAAACCAGCTCCCAGGCAAGAATAACTAGATACTACAAAATCCAGCTCCCAGGCAAATATAACTAGATACTACTAAAACCAGCTCCCAGGCAAGAATAACTACATACTATTAAAACGAGCTTCCAGGCAAGAATAACTAGATACTACTAAAACCAGCTCACAGGCAAATATAACTAGATACTACAAAAACAAGCTCCCAGGCAAATATAACTAAATACTAAAAAAACCAGCTCCCAGGCAAGAATAACTAGATACTACAAAAACCAGCTCCTAGGCAAATATAACTACATACTACTAAAACCAGCTCCCAGGCAAGAATAACTAGATACTACTAAAACCAGCTCCCAGGCAAATATAACTAGATACTACTAAAACCAGCTCCCAGGCAAGAATAACTACATACTATTAAAACGAGCTTCCAGGCAAGAATAACTAGATACTACAAAAACCAGCTCACATGCAAATATAACTAGATACTACTAAAGCAAAATCCCAGGCAAGAATAACTAGATACTACTAAAACCGCTGAAGTCGAAAAACCATTGACCCATAACTTAAACTTTCTGAAACTCTAAGCGGCTAAGATGCCGTTTAAGATTGCGGCCACAAACCCACAGCTATATAAAACAAATCGCCCTTTCATGACAAATATCAGGTTGGATATATATTGATTACCAGCAAAAGAAGAACTGTGGAAACAACAGCAATATTTGTTTAACAACCGAATGTATGTGTGACATCGTAGCTAGTTCTTTTGTATATAGAGAAATATAGGACTAAAATCAGTAAAAGCTCACGTAACCTTGAAGCCGGCGGGAAAAAAATGAAATAGTAATAGTAGAAGGAAACACAATCTCCGAAATGTTTAACAAATAATTCATACAAGAAACATAAATAGAACGCAGATAAGAAGAAAAAGACAAATAGGAACACGAATAGGGGAAAAAAGGAATTGTAAGACGTACATGAATACATGACATATAACAAAAACATAAAAGATGAGAATAAGATGACAATGAGAACATAGAAAAATAGGGAGTGACGAAGAATACTAATTAATCTTTCTCTAGAAAGTCTTTATAAACGAGTGCTCATTTTTCCTCTAAGATGTTTTGAGTGGGTTTAGCAAGTCTGTATGAGGAAGTCAATGACAGCTGCCGGAATATGAAAATTATTGATTCCACTGACCAGGAAAAAGAAGTCTGCCTGTGGGAACATAAAGGGTATCGTATTAAACATCTAGTGTTCTGGTGTACTTTCGATCAGAACCTAAATACACTCCTTAAGCTCTCAAATATATTTTATTAAAAATTGATTTGTTTCTATTCTAGCTGGATTCTATGGAAATGAGAACAAAACAGGAAATAGTGCCGTTTCACACAGTATAACAATGGGGAGAATTCGAGTTTCGACCAAATGTCCTTAATCATATCGTCATCTGATGCGTACTATTAAAAGTAGCGAAGTTGGTACAGTTCTGTAGTATTTGTTGTGGTGTCTATGTTGTCTGTGTTGTTGATCCGCTAGATACAGGCCATAGAGTAGCTGATACAGATCAGGTGAAACTCTGTTTTCAGACAACAGTGTACCATTCTATGTCGAAATATCTCTGTTGCCTAATAAGTATATATCAAACTTAGAAAGTGTATATCTCTGTTGCCTAATAAGTATATATCATACTTAGAATGTATATATCTCTGTTGCCTAATTAGTATATATCAAACTTAAAAAGTATATATATCTCTGTTGCCTAATAAGTATAGATCAAACTTGGAAAGTGTATATCTCTGTTGCCTAATAAGTATATATCATACTTAGAATGTATATACCTCTGTTGCCTAATAAGTATATATCAACCTTAGAAAGTATATCTCTCTGTTGCCTAATAAGTATATATCATACTTAGAAAATATATATCTCTGTTGCCTACCCCAATACCCAAATATCTATTACCATTACACTATTAGTGTCTATTTAACAACGGGGATTATTTTTTTGGCCATTTCAAGAATAAATGAACTGGACTTTAAATGTGACGTCAGAAATGAGCTCCACTGTGAACATGGATGAATGTTCTTTCATCGGAAAAAAAATGGGACTGTCAGTCGTCGCGTAATTGCAGCTACGAAGAGTAGCGAAGAGCAGCTAGAAAGTCACGGATAGACCAAAAACCGTCTACAGTGGACATTCTATGCCCGGACTGTCCAATGACAGTTTCGGCTCGAATAGAGCACATTAACAATATACGAACTCATAGACATGGACATACCTCTAAATAAATTGTAAAAGTAGATGTAACAAATGTTCATCATCACTTGTGATAGACGAACAACAAATGCAGCAACACTTTAGGGGAGATCGGAGAACCGATGAACATGTCATAAGAACACAATAATCATAATCTGATGACAAATCTAGGGGAGATCAGAGCACCGATGAAAATATCATTTGATCAATAATCATAATCTGATGACTAATCTAGGGGAGATAGGAGCACCGATGGAAATATCATATGAGCAATAATCATAATCTGATGACTAATCTAGGGGAGATAGGAGCACCGATGGAAATATCATATGAGCAATAATCATAATCTGATGACTAATCTAGGGGAGATCAGAGCACCGATGAAAATGTCATTTGAGCAATAATCATAATCTGATGACTAATCTAGGGGAGATCAGAGCAGCGATGGAAATGTCATATGAGCAATAATCATAATCTGATGACTAATCTAGGGGAGATCGGAGCACCGATGGAAATGTCATATGAGCAATAATCATGATATGATGACTAATCTAGGGGAGATCGGAGCACCGATGAAAATATATGAGCAATAATCATGATCTGATGACTAATCTAGGGGAGATCGGAGCACCGATGGAAATGTCATATGAGCAATAATCATAATCTGATGACTAATCTAGGGGAGATCAGAGCACCGATGAAAATGTCATTTGAGCAATAATCATAATCTGATGACTAATCTAGGGGAGATCAGAGCACTGATGGAAATGTCATATGAGCAATAATCATAATCTGATGACTAATCTAGGGGAGATCAGAGCACCGATGAAAATGTCATTTGAGCAATAATCATAATCTGATTAATCTAGGGGAGATCAGAGCACCGATGGAAATGTCATATGAGCAATAATCATAATCTGATGACTAATCTAGGGGAGATCAGAGCACCGATGAAAATGTCATTTGAGCAATAATCATAATCTGATGACTAATCTAGGGGAGATCAGAGCACCGATGAAAATGTCATATGAGCAATAATCATAATCTGATGACTAATTAAGCAACTAATTTCACTTTTGTTATACGTTTTACAATTACTGTCATTTATATGTTCATGCTCCCTCCGTGCAATCTGTGGAAAAAACATTATATTAATTAACTTCAAAGTGTTAAACCAGAAACGTATTCAGATACGTTTAAAGAAAGAATGGGAGGCGGAAGGGAGGGAGGGTTACCTAACATAAAAGAATCTCATATCTAGTGAGAAATTATCTTTTCAATGAGATTTTGGTGACTTGTTAAGAATAACCCGTCAAGGGTAGGAGGCGGAGATTCACGCTCCTTTTTGCTTGAACCCCAGTCCTAATAGTCATGTTCTGATTCTATAACACGGGTTTGAACTACCTACAAAATATTCTTATCTGTGAGCTTGAACGAGATATATCTGCCGAAGATGTATGTGTCGGGTCATGTGCGCAAATAAATAGGCAACACAACACATTTCTATTATATGAATTAGTCCTTCTGAAAATCTAATAGGACCTGCTAGAAGAGAGAGAGAGAGAGAAATCCAGCGGGAGTTTGAGAATGAACGCTGAAAAAGAATAACATGCTAATCTCGCCTTTAAGTTTTATTTATCTTGAGTTCCGTGACTGTTAAGAATCGGTGTGACTGATGCCATCGTTAAACTTCCTACTCCACCAATGCACGTTCTGGATTGACAGTCATATTTCAGAATACTTAAAACATACGCCAATTACTTTCCTGTATGTTTTCTCCCGTTATCAATAATAAAACCGATACAAGAACGTTGCTTCTCTTTGATGTATGTCAATTGCGGACGGCCATTCTATAAACTGTCGTTATGAAGTCGCGCTGATCGTCTACACCAAGATGATGCGTAAAGGACACTCAACATTTTTTTAATACTAGTATCGACAGATTATAAGACAAGCCATAGACATTCTAATTTATATCACATTACTTATATGTTTTATTTGAAGCACCTTCGCACTTTGTTCGCACTGTATGGTTCTGCATACGATATTCCGCGTATTCCAGATACGATTTTAATTGTATTCATGAAAGATGTTAGGACCTGCTGTCTGTGAATTCGACTATGGTCTCGTTAGCATGATATGTGAAACCTAGCAAATGAGTTTTCTAATTCAGTTGCTTCTCAACACTGTACGTCATCAGATACGCGATTTATGTTGTCTGAAAAGTAATGATCTTATAAATTGTTCATCTATCTGCAAACAATTCCCATTCTATTTGCTGCTTCAAGGGCTCGAGTTTGATACCAAATGAAATAACAAGACATTTAATGGGAATCTTGAAATCATCTCGTGAATGCATCGCTTGGAGGTTTTTTTAAAGATATTTTTAGTGGTAATCCCATGAAAGCAGTGTGCATCCAAATTCAATCCCTATCATCCTACTTTTATTCCTATCATCCCACTTTTATTCCTATCATCCCACTTTTATTCCTATCATCCCACTTCCATCCATCTCATCCCACTTCTAGTGATATTATCCCACTTTTATCCCTATCATCCCACTTTTATTCCTTTAATCCCAATTTTATTTCTATCACCCCACTTTTATTCCTATCATCCCACTTCCATCCATCTCATCCCACTTCTAGTGATATTATCCCCCTTTTATCCCTATCATCCCACTTCTAGTGATATTATCCCACTTTTATCCCTATCATCCCACTTCTAGTGATATTATCCCACTTCCATCCATCTCATCCCACTTCTAGTGATATTATCCCCCTTTTATCCCTATCATCCCACTTCTAGTGATATTATCCCACTTTTATCCCTATCATCCCACTTCTAGTGATATTATCCCACTTTTATCCCTATCATCCCACTTCTAGTGATATTATCTCACTTTTATCCCTATCATCCCACTTCTAGTGATATTATCCCACTTTTATCCCTATCATCCCACTTCTAGTGATATTATCCCACTTTTATCCCTATCATCCCACTTCTAGTGATATGATCCCACTTCTATTCCTATCATCCCACTTCTATCCCGATCATCCCACATGTATTCATATCATCCCACTTCTATTCATCGCATCCCGCTTCTAGTGATATTATTTCACTTCTATCCTTAGCATCCAACTTATATCCCTATCATCCCACCTCTAATGATATCATCCCACTTGTATCCATATCATACCACCTCTAGTCATATTATCCCACTTCTAGTGATATCTACAATAAACATCAGGTGATGTTTTAGTATTATTAAGAAAGTCGGAAATGTCAACCACGTATTTCCGATTTATCAGACATTATAAACCGCTCAATATTTTCCTACGGATTGTTGCTGACATCTCTCTTAACACAGGCGGAATCTAATGAGATCACTCGACCTACCACCAGCCCCCCCCCCCCCACCCCCAACCCCCCCCCCATCCGGTCTCTAATGTAGAACACTTGATAACAAACTCAAAGTCTAAAGCTGTCGGGTTTTTTTAAATAAATTTTGGCAATTAACTACAAAAACCCGAAACTTATCTTTAAAAAAAAAACCCTGCAACTTATAGGGTCTACGGATTCTAGTATTTAAATCAAGGGTATGGCGGGTGGTAACTTTATCTGAAGACAAAAATAAAAGCATATTGTTAGTATTTGCGACCTCTTAATGATAACTTGTCAACATAATTGAAAGCAACACTTGACACCGTTTCCAATCATGTCTTTTATATAAACTTGACTTTGACTACTGCATCTACATCAAGCGATATTATTTACCTGGACAATGTCAACATTTCTACAACTGGCATAGAGAAATGAATTTAGGAATAGGTGATCCGTTCCTGTTCAAATTTGACTCTTATAGTGAAGTTGAAGAAATGTATTCATAAATCGCCACACATTGTACTCAGCAAAGATGTGTATGAGAAGTACAGGATTATACAATATCTAGACTTATAAAAGGCCTCATATCTCAAATAGCTTTGACACTAACATACAAAATCTAGACTTATAAAAGGCCTCATATCTCAAATAGCTTTGACACTAACATACAAAATCTAGACTTATAAAAGGCCTCATATCTCAAATAGCTTTGACACTAACATACAAAATCTAGACTTATAAAAGGCCCCATATCTCAAATAGCTTTGACACTAACATACTAAATCTAGACTTATAAAAGGCCCCATATCTCAAATAGCTTTGACACTAACATACAAAATCTAGACTTATAAAAGGCCCCATATCTCAAATAGCTTTGACACTAACATATAATATCTAGACTTATAAAAGGCCCCATATCTCAAATAGCTTTAGGCCTTACAAAGTCTACATCCGGCGATGTGTATGAGTGAGTGCTTCTATCATTCCCTTGGTAGTCAATGCAGTCACACATTATTTCTCAAAGTGTTCTATGATATAAAGCGAGACAGTCGACAGTAAACACCCATGTACAGACAGTAAATATGACCTGAAAGGCTGATTTTTTAATCATTCCGTTCATTTCGTTGCTCGGCATTTCACATTTATGGTAAAAGTGACACTAAAATAATAATGCTGAAGTCGGATGTACTATACTGAAATCACAGATATCGTAGCTACGCCCTAAACCACAATGAAACGCATTGTTTTGTTCGTACTGCATCTGCGTACAAAGTAACATGATTGTGATGAGGGCGAACTAAGAGATATAAGAATTAATAGATACATATTAAATATTCTTACGTTGTTCGATAGCCATAGGTGTTAATTCTACAAAACTGAAGACAGATTACGTTGTGCGATAGCCATAGGTGTTAATTCTACAAAACTGAAGACAGATTACGTTGTTCGATAGCCATAGGTGTTAATTCTACAAAACTGAAGACATATTACGTTGTGCGATAGCCATAGGTGTTAATTCTACAAAACTGAAGGCAGATTACGTTGTGCGATAGCCATAGGTGTTAATTCTACAAAACTGAAGACAGATTACGTTGTGCGATAGCCATAGGTATTAATTCTACAAAACTGAAACTGAAGACAGAGTGTAAAACAATCAAAATAGCAACTAGTTTTCTGCTGGGATAATCCCACCTGGAGGAAGAAAGGATAGCGATCCTAACTGACGCCAAATCTGATTTGCAGGTCCTCCAGAACCCAAACACATTCAATATGAATGACTTAAAATCACCACTATAATAACAAAGCAAATAAAGTGGTTATCCAGTGGATTTCAGGACACTCCCAACTCAGGAGAAATGAGATATAAGACCAGTTAGAAAAAAGTGGAAGTAAATGTAAACGACAGATAGAAGATTCAATATCATTACCAAAAATGAACATCACAAAATTTCATATTAACATGACATGGAGCTCAACTCTCACATGCAGCCAAAAATGGCGATGCTGTCTACAGTCTTGGAAGAGATGAACAGATCATTTTCAAAAATCGGAGCAACTGGGGAACTAGTTAAATTAGAACATATTATCTCCGTTCAAACATCACGAAATTAGAGATTTATAGAATATCACATGTTGCATGAAATAATGCTATTAACAGTGATAGGAAAAAATGTCAACCATTGTTATTTTATGCAAACAAATACGAGTTTCTTCATGTGAACTCTCTCCACCGAGAGTATCGCACAAGAGCAGGTAACTTTAAAATCCATTGTGAATCATGTTGTTATCGTTCTTGTTTAGATATCAATTGTGTTTGATGCACAATGGTAGGATGTTTCTCCCGTGATCATCGATAATATAAGACATATGGCAAGTTCTTCTCCAATAAGTCATAGTTGTTCTATCATTCATCTGAGCTGACCCTATAGTTCCTTCGTTACAGCGTGTAGTTTGTGTCAGCAGACAATGGAAAACACGGAAATGTCAATTAAGTCATGAATAGTAGCGCATATGACTTATATTGGAAATGGTCCATGTTCACAGATTTTTTTAAGTGGGAGGTGTGGGGAGTCGACGTTCATATGAATTGTGAGTAATTTGTGTCGATTTGTGTGACGTCAGTGTGACTTAAAAGACACCCTATAGATATATATACCACCTCAGTTATACATTGTAGGTCGTTCTCTGAAATTCTCAATGTAATTATATTTCCATGAATAAAACGATAACTTACATATGTACGCATATATATATATATATATATATATATATATATATATATATATATACATCTTACCTCAAAATTGTTGTGATAGTCTGTTTGATTAAAAAATTATACTTTCATTCAATCCAGACCATGTTTTATGCAATGTTTGCTCTAAGGCAAGCGTGCTTTTGAGCAAAACTGTATCTCAGTGACCTTGTACATTTAGAAATATCTCTTTTTATAGGCAAATCTTCTACCTTAAAAGCAATGCATTTTCTTCAGCATTACCGTACTTATCTTGGGGTCTTTATTACCTCTATATTTTATGGTAGTGTGTCCTGATATAACCTAAATGGGCTTTATTGTCCGTTGGTTGAAAGTTTTCGTCTCTCCAAAAGAGAGATAAACTCATTAACTACCTACCTACCTTCTTCGGCATTTTTATTTACACCACTATATATTAATATCATTATAAGTCATGTTACACACACTTATATACGTCAATCATGTGCACCAAGTCTAAACTCTAAACTCTGTGAACAAAGGGATAATAATATGCGCGCTGGCGCACAGTAGCGCAGCTTAGCGGGAACAGCTGTTTTATGTAATAATTAGTTGATTAATCAATACGATACCAAGAATTAATCTAGGTCAATCTTCGCAGTAATAACCAAAATAGTTCATTATTGTGAAAAAGGAAATTGGTAGCAAACTAAATTGAAAAAAAATGTGGTACCAGAAACTGGTTTGATTGGGTATTTTTATTTTGTTTTTTTTGCGGGTATTAAGGCTTTCCTGAACGTGACACGGTTTGATTACTACTCAATATTATACCATTTACTCTGGAGCTGGCATTAAGGTTGGTAATATAATCGATATGAAGCAAAAATTTTCTCTCTCGACTTATTGCAAGAGATTCTTATTTCAAATCGAGACATGCGTAGGCATTTATTATATATGCACCGAAGTGGGTTGAGGGCTAAATCTGTCATTAATCATCTCATCGTCAGATCTGTATCTTACACATAACATAGATTGAAGGAATATCAGATATGTATCTTACACATAACATAGATTGAAGGAATATCAGATATGTATCTTACACATAACATAGATTGAAGGAATATCAGATCTGTATCTTACACATAACATAGATTGAAGGAATATCAGATATGTATCTTACATAAAACATAGATTGAAGGAATATCAGAAGATCATTGGAGCAATAGAAAACAAACTGTGATCTTAAGACGATACAGTCATATTAGAAAGTGGACACGGGCCACAAAATCTAAAAAAAAGTAGACAAAACAAGTAACAAATGTAGAATATACTATATTAGAAGTAGAAAAATCAAGTAATAAATGTAGAATATGTTAGAACAAGTAAACAAATCAAATAGTGTGGAATATATATTAAGACAAGTGTGGTAATCAATAATGTAGAGTAGAAACCACTTCTAAAAATAAAGGATTGCAAGAAGTCGTTATCATACAATTTCTATCCATAAACTCACAACCTGTTAGGGATTTCTACGACGAATAAGGAAAAATCTTGAGCAACTAAACCTTATTATTGTCTGCCCATCCTTTCTTTGACCACCTGTTTCTTCCACCTTCGACTATTTGATGCAGTATCGTTTTGACAAGGAATCATGAAAAATGAACAAATCATGCAAGCTTCTCGTTGTTTCACTATTGAAATCAATGTTTATGTGGACCTGTTTGCATGTACATTTTATTTCTTAAGTATAAATTTGTCTTATGGGTATCTTACATGACACTTTGTTGAAGACCTTACTTGAGGGTAAAGTCGAAAGAAGGTACGCAAGAGGTAGAAATTGATATCTAGGAGAGTAACATCACAAGATGGGCATATTGCAGTCTAGTAGAGTGAACCACAAAAACAAGAGACAGGGAATATTCGAGGTCTGCTGCAGCCGACCTTCATTGCGGAGACGGTCCGTGATAATGATGATGGATATCTATAGGATATTCAGAGAATTCGTCTGTAACATTCGTATTCGAAGCCTGTAAACATTTTTCTATGTCTGTAGTGAGCTTCCAGATCTAACAAGCATATACCACATAACAATCTCTAGTTATCTATAAAGTGTGATTTTCACTGTAATATTGATGTTGTTTGTCCAAATTAGCTTTAGCTTTTATGTCAAAGCTAAACTTATCTCCAGCCTTCTCCTTAGTTCTGCTTTATATTTTCCATATGATGGATGCGATGTATATTAAAGTATTCACATGCTCCTCACGTTTATACACATTCATCAAGATGTTGGTCTGTCCTGTGCCTCTGCTCTAAGCTAATATGTTGTTATTTTCATCAAGATGTTGGTCTGTCCTGTGCCTCTGCTCTAAGCTAATATGTTGTTATTTTCATCAAGATGTTGGTCTGTCCTGTGCCTCTGCTCTAAGCTAATATGTTGTTATTTTCATCAAGATGTTGGTCTGTCCTGTGCCTCTGCTGTAAGCTAATATGTTGTTATTTTGATCAAGATGTTGGTCTGTCCTGTGCCTCTGCTCTAAGCTAATATGTTGTTATTTTCATCAAGATGTTGGTCTGTCCTGTGCCTCTGCTGTAAGCTAATATGTTGTTATTTTGATCAAGATGTTGGTCTGTCCTGTGCCTCTGCTCTAAGCTAATATGTTGTTATTTTCATCAAGATGTTGGTCTGTCCTGTGCCTCTGCTCTAAGCTAATATGTTGTTATTTTCATCAAGATGTTGGTCTGTCCTGTGCCTCTGCTGTAAGCTAATATGTTGTTATTTTCATCAAGATGTTGGTCTTTCCTTCTGTGCCTCTGCTCTAAGATAATATGTTGTTATTTTCATCAAGATGTTGGTCTGTCTTCCTGTGCCTCTGCTCTAAGCTAATATGTTGTTATTTTCATCAAGATGTTGGTCTCACCTCCTGTGCCTCTGCTCTAAGCTAATATGTTGTTATTTTCGGTGCTGAATTTCATTCCGTACTTGCTGGAAATTGTTTTCCAATTTTGTTAACTTTTAGTTCTTTATTTGATCCAGCTATAGGATCAATATCATCAGTGAAGTGTGAAGCACAAAATGCAGATCCACGATCGATATAGACGTGATGTCATTATGAAGGCTCCCCTGGAATATATGCTCTACATAAATGTTGAATAGTACTAGAGATATTATGGATCCTTGCCGAACTCCCTCATTTATTTTAAAGAATTCGACAGTTTCATATAGCTAGGATATACAATTACACATGTTTGAAAACACTCTCCAGCTTCCTATAGCTAGAATATAGAATAAAATTGTTTGAAAGAACTTGCCAGCTTCCTATAACTAGGATATAGAAGTAGCTAGGATATATAAATAACTAGTATATACAAATAACTAGGATATACAATTACAAATGGTCGAACAATGTGAAATTGAATTGAACTGTTTCATTAATTATTTTATTGAAACTATCATTTTTCTGTGCATCTCACCTACCCCACATTGGGAGTGGGGGGTGTTTACCCACTTCTTCTACCTGTATATACTAGCTTGCTTCATTGTAAATGTTTTTCAAACATACATCGAATTAGAATACATGCAACATTTTATAATTCTCTTATTATTTTGTGATGTGTTTTGATGCTAACAGTATCCTCATGACTGAATTTTTATAGGTTTTAAAAGTTTCATAATGCCATTAAAATCACTTTTACCTATTCCTATTTTATTTAATGGGTTTTCTCAAAATAAAAGTTTCTTTCACTTATTTGTTAATTGTCCATATTTCTGAGCCATATTTGTAGAGTACGTATAGCACTTAAAAATGAAGTTTTTGTTTGTATGAGAGTTTCTTGGAGATCAGCATCTTTGCCACATTTTACAACAAAAGAATAAAGTATTTTTCATAACCAAAAATAGTTTTATTATCCCTTTATTAAACTGTAAACTTACGTGGTGATTCTCTCTTATCTTCTTTGACTGCTTTCGCTTATTTTTCACAACTCACTGTTTCTTGTTAATAAATTCAGCTACGGACATTCTCCGACGCCATAATAACAACCCATTTAACAGCGTTTGTCTTTTAATTTTGTCTTCACTGAGATAAAATTTACCAGTTTATCGATTAAAGTTTAGGATAATTATTCAAGAGACATATTCTTTCCAGAATGTAGTCTATTTGTGGATGCTTTGAACGCATCACGATTCTGAATGAGTTTGCCTGTTAAAGTCAAGGGGATGTTGAAAAAATCTGACGTCTCTTATCCATCGTTGTATCGGGCGGCCTGAACCCTGTTATCATCAACTATAGGTGCCGAAAACTTCCATAAATAATATCTTTAGTATACTGTTATATTTCCTTATATGGCATACAAACCTCAGCTTTCTTATTTTTATATAATGTTGTTTATTAGCCAACCTAAACAACATGTTATTTAGAAGAAGCAACAGTGTAGTGTTGTTTCACTCGATATGCCTCACAATCAGATAGAAGAGGCAACTGCGGTAGTGTAAAGTTGTTTCACTCGATATGCCTCACAATCAAATAAGTCTGTATGTGTAAAATTGGCGCACACTTATACCACATAATAATTGCATGCTTTTAATGTGATTGGATGTTCACATACAATATGGTGAAATATACGTTATATATACCTTTCAAATATCAGATGGAAGATGTATTAAATAAGTGAAATGTAGAATTTCTCAGGCACAGGTAACAATTCACAACATGAAGACCGTCCTATATAATATATCTTTGTCAATTGAGGTGAAAAATAAAGTTCTTAGAAGATATATAAACCAATTCTTATGTATGGAAGTAAATGAATCATAAACACTCAGTAGAACAACGAAAAATAATATTACGGCAGCAGAGATGTGGTTTTATAGAAGAATGTTCATAACCGCATGAACAGATACAGAACATGATAAAAAATATATTGAAAGAAGTTAATTAAAAGACGAGATGCTTATGCGCATCATAAAGAGATGGTCCACATTTTTGGACACATTATGGGAAGAATGATACAATACAGTGTAACAACAGGAAATTTGAAGAGCAAGAGGGTAAGTGAAGTCAAAGCAAGAACATGCTTGACAACCGAGAATTATGGCATGGGAGAATATCGGTACCTGAAATGATTCACATCACACGAAAGAGAAGGTTTCGAAAAGACATGGTAAACAATGTCACACGGCATGGAGTATAGAAGAGGTTGTACATACATAGACCTCGATCTGAGTAGGAGGTTTCTAGCTAAAGCGATGAATACTGCTGACAGTTAGAATTCTCTGTTTATGACAGAGAACTATGGAGAATATCCACAAGTACTCTCTAGTAAAGGGTACTGGTAGACCTCAGACGTGTGGAGAATGGTTTCTACTTCATCTTCTTCTGCGTTCATTCTGAAACCCCTACAGTTTATCACAATGTAGTTCGGAGAACGGAATGCGCTGTGTCATCGTTTATTACCTTATTGCGATATCTACGTCTTCAAGCCTGACGCATCTGACTTCTGTGTCACTTTGACCATGGAAGGGGATGGAGCAGCTAGCTTCACTCTATAACTCCTTAGTCGTCGCTTACAACATGCATGGTAGGTAAGCAGCGTTTTTATTCTTTGTTCCTCTTTCGAACCTCGGCAACACGCGGGCGGAAAGAACGGTGCAGCGTAGCGGGAATTAAGTTGAATATATTGAAAATATGATTAGAGATCACAGAGAACACGTTGAAATGTTGATTAGAAATCGTAGAGAACACGTTGAAATAAAGATGACAGAACACGCTAAAATGATGATTATAGATCATAGAGAACACGTTAAATAAAGATGAAAGATCACGTTAAAAAGATGATTATAGATCGTAGAGAACACGTTGAAATTATGACTATGGAACGTAGTGAACACGTTTGAATGATTATTAGAAAACACATTGAAATGATGATTAGAGATCACTTTGAACATAAAGAAGATGTTGAATATGATGATTAGAGAACATGGTCTTGGTGCACACGTCGGTGGAAAACTTTAGTATTGTGTGAGAATTATTTTAAAAAATCATTGTCGTTTTGGCACAGACGGCGAGGACGGAGCTTTTTAAAAATAAGTTACGGCATCACCTAGTGTGAGATAATATATAGAGAAGAAAACTATGCGTCATGTAGGCTTATAATGTGCGGAAGTGATGAGGACAGTAGGTCCTCGGGAAACATATGTTGAGAAGGACAACGAAGGTAGAGGTAATGAAAAGATACATTTATGAAAATTATGAAAATCACCGAGTAAGCGAATAAAATTTAAAAGGTCATGCAAAACACAAAAAAGTGTTGTTTTTTTGTGTGCACAACATTAAGTGTACTATAAGATAAATTTTCGTCCTCGCTGTGATGACAAAAATCCCTATTGACGACGTATATTTTGTTGTCATTTTCAAATTGGTTTCACATTACTCAATTGATAAGTCTGAAACTTTTTTATCAAATGAAAAATGTGAATTGAACCATATATGAGTTATAGTACATTCTACATTTTCCACACAGAAAAAACAATTTCCTAAATAACTTTCATTCATTTTTAAAGTAATTCAATTTACTATTAGTCTATAGACTTGGACAAGTTATTATATCTTTTAGGTCAGTAATTCTTAAACTTTAATTCTTAAAGTTGTTTTTCCCGTGGTCCCACTGTGGCCTACAACAGCATAATCCCAAATTAACCACATGGTCAGGATAAAAAAAGGCCAGCAAGGAAGGGAACTGGCCTTCTCACAACAGGAAAACTGAAAAATATCTATAAAACATAAAAGAAGTCCCAGTTGTATATTTCATGTTAAATATATCAAATCCGCCGAAGACGGATGTGTCGGGTAATTAGCGCAAATAAAACTGCGACACAACACATTACCATTATCTCGACTACATCCTGCTGGAAATCTAGTAGGATCATGGTCCTGCTACAAGGGAGATCCATCAGGAGTTTGAGGATGAACGCTGAAGAAGAAGAAGAAGAATATACCAAATATATATTTGTATGGATGTATGTCATAAATGTAACGTGGCAACGAATATGACGCATTAAAAAAACAACATATGAGTGGAAACCTCGGCGACACATCTGGCCTTGGAACGACAGCTTAAGCTCCCGCCACTACGCTTAACGGCAAGTGTGAATGTGATCAACAATCATTCACCTGGGGAAAGACAATAGACAATTGACAATAGTGATCATTCTCATCGAGTGACTAAGGATGCCGAAATTAGTTGCCCTCTGAGAACTCACCCAGCTTAAGGTCTTGGTCACTGACATAATCTCTCTATTCATGCTGATTGCAGTCACAGCAAATACGCCACTTTCCTATTTGATAGTCATCCATACAGACTGTTGTGTGAAGGCCCCAGTACTTCTCATGTGTCCAACAACAGAAACATCCGTGTACATAATCCTTCCTTGCAACTCTCGCACATTAATACCTGCTCCTCAGATTCTACAGCAATTTTATACCGTTCTTTGCATTGTCCATGGAAAGTTATTAACACTCGAAAGCAGGTCTGGCAATCCTCGGACACATTTAACATTTCCGCATCAGGTGCCACACCTTCTTAATCTGTGATAACAATAGTACTTAATGTAATACGCAAGATCAATGAGATTTACAATAAACGCATAGACTATCATATTGGGGTATTTCATGATACAAAAATACAAATAACAATATACCAGACAGTTTCAACGTTTCCACCTTAAGATCTGTTTTCAAGAAAACACAAGACACAGTGATCAAACAGTTAAAAACTTGTAAAACATAATCTCACCATCACAAAAGCATTAGACGGCAGACATCACCACTACATAGAGACATGAGCAACAAAGCCAGTCCGCAACGAGCTGTGCCAAAATGGTCGGTAAGTTAAGATAAAAGGGAAAACTGCAGTAAAACTATATACCACAAGGTAAATGAAAATTTGCAAAATAACACAACAATGATGGAACATCTGCATAAACTGTTTTCCGTGATGCAAAGATCCGAAACAGGAGTAGTTAGGTTGTTGTTCCGAAAAAAAAGATGTATGGTACTGTGGACCACCTTATTGTGAGATATAAGCATCATATATAGCATCACATGTATGTGCTTCGTAAAACACAATGTATGATAGTTGTTTGTGACCCTATTATAGATGCAGGTCCATGCGCCACGTGATAGTTGTTTGTGGCCCTCCTTAGATACACGTCCTTGTTCTAGACAACTACAGCACCATCCTTATCGGCGGGATTGATGACAATGTTATCGCGACGATGAAGCCACGACAAGGCACGTGTCTCTGTTAGGAGTGACGTTACATTTTGGTCAATCATTTCAATTGAGTTCGTTGATTTCCATACCCAAATCATGTAAGACTTTTATGTATAATAAATTTCAGATGATTACTGTACACGTGTACTTACGACTACTCAAGTTCTTATAGCTCTAGGTTCTTTTCCTGCCGATGTCTATAGATTTATGTACAAATTATAGACATTTTCGTTATTTCTCATTGTTCTAGCAGCGGTTCTGAAACCATATTCGGAATCTTATCTTGCAATCTGAAGTTCTTCACTCTTATAAGACAAATTATATACAAGTGAGCGATTTTATTCATGTATACTCTTCACGTTACAGACATATATGAATCAAAACAAGACGTGTCAACCAACATAGAATTGGAATAATCACTTATTACATGCTAAAGGACAAACTGAATGGAACATCGGAGTACCCGTGGATGTGTCCGGAGTGCTAAAATGATGATCGGATGATTTTTTAAAATCTATTTAATTAACTATGCGTGGCTTAGTAGCATACACCATCATTGAGAAGTACCACTGATTTATTAATCTTCAGATTTGCTGGATAATGTTATTTTTATGTGTGTGCACAATTGCATAAATTATGCGGATGTTACTTTGTACCGTGGTTTTATATGTATCACAAACCCAATGACCTCAGGAAATATGTGGCAAAATTGACTAAAATATGAACGTCTAGAAACAATTTGTGGCACTCACCAACATTATTTCTGACATATTATTTGTCAACCCATCTCTGTAAAGTTAAACATTTAACTTCAACTTTTTAAATCAGTATCATTCTGAGCACTGTTTCTTTCTTTATAAACATTGAATCGACGTCTGGCAATAAACACAGAAAAAGAAAGACTGTGTCCTATTTGTAGAACTGTGAATTGTATCCCCAAATCTGCGAGCTGTTCTGCATTGGACAGGAAATTAACATTATAGTCTAACAAAAAAATCTGATTGATCTTATTTTGAGCTTAATACAGATAAACCCAGCTTACAAGTGTAAAATGCAGTACCAGTGAATGACGCGTATAGGATCATATTGAATAAGTTTAGACCCGGTGAACTATTACTGAAATACACGCCAAAATATATTATTTTAACAGAAATACTTTAAAATAGATGATGATAATTGAGTTTTGCAGGAATGTCTGTGATAATGATTAACGCTACTGTGTCGTACTTCTTCTTCGTCTTCGTCTTTGTAGACTTTCAGATTTTCACATTGAGAACAAAGGTAGTAATCAGCCTCAGACTCGGAACAGTGCCGTAGGGTTTCAATCAACCAGTGTAGGGTAACAACCCTAAACAGGAAGTAGGTGGCTGAGGTAACACTGGGCAAAATGTCAAGATATACAAAAATAGTAGGTGTGTTACCAAAGTAAAACATAAAACAACTTAACAACGAGATACAGAGAAAGACGACGTTTCGACATTTTGTATATCTTGACATTTTGCCGTAGGGTTTTCATGAAATGTAACATGATATGGCCAAATATCTCTTAGTTCTTCGTGTTTTATTGGGTATTTTTGCAAGATGTGTTCAGTTATCATAGGGATAATGCCACAGATTCTTGTCTGGAGTCGATCATGCATTTGGAATTTGCGCTGGGATGGCACGTTCCCTTCGTCTTCAGCTGTGTTATGTTATGATGTGCATCGTAGGAAGGTATCAAAGTGTGAATGGAAAGACAGAGGATAGACGAAGGGTGAAGGCAGACGGTGCCGATGGAAAAGGCACAAATGTGGATAGAGAATAAAGGGACACGAAACTAAGCCCATGACCGTGTAGGCAGACTCAGAACTGCAACATAGGTATTTTATATGTATTGCATGGCGCACAGGTGGGTTTCAGGTCATCGTAGGTGGCTGCGGCCATCATGTCGTGGTCAGTGGAGGCTCGTGTGGCAGAAATCTCGATGTGGTATAATGGAATATGGACTGAGAACATAACCACAACACTAAGTATCTTTTTAGGTAGTGGGTTGGGGATTGTGTACAGTCGTATAGAACAAAGATAATATAACAAGAATTAGCCCGCCGGACGTCGCAAACCCTATATGTGGGCTCGCACTGTACACGGGCTCATCTATAAGTAACACAGTTAAACGTACATAATCTCGACCACCGGCACACAATGCCTTAGTGAGGACTATGTAGTGTGGGGAGGAAATGTCAGATGAAACGAGGCTCTTGCCTATATGACACCAGCCGTACGTCTCAACACGTATGTAGGCGTTGCTGGTACTGCACGCTGACGCCGTAGAAAGGCATAGGTGGGACCAACGCTTCCGAGCCATCCTGTCGTCCGTGTGTAGCAGACTGGCTGTTGGCGCGGCAGACATAACATAGCTGTAAGAGGGAGGGATGCAGAGTAAGTCGCAGGCGGCCATACAAACACCCCCATCATCGGTTACTGTAGGGGTAGCCTACCCAATAAGACCAGTAAAAACCAAACCAGAAAGTGGCCAGAGCAATGGTAAGTCCAAAGTTGATATTACGGCGAATAGTGGCGCTCACAGGCCACTGCAAGTAGTAAGGGGGAAAACATCAAAGGAAGGCATAATTGGTGAGACCAGATGGAGTAGAGAAACAGAGGCGAGGGATCGTACGGAGACGAGATAAGAGAGGCGTGGGTCGATCAAAGCATAAGAAGAGAGTGTGAGAGAGTGATGATAAGGGATGCAGAATGAACCAACAAAACGAAGAGCAAAACCGCAGAAAGGACCCACCTCGTATCCAAATGCGCCTCGCGAAGCCACACTGCGTGACCATCCACGCACGTACCAACCCAAAGTGGAGAGTCGTCGTAACCACAACCCCCCTGATAACGGCACAGGCCGAACCACAACAAAGGATTGTTACTGTATACAACGAAGGGGTGATGAAGAAGAAGGGAGCAACAGGGAATAAACAGAGCAGGTGGATGTAAAGTGGTAGGTGATTATTAGTAGTATAATGTATCGTTGATGGCATGGTGCTTCAGAGTACCTATATTAAGAATCAGTCTATTCTCTAGCGAGAAGCGTTGCCGGTCACTAGAATGGCAGGAGACCAAGCCAGTGACATGAATGTCCAGTGCACCGTGGTGAGAGTTACTGATAAAGTTGAGAGACACCGGAGAGAAGTCATGGTTACGGTTGTCACTCAAGTGTTCGGCAAACGTAGCGGCTATCTACCCGTTTCGCCGATGTACATGAGCTTGCTGCGTAGTGTAATCTCTTTGGTGTAGTGGTAGATCCGCCTGCCCTGTGTTCAAGAGATCGCTGGTTCAAAACCCGATCACTCCTTTTTTAAAAATTGTATTTCTTCTGTGTTCACTTGGGATTACCGATTTACATTTTACTAGAGAAAGCATATGTATACCTATGCACAGAATACATAGAAAGTCAAAAGATCTATTGGTTTGGCCACATTATGAGAATGCATCAATACAAGTTGCTCGTACAGGCATACAACTATTTGAGATCAGGGTACAAATTCTAATTATCAACAAACACACATACGCCAAATTCTGATTAAAAACACACAAACACCAAATTATGATTATCAACAAACACATCGACGCCAAATTCTGATTATCAACAAACACACAGACGCCAAATTCTGATTATCAACAAACACACAGACGCCAAATTCTGATTATCAACAAACACACAGACGCCAAATTCTGATTATACATGGCAGGAGAGTAATAAAGCTGATAAAGCAGCATAAAGCTGAAGATTATTGTTCGTTCATCACGTGATGATGAAGCACACATTTCTCGTATTCAGTCAAGAATTATGTCCTTGATTATGAGCCTGTAGATGGCTAATAAGCCATATTCTCGCCCCAAATTTCCTTGGGATGACCACTTTAGATGGTTTTTGATCAACGCGTGACTTTTAAGCTATTCTCAGCTGTTGAGCTGCTGCATCTGTTCTCTTTTGACAAGATGCTGCGGCCTCTTTGTCTGTGAAGCGCTATGAAGCTCTATTTTGTGCAAATTCTTCCCATTTATCAGGGTCTATTTTAAAGGCTTTAAGTGAGGTCTTTAACGAGTCCTTGTAGCCCATCATTTGGACATCATGAAAACGTATGTCTTTCTGCAACTCACCATAGAAAAGTATCTTTGGCAGGCGATTATCTGGCATACGTAGCACATGATCTGCCCACGAATCTATGTCTGCATCAGAATAATGCCAATGATAAGGATATCATATATGTCAATGACAGTGGTATCTGAAATCTTGTCCTACTATCTCATGTTCATAGCTTTTCTGAGACAAGTTGTATAAAAGTGATTGAGCTTCCTCACGTGTCGTCTATACACAATCTATGTTTCACCAGCGTATAACAGCACTGGAAGTACAGAGCAGTGAATACCACTGCTCTGTAGACTTTCATTATAGTATGTTGGTTAATGCCATTTTTATATCAGACATTTTCGTACAATCTGCCGTATAACTTCTCGTAGGTACCCGAAGATTAAAGCAGGGAACTACAGTTTTACGTGCTATGGGTGGTGCTCTCGGCATGTAACTTTTCGATTTATGGAGAATTGGTTGTCCATTAAATTCGTAAACAATTACAGGGAAAAGGATCTGGAAAAGTTTGAGTGGATACATCGGTATGTTACACGCCAACTAAATTGCTAGAATTAGATATTTGAAAATGCTAAATAAATCTGAAAAAGGGATATCATTTTTTCGAAGTTTTGTTTCTAAAAATTTTCTGTTGTGAAATGTGGTGGTGGTGGTGGGTGGGGTTGACATATTTAATCAATATTAATCTAATCTAGCGAAATGTATTTAGATAATGTTGAGAATTGACTCCATGAATTCTTGACAAGGGAGGGATGAGGACAACAATTTCCAAAAAAAGTGTTAGAGTATTGTGGACAGCCCCGAAGTACGGAGTATGTTAACCTCTCACTCCAGAGGTTGTGACTCCGTGAACCACATCCTCAATTATTCTGTATGGTATAAAGTTATTATGTAACCAAATTAGACTAAAGATCGCGGTTATAAATATCGTACTTCTCTCTCTCTCTCTCTCTCTCTCTCTCTCATAAACAAGATTACATCCAAATCCCAAGCATAACTAGATCATTAGTCTACGTACGTGCATACAACATGAAATTGGAAACAGCAAGATACAGAGGAAGACCTAGAAGAAGGTGGATTGATGAAGTTACCAGCATTCTGCGACATCATAATATCATTGCCTATCAAACAACGGTGAGTGAAAGGGCATGAGCCCATAGACTGCTGGATCAGCAACCAACCAACCATCAAACAACGAAACATCCCATATCCTGAAAACCGATCGTCATTACAACCCTGCCACGGCTTACAGCAAAATGAGAGAGAGAGAGAGAGAGAGAGAGAGAGAGAGAGATAAATGAATTTAGATATAGAATAGTTTACGTTTTTTAGCCTTATATTAATAGCTATGTAATGTTGCATTATCATGGTCTTCTAACCCCAACTAGCGTGATATATATTTGATGATATCAATTTTCATAGAACATCACTTATCACTTATCATTTGAACATCAATTATCATGGTCTTCTAACCCCAACTAGCGTGATATATATTTGATGATATCAATTCTCATAGAATCAAGGGGCATTGAAACTTTTACACGAAGAAACAATTTACTTTTTTTCTTGGTAGATAATTTTAGAACGGCTGGATACACACTTCTGTAATTACAAATTATAGAACGGCTGGATACACAATTCTGTACTTACAATCTTTAGAAACGTCCGGATACACAATCATGTACTTACATATATTTTCACTGGTAGACAAAATAATATATATAATCAAGCATTTTTTCTTCGTTCTTTCTCAAACTCCTACAGATCAGCAAGATGTAGTTTGAGAAGTGAATGCATTGTATCATGGTTTAAAGCTTGTCCGCAATGATTGCGCCTTTCGACATGATACCTCTAAATTCAATATCGCTTCTGAGTCGCATGACCCTCTATGCGATGAAACAACCAACTCCACCCACTAAAACCTCCTTATTCGCCTCTTATGACGTACATGGAAGGTAACCGTATCACTAATGTTTGCTCCCTACAAGTCACTACAAAACATTGTCGTTATCATGAATCCTTTTAATAATCTACAATATCCCTTCCTGCGACTCCTTAACGAGAAAAAATGCAGTATTTGACCGGTTTTTAAAAAAAAAATTTTATTTCATAGTTTTTAATAATTTCCCCAGTTTTAATCTAGAATGGAATAAGATGAAATATTCTTCATATTTATCCAGTCAACAATAGTTTTTGCATTTAATATCCTGTTTCTCTTTCAGCAACAGCTATGCACTCTTACTGCATGCGAATTTGCGATACAAATATCGATACAGCGGAAGAGATTTGTAAATTATGTTCTGGAATTTTTATGCGAACTAATTCAACGAGTAAATCCTCAACTTTTAAAAAATAGATTTCCATAGATTACAGAAAATCCTAGCAGCTATTGAATAGCTGCTTCATATACTATGTAATAAGGTGGTATGTAGGATTAAGCTACCATGTATCATTAGAATATTTTATATATTTGCAACTTTCATGAAAGGAAGACTGATTAAAAAGATATAAAATACAAGATGAATCAGAGACTCATGATTGAAACATTCCCCTGCATTTTACGTCTAGCCAAAAATGGTGGCAAAAATATTTTTTGCCACAGCTCTGAGTACAGTATGGGGGTCTAATACTATTCGTGATTTCGATATAAGGAGATCAGATAATACTTACGTATCTGTCATCGATATTAGTCAGAAACAATCTCTTATTGTAAACTCTAAACGGACAATATTTTATTGTAAACTATAAAAGCCCAAGACAACCTTATTTTTTTACTATGGTAATAGTAAAGTTGACGTTCGAAGGGTCGTATATAAGTCTTTGGTAAGGGGTTGGCGAGTGGGGAGCTAACACTTTAACAAACTCTCACACATCTGGAGATCGAAGATCGCAAGTAACACATCAAACTGTGACTATTCAGTGCAAGTGTGATTCCATCATTGACATATGGATGTGAAAGTTTGAAATCTACCGCAATAATGGATAAGAAGTTAGTTGCCGTCGAGAATAGATGCCAAAACTCACAAATACTAATTGGAAAGACTTCAAATCAAAAGACATACTAAGAGAGGAGACAAAACAAGAATATGTGACGAACATCATGAAAACGCCGCTGGACATACATCGGACATACATACATTCATGTGGACACCAGACGGGAAATAAAATATGGAAGACAAAAAACAACGCTCAGAAGAACATTTATGAATGAATTAAAATCAACAGCCATAAGTGCACAAGAGCTGCAAACCCCAGCAACTGACCAACAGGCATGGAGAACTGTGACATCCTCCCTATGTGCCAAACTTGTCAAAAGAGGAACTGACTGAGGGGGGAGGGCGAGTTTACCTAAAATAAAAAGTTATTTCTTCATTTTTTTGGTGAGATTTTGTGGTAGCTTTCTGAGAAAGCCACTAGAAGTGGAAAAGAGAGGAAGGGTATGTTAACGGTTTGTTTTAGCTTGCTTCCTTCTATCAAATGCCACCTTTCGACTTATTCTTCTTTAGTTCGCCTGGAACATGCTTAAATCAGAAGTTTTGTTTCTTGTATAAACTTGACTGTATTTTGAAATTCTTACAGAAGTATGTAGAGTTTTCTTACACTACTGTTTCTCTGGGCCTGTGTATTTGTTTCACTATTTCATATTTCGAACATTCCTAAAGAATCTTTCGAGGCTTTGGGCTAGGCACCGTCCTTGCCTGAATTTCCGTCACAGGGCAGGCACTATAACACGTCAGATATATATATATATTCCCATTACGTGAGTGGCATCCTCATTGCTATAGTGTGCCTCTTGGCTGGTTACCTCCGTCTTCAGCACATGTTCTTGCTAGGGCATACTGTGATCTTCCTCGGTTGTAGGAGGGTTTGGCCAGTTATAGCTCTCAGTCTTTGTTGGCTGAACTAAGCCCTCATCTCTGCGGCAGGGTTCTGTACGCCAAGGAGATTCCGACTTCCAAAAATGGAGACTTTTAAATCCGTCAAACCACCCCATCCTTTTTATCTACATTTTTGTGCTTACGCAAGCCCAGGAAGATGGGGAATTGTGTAAAAGTATATTCGCGCTAGAGAATGTGCCTTATGAAATGGAAACAAATGTCAATACCATCACATATATTGTCACAACATACACAAATGTTCTACACAAACTAAGCAGGACCGCCTGAGGCGATAGTTTAGGGATGAAGCGCCAAACAAAAAATAACCTAGAGATGTTACTATAAAAAATAAATGTATTTATTTAAATGGAAGTGGCAGAGATTTCCCAGTATGCCAACATTCCTTATATCGACAATGTACAATACATCACATGTGCGCAGTTTTAGATGCGTATTTAGAGCGCATTGTATTTATGTGTTGACTTTGGCTTTCGATGACTCGTCACAGAAGGTAAAATAATAATTTTATGGGGAAGTTTAGAGGAAGAATTAGGAAAATCGAAAGGAAGGAGACGAATTAATTTCGGTGCATTAATTTAACTCATCAGAAATTCGCATTGCAACTTTAGGGATTCGTGTTATCCTAACGGAACAGGATTGAAACTCCAACCAATAATTTGACCATTTATCTCTTTATGAACATCGCTTTATTTTAGCCATGGCAAAAAAATTATGTGGATAAGAGTTTATGTCATTACAGAAAGATGTGGCTGAGGTCCCTAGGCGCCCATGGGTTACAGGTGCCCAAAAAAGCAAAGAATGTCAACATGATTAGCTATTACCAAAGGTTGTGACTGTGAGTTAGCGGTGCCCGAAAAGGGGCAAAGAATATCAATATGGTTAACTGCGATCGAAGGTGGCGACCGTGGAGGTTCTGGGGTGGAGTTGGTTGTCCCATTCCATATAGCCTCAAAGTTACCCAGAGACCAAGCTGAAATCGAAAATTTTAAACCGAAAGGCGCAAATGTCGCTGACAAATCATAAACCACAGTACAATGTATTTATTTCTCCGGACTACATCCTGCTAATCTGCAGGATTATCTAATATATGGGGGAGCGGGGGGGGGGGAGGAAAGATAGAAAGAGGGAGAGAGAATATATGTCTATTGAGATTCAGGGCATAACAATGATGGCAGTTCAATAAAATGTATATACTATTTTCATTATAATAACAGCAAATGTAGCGATACGTTACTCTAAACGATGTCATCTTACTTTCCTCAAATGTAGCTTGCTGATGCAGTACACCACCACACTGTGTTCAAATCCCAATAACACTGATTGTGTAATCTACCCAGTTCAATATATACAAACGGATTCACTTTTATGTTTATGTTTTTCGATTGCGTAGCAGAAACGAGGCAAACAGAAAAATAAAAGTACATCTATTAAGAAGGTATATTTTTCTAATGGCAACATATGGTTGTGAAACGTGGGCAATGACATCTACAATGGAAAAGAGAAGGTCGGCATTCGAAATGAAATATTATAGAAAGATTCTAAGATTATCATGGACAGAAAGTCAAACCAAAATATGTCCGCAAGGTCCCGAACAAAGAAGAAAACTGGCTCCTCAAAACTATCAAAGAATACAATCTAACGTATTTCTGACCTATAATGAAACATAATGATTTATAAAATATTAATCATGGATGGCTAAGTTTCATGTTAGAGTAAAAGAGACAAACCAAGATTACAATAGTCATAGGGCATCGAAAACCTTCAGAGCATGACACTGGAGGAGGCTGGGCAGCTTGCACAGAACCGAGAGGGTTACAGAATGGCAGTGAGGACACGTCACATAGATACACCGATAGTAGAACGTTCTGTAGAGGACACGTCACATAGATACACCGATAGTAGAACGTTCTGTAGAGGACACGTCACATAGATACACCGATAGTAGAAAGTTCTGTAGAGGACACGTCACATAGATACACCGATAGTAGAACGTTCTGTAGAGGACACGTCACATAGATACACCGATAGTAGAACGTTCTGTAGAGGACACGTCACATAGATACACCGATAGTAGAACGTTCTGTAGAGGACACGTCACATAGATACACCGATAGTAGAACGTTCTGTAGAGGACACGTCACATAGATACACCGATAGTAGAACGTTCTGTAGAGGACACGTCACATAGATACACCGATAGTAGAACGTTCTGTAGAGGACACGTCACATAGATACACCGATAGTAGAACGTTCTGTAGAGGACACGTCACATAGATACACCGATAGTAGAACGTTCTGTAGAGGACACGTCACATAGATACACCGATAGTAGAACGTTCTGTAGAGGACACGTCACATAGATACGCCGATAGTAGAACGTTCTGTAGAGGACACGTCACATAGATACGCCGATAGTAGAACGTTCTGTAGAGGACACGTCACATAGATACACCGATAGTAGAACGTTCTGTAGAGGACACGTCACATAGATACGCCGATAGTAGAACGTTCTGTAGAGGACACGTCACATAGATACGCCGATAGTAGAACGTTCTGTAGAGAACACGTCACATAGATACGCCGATAGTAGAACGTTCTGTAGAGGACACGTCACATAGATACACCGATAGTAGAACGTTCTGTAGAGGACACGTCACATAGATACACCGATAGTAGAACGTTCTGTAGAGGATACGTCACATAGATACACCGATAGTAGAACGTTCTGTAGAGGACACGTCACATAGATACGCCGATAGTAGAACGTTCTGTAGAGGACACGTCACATAGATACGCCGATAGTAGAACGTTCTGTAGAGAACACGTCACATAGATACGCCGATAGTAGAACGTTCTGTAGAGGACACGTCACATAGATACACCGATAGTAGAACGTTCTGTAGAGGACACGTCACATAGATACGCCGATAGTAGAATGGAGGGGGGAATTATCACAGGGACTACTGTGTAAGTGCTCTGACACTTTTTTCTGATGTGTCATTTTTGCGTTTGTTCTCAATGTCCCACCGGATCTCTCTTATATCAGGACAATGGTCCTACATGAGTTCCAGCAGGATGAAGTCCAGATAACGGAAAAGCGCTGTGTCACCGTTTTAATTGCGCCATCAGATTGACACACCACATTTTGACGTGAGGTGTAGTTTAATGTGCCATATATTCCATCCTTTGTGTGTCCGTCATGTTAAATCATGCCTTCCGGAATAACAGTGCAGGAATTTGTATTCGCCATCGAGTTGATGGAGGACTATTCAATCTTAGTAGATTGAAGGCCAAGACCAAAACTAAGACGGACATTGTTCGCGACCTCTTGTTCGCTGACGATTGTGCACTAAATGTTACCAGTCTGAAAGACACGCAGGACTGCATGGACCTCTTTTCTGTGTCCTGTATTGCGTTCGGTCTCACCATCAGCACCGCGAAGACTTTAATAATGTATCAACCAGCGCCAGGTATCCCCTACACAAAACCAGGGACCACAGTAACGGGACACAAACTTAATACTGCCAATAAGTTTGTATATCTCCGCAACACCCCATCACAAACTGCGACAATTGACGAAGATGTTGCCCTGCGTATTGCTAGTGCCAGTACAGCATTCGGAAGACTTCGTGCCAACGTCTGGATCAGGCGTGGTCTCAGTCTGACAACTAAGTTGGACGTGTACTGCGCAGTGGTTCTGCCAACACTGCTTTATGATGCGTCTTGTTGGACTGACTATGCGAGATACGCTCGACAGCTTAATAACTCTTTTCACCTTCGGTGAAAACCTCATTGGAGTGCGTTGGCATGATCGAGTACCAGACACGGAAATCCTTCAGAAATCCCGTATGCAAAGCATCGATTCACTGCTGACTAGGTCCCAAATCCGTTGGACTGACCAGACAAGCGCCGTTCGAAGAGATTATTCTATGGGAAGCTGTGCGAATGTAAACGTTCAAGTGGATGGCAGAAAACGCGCTTCAATGATCACATAAAAAACTCTCTCAAGCACTGCAGCATCGATCTTAGCTCCTGGAATACTACAGCACTTGATTGCTCAGCCTGACACACCAAGATCACTGCTGGCATCACGAAATTTGAAAAAGAAAGAACACTGCGTGCAATCCACAAGCGCAAGAAGCGGAAGGACAAATCCGAAAATTCTCCTACCCCGAATCTTCAGCACTCCTGCATGCACTGCAATAGAACTTTCCATGTACGAATCGGACTCATCGGGCATCTACGAACTCACAAACAAAAATTAGATAATTGCCAATTTATTATTATTATTTGTTTATTTTTTTCCATAGCATTTATTGTTGTTCATGACACGCTTATCTTCGCTTGCGAAGGAGGAACACCATCTGTGTGTGAAATATGTTGTCATCTTATGTGTCATCTGTGCCCAGATCTGTTATGAAATATGTGATGTAATATGTTGTGTTATTTGTGGTGCTACCTGAGGTATCACTGTGAGTAACCTAAAGTGTCATCAGTGATGTTACCTGAGTTGTCATCTGTGGTGTTATTTGTCGTGCCGTCTGTAGTGTTATATGTGATGTCATTTGTTGTTCCGTCAGTAGTGTTGTCTGTGGTGTCATTTGTCGAGCCTTCTGTAGTGTTATATGTGGTGTCATTTGTTGTGCCGTCTGTAGTGTTATATGTGGTGTCATTTGTCATGCTGTTTGTAGTGTTATATGTGGTGTCATTTGTTGTTCCGTCAGTAGTGTTGTCTGTGGTGTCATTTGTTGTGCCGTCTGTAGTGTTTTCTGTGGTGTCATTTTTCGTGCCGTCTGTAGTGTTATATGTGGTGTCATTTGTCGTGCCGTCTGTAGTGTTATATGTGGTGTCATTTGTCGTGCCGTCTGTAGTGTTATATGTGATGAAATATGTGCCTTTTCCTCGGGATGATACTGATGCCACTTTCATGGTGACATAAATTGCCGAAAGGGGGGGGGGTAATGTGGGCGTTGATGTTGCAAGGGATCGCATTTACTGTCATGCCTAGTCATTAAATAATTCCAGACAGCCAAAACGTTAACTAGGTTAGCAAGATAAACCCCTGTCTCAGCCATACAGCAATGAAGCCCGATTGACATACTAAACTTCTTACGCGAAATAGCACAGTCAATAGAAATTACTGAGCGTGCCTTTTTATTTTCCTTGCCAAGAATAAAGGTTCTGGGATTGAAATGTAACGTCGCCAATAATGAAGGTCATTAATCAAGAATGTTCGCATACCAAACGAGAACTGGAACTACCAGTCGTCGCATACTCAGGGGGCAATCGAAGCACAATAAAGGCATGCCATGAGTACATTTAGATGATCTAATGATTAACTAAAAAACTGTCATCTGAAAAAAACTGCAAGCATAACGGGATTCGAGTTTGCAGACGTTGATTACGTACTGCTAACAGTATGGTTCAGTGAGTTTGCAGACGATGATGAAGTACTGCACGTCCATCGTGGTTTACTGAGTCTACAGACGTTGAGTAAATACTACAAGCCTAATATTGCCCACTGTGTCTGTAGACAGTATTGATGTACTATTGTCTAACATTGCCCATTGTGTCCGTAGACAGTATTGACATACTATTGTCTAACATTGCTCATTTTGTCCGTAGACAGTACTGACGTACTATTGTCTAACATTGCCCATTGTGTATATTGACAGAGATGACGTACTTCCAGCCTAACAGTGTTCACCTCATCCACATCCATTGATACTTATCTATTTTTCAGTACGCTTTCCTCTGTATCAGAATTCGCTAAAACGTATTATTTGGCTCCGTTCCATCCTATATGAGCTACAATTAATGACATGATCAACTATAATGTCAGAGAATTGTCTAAATAGCATGTACATCCATTTCTACTGTCTCAAAGATCTAGCTATGGCTTAACATTATCTAGATTTTATCCACTCGGGTAATATAAATTTGGCTCGCCTGATTGAATGTGTACGACGGATATAATTCCACATAATCAGCAGACAAAAATGGCATTGATTGTTTGGCCAAACTAAACGTCGTTCCACAGTAAGATAACAATATAGATACGCCTGCACGACATAGGCGAAGACCTTTGAAGGACTTGTATGTATGCACTTAGTTACAATTTTGTTGAGACTTAATATCCCTCTGGAAACCATATTTCAAGTCTAGCTAGTTTCACATCAGCGTCTTAACACAAACTGTCATCTTCTTATATTTACTGGCAGCACACTCAGAAGAAGTTGTTGAATGAACTGTTATTTTAGCACAAGTGGCATATATCAGATGTAAAGATAGTGCTCACTTTATACATGCATTAAAAGCGTATCTCGTGAGACCAGATTGAGAGACATATATGGCAGATTGAGAAAATGTAACCCTGTGGATTCCTGACCACTGTAGCATAATAGGACAAAATATGTCTGACATTTTGCCATGAAAGAGTCCATCACGTGAGCATATTAAAAATGGCACCTCATATATTGATTTATGATCTTGATGAAATCCCGACGGAAAACTAGTTCTCACTCCTATTCCCTACGCCACGCGGTTTATGCATTATACACAATACTTTGAAGTATACAGTAGATAGAACATGTACATACAAAATATTTCAGCTTAACTAAAAAAACAATGTTATAATTTTATCACTCCATTAAGGCAGATTGGGGAATATGCTGTTAGACATATATTTATTCATTGATCAACGACATATCTAGGTATCCATTTTCCTTCAGCTGGGTTGAACTAATGTTAAGAACACAATGGACCACTAACAAAATATAATACAGATATCTTGAAAGAAGTAATTCAAAATTAGGAATGTTCGCAGTGCTTGGGCATTCACAGCACAGTGCGCAGGTAAAACGATCAAGGAGGAGAGTGGTGCCTTTGCGGTCACTACGAGTAGTATGACCATGAAGACTATGGCGGTGACCAAGGCATTTGAGTGGCTTCGCACACAGAAGGCAACGCAGGTCTACATTTTGAGTGACTCCATGAGTATGATTAAGAAGGTACAAGTCGGTCTCGTTCGCGAACAGTGGATTGAGGCCTTGAGAAAGGCGAGCTTGAAAGTGGTTACATTTATTTTCGTGCCGGGACATGTGGGCGTTCGAGACAATGAAAGAGCGGATCAACTGGCATCATGCGCGATTGTGGCACAAGGCGATGGGACAATGGATCGCGCTGACATTTTGAACTCCTTAAGCATTATAACACACGAGAGTGAGACTTACGTGGATGATGATTAAATTTCAATGACTAGGACTAAAGATCACGGATTGAAATGCGGTGTTGCTAGAAGTGAACATTTGGAGGGCGCAGAAGAATGATGGTCAACCAGCATAGGACCGGTACTGTCAGCAGAAGTGTAATGGCGGATACACTCAAGGAGAGATCGGAGCAACTTTGGACGTGTCCAGTTTGCAATGATGATGATCCGACGACTAATTAACTAACTAATTCAAAAGAGAACTGCTTACCTGCATCAGAAAGAGACAGTCCACATTTATGTACAATCATGTGAAGAGGAAAGATGAAACAAGTCGTGACAACAGGTACGATAAAGTGAAAGATCAAGAAAGAAGATGCTCGACAACCTAGCAATTGTGGGCGTTGGAAAACAGTGTTATCGGAAGTGATTAACAATTTCCAGAATTTGTTTCCAACAGGAAACAGAAGGTTGTAGAAAGACATGATAGCAAACGTCCCATGCCATGAACCATAATAAGGTTAAATATTATAACTGAACATTCCAATTATTTTGTTTCTCACAACGGATATATTTGTATAATGTTTCTTGAATTGAAGACATTATCAGTACGTCAAGAGCATACCTTATTCAGTCCACGATATAATAAAAGCCTGTCTTTTGAAATCTCTAGATGATTGTAAGAATCTGATCATCCATTGCATCCACATCCAGTCTATCTAACAATTGGTTATTAATGAATTTGCAACGTGGATTCTAAAACTATCCATACGTTCTTCTTATTCATCGTTTATTCTCCAACTCCCGCTGATTCTCTTTTGACGCAGAACCAGACCTACTAGATTTGCAATAGGGCGTAGTACAGAGAATGAAAATACATTGTGTCGCCTTTTTATTTGCACCAGTGACCCTATACATCCGTCTTCGGCAGATTTCACATATTTAATTATTTGAATTTAATTCGCTAAATTAACCTTCTTTCACCCCCCCCCCTCAACTTCTGAGAAACACTGGTCCAATATTAATGATAGAGTGTATTTCCACAAAGAGCCATATGATCCATCTGGCTCGCTAACACCCTGATTAGTTCTGCAACGTTTCAGCTTCTGACTGGAGATCTGTCTGTCTACCCATCCACCCATCCATCCATCCATCCATCCATCCATCCATCCATCCATCCATCCATCCATCCATCTATCCATCCATCCATCCATCCGTCCATCCGTACATCTATCTATCTATCTATCTATCTATCTATCTATCTATCTATCTATCTATCTATCTATCTATCTATCTATCTATCTATCTATCTATCTATCTATCTATCTATCTATCTATCTATCTATCTATCTATCTATCTATCTATCTATCTATCTATCTATCTATCTATCTATCTATCTATCTATCTATCTATCTATCTATCTATCTATCTATCTATCTATCTATCTATCTATCTATCTATCTATCTATCTATCTATCTATCTATCTATCTATCTATCTATCTATCTATCTATCTATCTATCTATCTATCTATCTATCTATCTATCTATCTATCTATCTATCTATCTATCTATCTATCTATCTATCTATCTATCTATCTATCTATCTATCTATCTATCTATCTATCTATCTATCTGCATTCCAAACAAGTCCATAGGTGCTCATATCTCTCCTTGAGTGTATCCGCCATTACACGTTGAGTGACGGTCCCAATTCGCCTTTGATTGACCATTTTTCTTTCATGACAGTTCACAGCATAGGTTCCCAAATTTTATCGGGCACCGCCCACTTTGCCAGACATAATTGTTGTAACCCGCGTCCCCATCCCCCATTAAAACAGCTTTCTACGCTCAATCAGTTTGATTGTTTCGACGTACATAGGAACTAATACTATGCTGCTACTTATGTCGCTAAAGCAGCCTTGTGATGACTTCAGATGACTTCAACGTGTGGTGTGTAGAGCATCTAAAAATTGCCGATATGAAAATACAAAAGACAACAGTAATCCTAGCAGCATGACAGAGAAATGGTTGGTAAATATCACTGATGAAACGCCCTCAACACACTCTTCACTCTCCCAAATAGGGACAAAGAAGGAGAGATAAAACTTCGAAATGTACGTATCCAAATAGAGGATGAACTGCTGTACTTGGACACCTCACTAGAAATGAGAATGATATGGAGGCCTCACACTTTGAAAATAGAGGCAGAGGCAAGAAAGAAAATTGCTATCTTGTGAAAATTGTCAGTGGCAGGAACAAGCTGGGAGGGGGGGGGGAGTGCGGCCATTTTAGAGAAAGTATATACAGGTGCAATTAGATCAGTACTAGAATACGGATCAACAACATACATTTCAGCAGCCAACTCCCATCTACAAACTCTGGAAACGACACAAAATCAAGCACTTCACGATGTCACAAGCGCCATGAAGATTTCTTCCATATAAATAAAGGAAAAAATACAGGAAACATCACCGGTCCCGTCCCCCTACCGTACAGACAGGACACTAAGACCATGATCCATGCAGAAAAGTACAAGAGCATGCCAGCACACCCAATGAATACCATATTCTGTTGAGGTAGCCAGTGGAAGGCTGAAGAAAAGCATTTTTATTCACCAATCAAAAATACTACACAGAGAATATAAAGATCTATCATAAATAACAAAGGAAATAACACCAACACTTTTCCAAGTTAAGTGGTGGCAATATAAATCTCGGTATCAGAAACGTCATAAACAACAACTACACTATGATAGAACTGAAAACTCTCCAAAAAAAAACAAAAACAATAGTATGCAAAATAACTGATGATATGTACCACAGAGAAGCATGGATACAAGTATATACTGATGAATAAAAAACTAGAGTAATGAAGAATGGAGGTTCTGGACTTTACATAAAATATCCATAAACGAGAATGAATCCCAAGTCCACCAAGAGCAATCTTCTACGCCAATTACTCTGCCGTAAACATTTATGCCTAAATAAATTAAAACACAAAAAGTAAATGTTAACAGGTGGTATTTCTTACTGATGTCCTACAAGCCCTTGCCAGCGATAAACTGCCAGATCTGAAGGAAGCCATACCAGAAGTAAACATCCGATAGATACCATCTTACTGTGGCATACCAGAATTATAGAGGCAGATATGCTAACAAAAGGTGGAGAAACAGAGGAACAAACAGACCAAGAAATCCCGTACCAGGAAAGTTTTTGAGACTAACGGGAATTGAACCAGGCCGTTCAACGGCACCAAATCGCATAGCAACTATTGAACACGCGTTCTTCCGTACTTGACTAACCGCATCTCCAAAAAAAGATGCGATTTCATCAAGCTTTTCAAACCGTTTCAGATTGGTCTGGTGACTTTGTGTGCACGGTTTGAAAGGCTTGATGAAATCACATCATTTTTTGGAGATGCGGTTAGTCAAGTACGGAAGAACGCGTGTCCAATAGTTTCTAGGCGATTTGGTGCCGTTGAACGGACTGGTTCAATTCCCATTAGTCTCAAAAATTTTTAAAAATTGTCCTCTGGCTTCCTACTTATATTTACTCGTACCAGGAAAGGGACCCTCATCACAGCTATTAGGACGAGCAATAATCCAAAAGATAACTATCGCTATATTGACAGAGCTAAGCAGATTATAAATCATTTTCCACATCAGGAAATGACACAACAGACTAAACAGACACTTAAACAGACTATGATTGGTTCCATCATCCCCAGTGCCCACGTGGACTGACATCACAGACCGCGTAACATATCCTGCATTATACTAAATCAGTTAAGAAAGAAACACTGGCCCACAGAGACGAATAGCTACAGACAACTGTATGGGAGAACTGAGAAACTTTCAAATACAGCAGCATTTATTAAGAAATTGTTGTGTAGACATGTTAAACTGCGAACGAGAGGAAAAAGAAAATGCCATTAAATTATCGAAAAATTATTGACTAATAGGTGTTTCATCTTGAACAAAGTAATTGATATATCACGTTTGATGAAACATAACCAATATGTACATATTGTAAAGTGTATGCTCGAATAGCATAGTTTCATACAATGGTTTGTTTAAATTGGAAAATTCAGAATACATATTAAGACATTGCATTACAGTAGTAAGAATCTTATTGTAATAATTAAAACACCATAAAATATATTACACAATTGTTTATTTCGAACTTATTAAGTAAAAATACTAAATAAAAATAATAATTGAATGTGAAGGTGGAGCCCGGTGTATTATTTAAAAATGTATTACTATGTGTTCAACTTTGGTTGAAAACAGTAGTAAATCGCCATGATCGGTTATATTCAATCAGTTCCTTGTCTTAGTCAATTCGCTACAGCACTAAACCAACGTTCAGCAAAATGAGAAATTGGAAATTCGATTAAGAAGCTCTGCACTATTTCTCACAATCCAGGGTACAGATTTCTGAATGCAGAACTTTTGGTATCCACATTTTAATATTAGTTTTAGTTCTTTATTTCTTGTGAGTTCTATGAGCCCCCTCTTATAAATTTGATTATCGTGCTGTGTTTACATGTGAAAGCAGATTATCGTGCTGTGTTTACATGTGAAAACAGATTATCGTGCTGTGTTTACATGTGAAAACAGATTATCGTGCTGTGTGAAAACAGATTATCGTGCTGTGTTTACATGTGAAAACAGATTATCGTGCTGTGTGAAAACAGATTATCGTGCTGTGTTTACATGTGAAAACAGATTATCGTGCTGTGTGGAAACAGATTATCGTGCTGTGTTTACATGTGAATACAGATTATCGTGCTGTGTTTACACGTGAAAACAGATTATCGTGCTGTGTTTACATGTGAAAACAGATTATCGTGCTGTGTTTACATGTGAAAGCAGATTATCGTGCTGTGTTTACATGTGAAAGCAGATTATCGTGCTGTGTTTACATGTGAAAACAGATTATCGTGCTGTGTTTACATGTGAAAGCAGATTATCGTGCTGTGTTTACATGTGAAAGCAGATTATCGTGCTGTGTTTACATGTGAAAACAGATTATCGTGCTGTGTGAAAACAGATTATCGTGCTGTGTTTACATGTGAAAACAGATTATCGTGCTGTGTGGAAACAGATTATCGTGCTGTGTTTACATGTGAATACAGATTATCGTGCTGTGTTTACACGTGAAAACAGATTATCGTGCTGTGTTTACATGTGAAAACAGATTATCGTGCTGTGTTTACATGTGAAAACAGATTATCATGCTGTGTTTACATGTGAAAACAGATCTAGAATTCGATTTGGTATATTCATCTTTAGAATAGCATTTAGTCACTCAATTGAAATCAACATGACGAACCTCCAAGTGTTAGAAATGTAAGCAAATCTTCCTTTTTTTAGATACACTGTTGATGAATTTGAAAAATGGCTACATTCCCCTCGACAAATTCCGTTTGAACAGAAAAAGTTTCCCCACTGATACATACACACATATATACATGCTCTATACTTTAATTGACATAGAAAATTGACATCTATTTCTGTCAGACATGGTCTATTTTCAAATTATTAAATTATTGAAATAGAAAAAATGTTTCGAGCTAGAAGGACATACTATGAATTGAAATGGACAATTTAAATTTTAAATAATTATCCAATCGCAAAATAACGAAAATTTAATTTGTCAATATCTATTATTAATTTTTTCTATACGTAACTACTGACACAATAGACTGCATGAGCGCCCCCAATTGCTTCTAAACCCACTATCACCCCTATAAACCTTCAGCGCCCACTGGGGTCGTTACCGCCAACATTGAGAACCATGGTCTACAGTATACGTAGACATTGGCACATTGAAAATCCAGATTCGTAAAAAGACTAATTTGATCATTTCCTTAACTTTAATTGACTTATACAGAGTTTAATCATTATGCCTAATGCAAAAATCACAGGAATAGTCAATTGAGTAATTAAGAAGGTTTGATTTCCCATTTGTCAATTGGTCTTACACTGTAGACGGTCACGTCTAGTTGAAGTCACGTCTAACAGTAACGCAGACATGTCAAGACGGTGTCTTAGATAATGACAATTTTAAGCGACTACAGTTTCTACGCGGTCGAAAAACTCGAGATAAAAGAGTGGCATTGCTTTTTCTCTCGAACTGGTATATACTGTGAGTTGAAAGGAATAAATACTGAACTAGACGGTGAATGATTGGCACAATTTAGTCGGGAAGTCGTATGAAAGGCTGGAGATAAATTATCACATGTTAAATTACACAGTAATGATATCAAGCAAAAATACGGGATATTGACAAAAAGTGGAAAAGTAAAATAAACATTTGTGTTTTGGGGGATGTCCATAAAATACGTTACAAATTGTAAAAATTGGGGGGGGGGGAGAGAGAGAGAGAGAGAGAGAGAGAGAGAGAGAGAGAGAGAGAAAATCTGAAAAGATTTGAAGCTTGTTAGTTTATTGACAAAATGTGATAGTTGTTGACAGGATTGACAATACTTGAGTTGTTGACAGAATTGACAGAACTTGATAGTTGTTGACAGGATTGACAGAACTTGATAGTTGTTGACAGGATTGACAAAATGTAATAGTTGTTGACAGGATTGACAAAATGTAATAGTTGTTGACATGATTGACAGAACTTGATAGTTGTTGACATGATTGACAGAACTTGATAGTTGTTGAAAGGATTGACAGAACATGATAGTTGTTGACAGGATTGACAGAACTTGATAGTTGTTGACAGGATTGACAAAATGTAATAGTTGTTGACAGGATTGACAATACTTGAGTTGTTGACAGGATTGACAGAACTTGATAGTTGTTGACAGGATTGACAGAACTTGATAGTTGTTGACAGGATTGACAAAATGTAATAGTTGTTGACAGGATTGACAAAATGTAATAGTTGTTGACAGGATTGACAGAACTTGATGGTATTTGACAGGATTGACAGAACCTAATGGTTGTTGACAGGATTGACAGAACATGATAGTTGTTGACAGGATTGACAGAACTTGATAGTTGTTGACAGGATTGACAAAACGTGATGGTTGTTGACAGGATTGACAGAATTGATGGTTGTTGACAGGATTGACAAAACCTTGACGGTTGTTGACAGGATTGACAAAACTTGATGGTTGTTGACAGGATTGACAGAACGTGATGGTTGTTGACAGGATTGACAAAACGTGACGGTTGTTGACAGGATTGACAAAACTTGATGTTTGTTGACAGGATTGACAAAACTTGATGTTTGTTGACAGATTGACAAAACTTGATGGTTGTTGACAGGATTGACAAAACCTGATGGTTGTTGACAGGATAAACAAAACTTGATAGTTTATTGACAGGATTGACAAAACTTGATAGTTTATTGACATGATTGACAAAACTTGATAGTTTATTGACATGATTGACAAAACTTGATAATTTATTGACAGGATTGACAAAACTTAACATCAACAATATTATTTTTATACTACTAGATTGATTGTTGAGTTAAATTGCTTGAATTTGAAGCATCTTTTCTACAATTTTGAAACGTCGCATATTTTTAAAATAAAAGTTTCTGCTTTAAAAACTTGCAATGAAGGGAGGGAATTTTTTTTTAGTACACAATTAAACAAAAAGAGGCACACCTAAATTTATGACAGTTATTGACGAGAGGGATTTCAGGTAAAAGTGGGTAACAAATTGTTGAATGTTAGGGAGGACCCCTCTGGCTCCTTCCCTTGTCAGTGTTTCCCCATTCTTCTTCTTATTCTTCGGCGTTCATAAACACAATTTTGATTGATCTCCCTTGTAGCAGGACCATTGTCCGACTATATTTCCAGTAGGATGTAGTCCAGAGAATGGAAATTCGTTGTTTCGCCGTTTTATTTTCGCCATTTGCACGACACATCCTTCTTCAGTGGGGTTTCCCCATTCAAATTGCTTCTTTATTCAGGATCACAGTTACCCTTCCCACTCTCATTCTACGGTAACCCCCTTCCTTAGCCTCCACTGTACCTCAAGTCTGCAATGATCGAGATTTTGTATTTAGCAAAGACCAAAAAAAACGTTATTACCATTTCAAATATGAAAACTTCAGATCACCAGAGTGGACAAGGGTCGATAAATATCTCTTATTATTTTAAAATAAATTGTTGAATAGTTCAATAATTTATTTTATAGCAAAAAAAAATGGTTTTAGAAAATATTGTTAGTGTGAGCTAACTCATTAGTTACTGTTCTACTGTGACTTCCAGTTGTTCTGTAACTGTTCTACTGTGACTTCCAGTTGTTCTGTAACTGTTCTACTGTGACTTCCAGTTGTTCTGTAACTGTTCTACTGTGACTTCCAGTTGTTCTGTAACTGTTCTACTGTGACTTCCAGTTGTTCTGTAACTGTTCTACTGTGACTTCCAGTTGTTCTGTAACTGCTCTACTGTGACTTCCAGTTGTTCTGTAACTGTTCTACTGTGACTTCCAGTTGTTCTGTAACTGTTCTACTGTGACTTCCAGTTGTTCTGTAACTGTTCTACTGTGACTTCCAGTTGTTCTGTAACTGTTCTACTGTGACTTCCAGTTGTTCTGTAACTGTTCTACTGTGACTTCCAGTTGTTCTGTAACTGTTCTACTGTGACTTCCAGTTGTTCTGTAACTACTCTAGTGTGACTTCCAGTTGTTCTGTAACTACTCTAGTGTGACTTCCAGTTGTTCTGTAACTACTCTAGTGTGACTTCCAGTTGTTCTGTAACTACTCTAGTGTGACTTCCAGTTGTTCTGTAACTACTCTAGTGTGACTTCCAGTTGTTCTGTAACTACTCTAGTGTGACTTCCAGTTGTTCTGTAACTACTCTAGTGTGACTTCCAGTTGTTCTGTAACTACTCTAGTGTGACTTCCAGTTGTTCTGTAACTGCTCTACTGTGACTTCCAATTTCTCTGTAACTAACCTGCTGCTACCTCTAAATGTTCTACAACTGATCTACTACGACTTCCAATTGTTCTGTAAGTGAACAAACGCTACTTCTAATTGTTCTGTTACTGATCTACTGAGACTTCACATTGCTTGGTAACTTACCTACTGTAACTTCTAATTGTTCTATTACTGATCTACTGTTACTTTTAATTGCTCCATAAATGATTTACTGTGACGTCTAATTGCTCGGTAATTGATCTACTATGACTACTAATTGTTTTTTTACTGATCTACTGATACTTCAAATTGCTCGGTACCTGATCTACTATGACTTCTAATTGTTCTGTTACTGTTCTACTGTGACTTTTAAATATTTTGTTACTGATCTACTGTGAATTATAATTATTTTTGTTACTGATCTACTGTAATTCCTAAATATTATGCAGTCGATCTACTGCAACTTATGCTGGTATGCTACTGATCTACTGTGACTTCCAGTTATTATGTAACTAATCGTGTATGACATCTAGTTGTTATGTAACTGATCTAATATGACGCTGAGTTGTTCTGTTATTGATTGAATCTCGTTGCAGATAATGATTATGAAAATTATAGACTACATGTACGTATAGTAGATTGAAGATGAATAGAGAAACAACACTTACCGTGACATGTTTGCAGCACCCATATGTAAAGAGATTAACAATTCATTAGATCGTCAAAGATCTAAACCTGCTCCTAAAGTCCTTTGAGTAAGATTTACACTGTGTTTATGGTGCTTTCTACCTTCTGGTTAGTCTAGTATTCCAAATGTTGTTACAGTCATAAACATCCAGCCATGTTATAGTGCAGCAAATCTCTAGAAAAGAAACAGTATCAGTTTGCCTAGATATTTTTATATACCTGCCAAATCATAAGCTCCAAGTCTATTGTGCTATCGTTGTCGACACCCTCCTGTATATTAGGAGAACCTACATGAATCAAGATTGCCGTGAATATGTTTTGCTTATCGCAAACTGAGTGTATCCTATATAGAACATTGATCTTCTACTACTGGTGTGTTTTTGGATCCTACTCTTATATCTTCAGGAGCAGGGCCGAATTTAGACTTGATAGGGTCTTACGCTATTTGAGATATGGGGCCCTAAGCTATTTGAGATATGGGGCCCTAAGCTATTTGAGATATGGGGCCCTAAGCTATTTGAGATATGGGGCCCTTTAACGATTAAGAATATATAGATAGTGAAATAAATAAATTTGCAGGGGAAGGGGACAAGAAAGTAGGGTCCTAAGCTATAGCTTGTTTAGCTTATAGGTAAATCCGGCACTGTTCAGGAGTATGAGCAGAGTAAAACCATGATTTCTATGGTATTCGAATCTCGGATTAGCTAGCGAGTGTTGGCATTATGAAATTGCCTGAGCCCACTGCCGCTATATATTGACATTGACAACTTCAAGGAATGGTCTGGGCATGATTTCTCTACATTCTCTACACTTATTCGAATGGCAGTAGATATGTGTTAAGAGGGATTTTTTTGCTGTGGTACTTTTACGAACCTAACGGGTTATGGAACTTATTATTATTACTATTATTGTTATTATTATATTATTATTATAGACACACATTGCTAGTATATTCTGGTCAGGACGTAGTGATCGACCCAACACATTTTCATTACTCATTTTCAAGGCAATATAAATAAGCTCAGTAAGTTGCTATTGCATTCTGAATGGTCCAAGTGAAGAGTTTCCTGTGAAGAGTTAGAACATGGTGCATTGGCCGTTCGAGGCTCCCCTGTACCGTCCCGTCACAGAACCGAACAATAAGATTGAGAATATTATAATTTCTTAGTCTTTAAGTTAACTTTGCCAGAGCCAAGTTACTGAATGCAAAAAAATGGTACCTAGAAAGTGGTATCTAAAAAGTGGTATCTAGAAAGTGGTATCTAGAAAGTAGTACATAGAAAGTAGTATTATCTAGAAAGTGGTACCTAGAAAGTGGTATCTAGATAGTGGTATCTAGAAACTGCTATCTAGGAAGTTGTATCTAGAAATTGGTATCTAGAAAGTGGTATCTAGATATTGATATCTAGAAAGTGGCATCTAGAAATTATACCTATAAAGTGGTATCTAGATATTGGTATCTAGAAAGTGACATCTAGAAATTGGTATCTAGAAAGTGGTATCTAGAAAGTGGTATCTAGAAATTTGTGTCCAGAAATTAGTACCTAGAAAGTGGTATATATAAAGGGGTATCTAGAAAGTGGTACTTATAAGTCCCGTAGCGCATTGGTTAAGACACTGGCTTCGCATATGAGTGGTCCTGAGTTCATTTCCCCAGTTGAGGGGCAAATGTTTTTCAGATCGCAACGGCTCCCAGGTCGACCCAGCCTTAAATTGGTACCGCATTAATCCGGGAAGTAAAGACTGCGAGGGAGAGGAGATGGCTACCGCCCTCTTTCACAGAGCCTATGAAATGTGAGATCGCTAACATCTCACACCCCATACGGCATTAATAAATGCTTTGGGTTACTTTACTTACTTATAAAGTGGTATTTAGAAAGTGGTACTTATAAAGTGGTATTTAGAAAGAACAATAGTTAAAATCTGATGTCCATGAATCTGTCCATAAATTACGTCACAAGTCGGGGGGGGGGGCGATGATAGAATGGGTATGAAAATTTATGATAGCTGCTGACATGTGAGAGTAACAAATTGTGTTTTTTTATGTACCAATCAAATTGGTGTTTTTTTTAAAACACCATTGAAATTGTGTTGTTGTTTTTTTTGTAACACCAAACACATTATTTGAATTGGAAACATTTTTTACAATGTTAAACAAAACACAATTTTGTTTGTACGTCTTCTGCTAAAATGTATTAGAGAAACGCTGTGGACTCCAGCACTTTTGACGTTATTAAGTAGGGGGAGTCCTTGAAGTCTTGACTAATGTTGACAAATGGGGGGGGGGGGGGTTGTGAATTTGTTGACGTAATTTATAGTCAATCCCCAATGCATTATAATTTGTAATTAATATTTATGTCCATAATGAGTTTATTTATCGCATTACATTTTGGAAGCACATCAATATAACTTTGGAAAGAATATTTCCAGGAATTATACAACCCAACAATAACAACAGTATATAGACCCACCAACGCTCACAAAGATATAGAAGCCACAGAACCAATTATACTAAATCAAGAAATAGAAGAAGCCTTAAAACATAGCCCAAGTAATAAATCACTAGGAGAGGACGGTATACCAAGAGAAGCAATAAAAGCGTGTAGAAATACAGGAGTCCAATGGTTAGCCAGACTATTCACAATAGCCTGGTCAGAAAGAAAAGTACCAGATGCCTGGCAAAAATCAGTAATTGTACCACTATGGAAAAACAAAGGTAATAAGGGAGAGTGTGAATCATATAGAGGCATCTCCTTGTTAAGTCACACAGGTAAAATCTACGCAAAAATAATAGAACAAAGAATGCGATACATTGCAGAACCACAATTGAGCCCCTCTCAGTTTGGCTTCAGAAGGGGAGCAAGCTGTAAAGACGCACTTTTCACACTGAGATAACTGAGTGAAAAAGCAATCGAATACAATCAAGATTTAAAAACAGTATTTGTAGACCAGGAAAAGGCATTCGACAGAGCAGATAGAAACATTCTATGGGAAACCTTAGAAATGTATAACATCAGAGGACAACTGTTAGACAACATAAAAGCGATATATCAAAAGTGCCAAAGCTCAGTAAGAACAACAGATGGAATGACTGAACATTTTGAAACAAGATCTGGAGTAAGACAAGGATGCGTTCTTTCGCCCCTACTTTTCAACATATACATGGACAGAATATTAAATGAAGCTCATATCAACAAAGAGGAAAACATTGCAAATAAACCTGATGAAGAACGTAATAATGAAATCAATGAACTATTATTTGCTGATGATCAAAGTTTAATATACAAAGATGAGTAAACTTTGCAAAAGCACATCAATGCATTGTTGTTAGCATGTCAGAAGTACAACATGAAAATTAATGTACAAAAAACAGAAGTTATGAAAATGAGCAAATCTTCAACACCAATGAATATAACAATAAATAATACCAAAGTGAAACAAGCCAAAGAATTTAAGTATCTAGGCAGAATTTTTTCCGAAGATGGAAGACTAGACAGAGAAATAGAAACAAGGTGCCAGAAAGCAAACACATTGACTTACCGACTTTCACCATTACTTCTTCATCCAAAGATCAAAATGGACATTAAAAAACATATAATATCTCCAATTTTTATACTAACGCTGTACTAACAATGTCAAACATGGTCTTTAACAGCTTCACAGCAAAGAAAAATCGTCACATGTGAAATGAAGTGTCTGAGGAAAGCTGCAATGGTTACCAAACTAGATAAAATAAGAAATGAAGAAATTAGGAAAAGAGTAATATCATGTATCGAACATATTGAGAGACAGCAAGTAAAATGTTTCGGTCACCTTATGAGAATGAAGCCAAACCAACCAATAAGAGCATATAATACAAGAACATCCGGGCGTAAAGCCAAAGGTAGACCAAGAAAACGGTGGATAGAAAACATTAAGATAACCTTGAACAAACATGTACTAAATGCAACCTGGGCGATACATCTGGCCTTGAAACGACAGCTTAAGCTCCCACCCCTACGCTTAACTGCAGGTGTGAATGCGATCACAGGTGTGAATGCGATCAACAATCATTCACCTGGAGATAGACAACAGACAATCAATATCATTAATTTGCTAGGCTAATAATGCAGGGCCGTCAAACTTGAAATTAATAAAGAGTTGCTATATATATATACTCAGACAAGTCCATATTTGATCTACAGTAAGCAGTGTCGGCACTGTCCTTTCTCTTTTATGTAATGTTTTTAAACAGAACTCATTACTCCATTGTTGACTAAATTATTGTGGTAAATATGTGATTAATTGCATTGGTTTTTTTTTTAAATATAGCGCAGTAAAGTCAAGTAACGTTTACCCTTTTTGACACTATTGAAGCATATTGATGAATACAGTGTCATGTTCGTATTGAGGAATACGGTGTTATTGCGGAATTTTTAATGACCAAACTCATAAGGTAAAATGATGTCGTCTACATCACACCCGCCGCCTTTGTTGTCCCTTAGGATCTGGTACCCATATTCTGAGTCCGGGTTGTCATAGAAGCCGATTATTTAAAATAAATATCTACATTTACTCTGTATCACAATAAGAGTTTAATTTCTTGAATAGGGGCCGAAATTATACACGTTAAAGGTAAAGGTGGTTACATGGCAGAAAGTTGCCGTCGGGGATGAAGATAATTCTTCATGTAATAGCTACAACAACTATTAGATGGGGTGTCTATCTCCCTTTCTTGCTGTCAATATTTTTCAATAAACCTTCAATAATTCTGCGGCAAGAACTCATTTACAGCTGGTTCGACTGGAGGAGTGGTCAAGTCAGGCGAGAAATCACAACCGAAATGTTTGTTTCTTATGTCTGGATGTTAACATATATACAAACTTGGTATGAAAGACCAATTTCTTCTTCTTCTTTCGTTCACTTGAAACATGTCTATATCTATAATTCTATTTCCTGAATAAAACTCACTGTCTTATGTAGTTCATACAGTGTCCCATAGAGCTGTGATTCCAGTGTTGTTTCCTCTGGCCAATATGTCTGCCTCAGCGTTTCATGCTCAGAACACTCTTGAAGTATATGTTTGGCACTCTGTACTGCCTGCCCACATGTACACATGGCCGTGTTGCCAATCTTGAACTTTGTATACATGTGCCTGCTTCCATTGTGTTTTGTGCGTGGTATCCTGATTATATATGCGCCTTTTGGCTGGTTGCCTCCGTCTTCAGCACTCTGCTTACTTTGGCAGGACTATGCTCCTGCTCGAATGGAACTGCCTGATCAGTCTTAGTTTCCAGCCCCTGATGGCTGAACTAAGCCCCATCATCATTACACGGTGCTGGCCTTGCTGGGGGAAAGGTCAATGACTTCTTGATTATTCAGACCAAGATAGAATTCAAATATTTAAAATGCGTTCATATTTATGTTATTATTAACTATCATTTGTTAGTAATCCCTACCAAATAATTATTTATGAGCAAAATAAATTAACAAATAAAAATATTTCTTTGCCTGGGGGGGGGGGGGGGTCCAGAGTTCTGTATCCTTAATTTGTCTCCCAGTTTTTAATTCCAAAATCTAGTTAATCTGGAACTAAATTTTTGCCATTGTATGACTACAAAAGATTAGTAGATTCCCAAAGACATTAAAATCCCTGGATCTGTGGATGATGTGAAAAGTTCATATTTCTCCTTAATTTCCGCTATCAATACACTTTGTTGAAAATAGGATATCAGTAGCAGTCACGCTCTGGTGAGTGATAACCATTGCCACCGATGTGAAAACAGTTCTTCGGAATAATGAGATCTCTTTCCATTTTACCACCCAATACAAACGTTATTATTATTAATTTATGCAACTATACTCAAATGAAATCCATTCATGCACCTAGGTTTCATTATGAGTGAGCAGGTTTAGCAATTGCAGTCGTGAAAGTTGATTTGCATATCCTATACATTCCGTATTGATCAACATTTGATTACTTCACCGATTTGCTTCTACGCAGAAATTATGTTTCACAATGATCACGGATCGGCTTCTCAACTGAAGCATAAAAAGTATTGTACTTACGAAAATTGAAAATATCACTCGTCCTCAACGAACGACATCTATAAATATAAGAAAAATATAACTGCGTGCGTCATATTAAGGGGCGGTTGAAACATTCGTTGTCGGGAGTTTCTGGTAGAGTATTTTCCGAGTGTCGGCGTGGTAGCAAGTTGATATGGAGATTGCCTCGCAAACCCATCTCGTCAGACTAGATAGTTCCTACGTCGACAAGCTACCTTATACTGGTGATACGATTGAATGCACTAGTGACGCTTCAACAATATTCGAATAGCAGTGTCATGTACATGATACGCTTCAATTATATTTGCCTAGTCCTTCAAAAGAATATTTCTGCGTGCTGCTCTCATCCAGTATCACTCATCTTGGCTGATGTGGGCTGATAATTTTTTTTTACTTTTCTATACTTTGTCTCATCAGCCAATGGAAAACACGTAAAATATCAGATAAGCCAAGATAAATGATAGGCCCTACTGTCTGAGATTTGCGAAAAACACTATCCTGGATGAATCATGTTTTATGTAATCTATACTTGTGAGCATTGATTCTAGACAAGAAATCCCGGGGAAAAGATGACACTATTTATTGACAACTCTCACTATGATGTTGTTTGACCTGCTAGCATTTCTAAAAGTTGATGGTTCATTACAACTTGTTTTGTAAAAATAATAAAAATTCTACAAATGTATGTTAAAAATCGAAGTAAAATTGTAAAACTTTGATTGAGAAATAAATTCCATAATGTTTTTTTTAATCGAATCACAACAGCACAACTCTAATAAAGAAAAAAATCACAAAGAAGTAATATTTTGGAATAAATTATAAAATACGTCGTTTATGAATGAGTATGTTATATTTCTATACACTTTGATTCTCTAAGTTTACATAAAATATGTGGTTTATGAATGAGTGTGATATTTCTAGACACTTTGATTCTCTAAGTTATTACGATGATACTTTTAAAATATAGAAGTACATTATATAGTGCAGAACCCTCCATTCAACTTGGTTATTTCATGGCTGTAACAATAACAAAAATGGAGGTCGTGATTCAGCTAAATTACACCATTAGGTAAAATATACCATACATATACATCACAAGTATGGTAGTACTGCGCTGTAAACGTTTACTTATTTAAGTCAATGGCAATTCACATATTACACTGGCTACTACGCGTGTTTTGTGCCAATTATACAGTACATGGTGTAATTGGTCTTATCCTTCAAATGTGACACTATGTGATAGTTACCTTAACTTTTATTGGTCAAATTGTTAATACTTTGTGTTCACGGCCATTGAAAATTACGGGACAGATAGAATAGCGCCACTTTTGAAGGATGACACTAATAAATCTAGAGGATTGTATAATTAACGATAGACTCGGTTCTGTAGTAATGTTTGTTACACTCTGTAGATTAACACAATATTAAACCTAGATTACACAAGAACAGCAGTCTAACATCCAAGAATCACATTGTAATTGTAAATAATAGATTAACACAGATAAATGTATATAGTGTGCTATAAAGTATCGACATTTACCTAAGTAAACGAAAGTACCAATGGCAGTGTATCAATTTTGAAATAAGAAAATAATATTGTTTTTAGGTTCATTACTGAAATAATAATATCCTTTAACTAGCAATGTAAGAATGGTTTGGAGTTTAATTCCAAACATAAATATAAATGTAGATGAATACGTGGAGCTCCAATAAAATATAAACATTATTGTTTGAACTATGGTCTAGATAAGGGGAGAAAATAAACCAAAGTGTGGGTCTGTATTATGCTTCTCCCCATCACACAGAACCAGCGCATCGGCTGAAAAATACCACGGTGTCTGAGTAGAAATTTGAGTTGATTGAAAACAAGCAAGGCTTGATAAAATGAGATATACATGTTCAGAGACATCACGAGTAAAATAGAAACAATATGTGTATCACATTGAAGGTGGAATTAGTAAAGGGGATATCTATAAATCACGTCAACAACTAGGGGTGAAGGTAAAGAAAAGTTTGACATTTGTTGACAAGGGGGCGGAAAGAAGAGGGGAGGGGTTGACAAAAACAATACTGGTTTTTTGATACACCAATGCAATTGTTTGAATTTGAAAAAAAAATTTAATTTTTTTTTTTTTTTTTTTCAGGTTGAACTTTGACACAAATAAGTATTGCCGTTATTTATAGGTAGCACCTTGTTGTTATTGTTGTCGATGTCCAAATGCTGATGAGTAGATCTACATTTGTCAGCACCATGTCATACTTAAAAAAGTACAGGCTTCTGAAGTTGACTTAGTAATCCATACAGTTAGTGACTGTTACGGGTGTCTGTAGAAGTTTTTTCCTGACAGTTGAAAGGTAAGGTTAGTCAATAAGGAGGAGTTTCTCTGTTTCCTAGGCAGCGCCAAAGGAAACTGCAACACACTAAACCAGTTAAGGGAAGAACACTGGCCCACAGAGAATGGATATCCACAGAAAATTGTATGGGAGCACTGAGGAGCTTTCAAATACAGCAGCATTTATTAAGAAAACAGGACTTGCTGTGTAGACATGTCAAACTGCGAATGAGAAGAAGAAGAAGAAGACAACCTTTCGATACTCCTGATGATATTTAGTCATTCATTAACTTCACAATATTGTATCATACACCATCCAACATTTCATTTCGCGGTTAAATTCCACATTTCTAAACCATAAAATGTATGTAAATTTGTTAATGCTATGTACATATGTACATTTTGCTGCAAATAAGAATTTTAGAATGACTTAATAATCTTAAAAATATGTTGTTTTAAAATCTTACGCCAATCTTCCTGCTTCTGTGTCATTTTCATGGTGGTATTTTATATCTTATGTCCATTTTCTTCGTGATCTTAGTTGTCCTGGCATCATTTCTCCATTATAATCTTTTCTGTGCTGTTTTGTCGTTTTATATGACCAAAATATTGTAATTTTTTTGCTAGAGAGAATTTTGGTGTTTAGCCAGTTCTTTTTATTTTTTTACTTTTAATTATCTCAGAAAGTACCTGTTGGTTATTTTTTATCATTTATTGAAAATAGTTACATGTTACATACAGAAGTACGACGTTGCTTTCTGAATGATTCTTACCGTTTACCAGAAAGTCCCTGGTGCGACCTGAGTGGCGTTCTGAATTTCGGCTTTGCAATCGTTGTCGAACAATTCGATCATCCTCGCTCTCTCCGGCGGTCCTATGTATTGGTAAAGCGAGACTGTCAGCGGTAATAAAAGACCTGTTCGGTAAATTAAGTCGGGCCCCATTCGCTATGTGTTTTGATTATTGTTTGGCTTTCAGTTGGTTACTATTTATATACTTGGAATCGCCTTTACTATTATTGGCATGCGAACAGTAAACATGTCTTAGCAAACATGTCTTTAATACCATTGATCGGTCAAAGGTAGAGGGAGATACCTCTTTATTAGAAGCTCTACGTACAGACACGGGCCGTAAGTGAGATATAATTGTGTGGGGGAAATAAAAATGATCCAGACCTTCCTGTGAAGAAAAAGTGGCTGCCCAAATTACCAATCATGAAAATAATATTCGCTTTAATTAAACTAACGGATGACAGCTTCACTCTGATATATGTTTAATTACTTTTTCAAAAAGAAATTATTGTACTAACAGAGTGAAATATTACTCGTAACGTTTACTAAAAAATCAAGAAGTGTAAAAAAGTGAAGAAGTGTTAGGAATGTGAAGACGTGTTAGAAAGGGAAGAAGTATTAGAAACATTAAGAGGTGTTAGAAACGTGAAGAAGTGTTAGAACCTAAAAAATTGTTAGAAACTTGAAGAATAGTCAGGAATGTGAAGAAGTTTTAGAGCTTCAAAAAGTGTTAGAAACGTGAAGAAAAGTTAGAACGTGAAGAAGTGTTAGATCGTGAAGAAGTGTTAGAAATGTGAAGAAGTGTTAGAACAGGAAGAAGTGTTAGAACGTGAAGAAGTGTTAGAACGTGAAGAAGTATTATAAACGTGAAGAAGTGTTAGAAATGTGAAGAAGTGTTAGAAATGTGAAGAAGTGTTAGAACAGGAAGAAGTGTTAGAACGTGAAGAAGTGTTAGAACGTGAAGAAGTGTTAGAACGTGAAGAAGTATTATAAACGTGAAGAAGTGTTAGAAATGTGAAGAAGTGTTAGAACAGGAAGAAGTGTTAGAACGTGAAGAAGTGTTAGAACGTGAAGAAGTATTATAAACGTGAAGAAGTGTTAGACCGGGAAGTGCTAGAAACGTGAAGAAGTGTTAGAAATGTGAAGAAGTGTTAGAACAGGAAGAAGTGTTAGAACGTGAAGAAGTGTTAGAACGTGAAGAAGTATTATAAACGTGAAGAAGTGTTAGACCGGGAAGTGTTAGAAACGTGAAGAAGTGTTAGACTGGGAAGTGTTAGAACCTCAAAAATTGTTAGAAACTTGAAGAATAGTCAGGAATGTGAAGAAGTTTTAGAGCTTCAAAAAGTGTTAGAAACGTGAAGAAAAGTTAGAACGTGAAGAAGTGTTAGATCGTGAAGAAGTGTTAGAAATGTGAAGAAGTGTTAGAACAGGAAGAAGTGTTAGAACGTGAAGAAGTGTTAGAACGTGAAGAAGTATTATAAACGTGAAGAAGTGTTAGAAATGTGAAGAAGCGTTAGAACGTGAAGAAGTATTAGAAACGTGAAGAAGTGTTAGAACGTGAAGAAGTGTTAGAAATGTGAAGAAGTGTTATAGTCCTGCATTCCTTTAGTCTTTTTATGCAGGTCCTCAATGTCCTGCGTCCACCGATTTTGATGACGTCTTTCGTTTTCTTGGAAGGTTTTATTTTTTTGTTATTGCTGCTACTAAATCGTGACTGTCTTGTGTCGAAATATTGATTTGTTTTTTTAAAATCTATATCAGATACCAATCTTCTTCTATATTTAGATTTTAGCAGGTGTTTGTGGTTAATCTCCAATGATATTCCAGCAACCTTTCCATTAAAGTTTATGTTAAAATGTTAAAACTTTCTATTGGTTATTGGTTATGATCTGAGTTATTGTACTCTTGGTAAATCAATAGGTGTTCAGTCTTTAATATCATATATCCAAGGGTGTGTATGTTTATAGTTTTGTGGCTTGCTAGTTATGAGTAAAGCTCTAGACACTCCTCGCTCTTCCGTCCACGCACCCAGATTTATTTGTGTCACGTTTAATAACAATCCCCCCCCCCCCCAAATCAATGCCTTGATTTATCATCAATCGCAGTATCCACATTTAATAGTTGCTCTTTAACAGCTTCAGCGCACCTCATTTCTCTATTGTCAACTCTGTGATTATTGGTGCTTTCCTGCAATTCTGTCTGCTATCTCATTAATCATTGCTACGAACGCCCACATGTCCAGGACTGTGGCATTTCCTATTTTATTTCGGAGGCCTTACATTAAATCTCACAATTGGGGTTTATATGTTGCCACTAAAAATAATAATTAAATATAATTATAACTACATTTAGCTGTGTAGGTGTCTTTGTCTAAACGCAGGCAATGTTATCAGATTATCTGCTTAAAAAGCATTCTCTTGTTTGTAGCAAAATGAAAACTATGTCAGATTTTACAAGGTTTGCAGCTTTTAGTTTTCATTTTCCCCAGAGGAGCCTAGAAAATCCATTTTCGATCCAATGTTAAGAAAACCATTTTATTTTAATCACAATATCGACCTGCCTAGAAAATACAGGCTATATAATCTGGTCTTAAATAAATCAGATTATCGCCTCTTATCGACAGTTTAAAATAAAAACAATTCCACAATTATTTTTCTCTATAGAAAGGATTGAACGTTGGAACGTAATATTTTATAACCATTACTTGTAGCCAGATTGCCGCTGCATCTCGCATCGAAGGTCAAGTGTCATGTGATTAATCGTGGCAGTTGCTGAAGTGTAAAGTACAATATCGTGGAAATTTGTTGTTTTGTCAGTTTTGGACAATTGCCTCATAAAACAGCTTTTATTTGTAGAGTTTACTGTAACAATTAAAAATTATATAATTTCCGTTCTATGTTCAGCAAGGCTCTGGTGTTATGACTGATTGACTCCACATAGCCCCCCCCCGCCCCCCGCCCCTATCAAAGTTTTTGACATTTATCAGTTTCATAAAATTGTAACTTCTTCCTATCGAATAACTACTTCAACCAAAAATACCCTGCCATTGCTCACTATTATCTGTTTCAACAAACGCATGCATATATCACACAATGGCATTAGGTCAAAGGGCATGAGCCCATATACCCCGCTGGATCAGCAACCACCCATCTTCATTAACTTGATGTTCACGTAAATGATTCAAAACTAGGGGTGTACCGGATTTCAGCTCCGGTACATCCGGAATCCAGCCATTTTTACAAATCCGGCTTCGGCTCCGGCTCCGGTCAAATTTTGCCGGATTTAGGCGGGATTTGTGTTGCGTGAATTTTCTGTACAAGTTTCATGAGGCCAAGCCGAATTTTACGTAATAGCACAGTAGCACTTTCTGGTTTACTATTTCTCGCTGATGTAATTAAGAATTTTAAGAAACAAAAATTCATTTTGAATTTTAATGGTGCATTACTTCATGAGTTTGTGGGACTTGAATATTTCGAATTTTCGTAAATTTCTGTGGTCTTGCCGATAAAATAAAATGGTATCCAAATCAAAGTCATGCAGCGCCTTTTGGGATTACTTCAAGGTTAAAGACGATGCTTCAGCGGATGTAATATATAAGTTGTGTGACAAACAGTTTTCATGTGGACGATCAGATCGTCCCAAAGACTTCTCAATATCATCAATGTAGACCCATTTGCGATCGATGCACAGAAAAAGCTATGAGAAAATGGTGGAAAAGAAAGCATCACCGGAGGCCAGTGTATTGGCGTGGCGACCACATCTATGATGAATCCGTGTTTGCACAAAGCAAGCAGCAGTACCCAGCAGTCAATTGTGGAGGCATGGGACGTGGCCAAACTTTGGGGCATCAACTGCAGCTATGTGCGCGTGATGGTCTTTTGAGTCTAAAGTATGTTGCTGACATCATCAGTACTGGAAGAAAATTGGTAGGACATTTCAAACACTCTTCGTCAGCAATTATTCGTTTGCATGAACTTCAAAATGAATTAAACCTACAACAGCATCAGCTTATCCAGGACGTGACAACACGATGGAACTCAATGTTCTATATGCTACGACGCCTGTTAGAACAATGGCGCAGCATCAGTCTGTTTGAACTGTGTTTTCAACTGTGTTTAAATTGATTCGGTAACTGGGCTAACGGCACAGCAGTGGGCAGTCACGGAGAATGTGGTAGCTACTTTGCAGGGCCGGTCTTATGCCATTGCAACCTATGCGGCCGCAGTGGACCCCGCACTTCATATGCCCATAAATTCATATTACAATTTATTTTATTATCCTCTTCCCTACCCAGACTGGGCCCTGCGCAATCCGTTTCGCATTGGGCCCCTCAATTGTTAGGCCGGCCCTGCTACTTTGGCACCATTTGAAGAACACACACGTGAAATAAGTGCAGCTCAGGAATCAATATTAGTTGTGATCCCATTAGTGAAAACACTCATGGCTTTCCTCCAGAAAGAAGGTAGTGATGCTGGAATCAAAACTATGAAAGCAGATCTGCTTGAAGCTGTTAGCAGCAGATTTGCGGACATTGAATCTAACAGTATTTACACCTGTGCCACACTACTGGATCGTCAATTCAAACAGTGCTTCTTCTCTAAACGTGGAAGAAGCGATGCACGAGTCCATCTGATGTTAGCAGCTAACTCCATTATTGATTCAGCAAACACAGTCAGTGTACATGATCCATCAGCTACTAGTAGTAGTACTAGTACTAGTGTTTTGACTTCTGTGAGCACTGCCACACACAGTACGAGTCCAGCCTATAGAGCTGTTTTGACACAATTGTCGAGGAAAATCCCACCGCATATCGTTCTGCAAGTGCCGAAGGCAACAGCATTAACACTGAGATGACACAGTACCTGTCAGAGCCACTTCAAACTCGACAGTCAGATCCAGTTTCATAGTGGCATGCCAATAAGCAAAGATTTTCAAGTATGGCTAGACTGGCGCAGGCATTTCTTGCACCACCACCTACAAGTGTGCCATCGGAAAGGCTGTTCATTACTGCAGAAAACATTATCACTAACCACCATAGTAGCATTTTACTACAAAATGCGGAAACGTTGATTTTCCTGAAATACAACTCGTCCCTTCTCGACACTGAGAGTTCAACTTCACAGCCATAATGAAGACTGACTGACTAAAATAGTGAAATTACTGAATGAATGTATTTTAATAAATTCAATCTGTTCAATGTACAGATTTGCCAATTTGCCAACTGAAAACAATGTGAAAACTAAAAACTGAAAACTAAAAATTAAAATTACTAAATTAGCATTATGTGCTTATGTATTATGTTTCATCTTGAACTTATGGAACTAAATATTACTTATTCTAATATAAATATAATTATTTTACATTTAAATGATTTAATATGAGTATATGGCATCATTGTCATGTCTATAGTAATGAACTGCAGTAATGAACAGTCAAGTGACTCCACTCACCTAAGTCAAGTGATGTAGTACGTTATTTAATTTTAATTTTTTTATTTATAAATCCGGTTCCGGCCGGATTTCACTTCATAAATCCGGATCCGGCCGGATCTCAAAAATTTGAATCCGGTACAGCCCTATTCAAAACACTGTCACGTGGCTTTTGTACCTTGATAACACAATAAATTGAGTCATAATAAATATGATGCTCCTCTGATGATAATAAATATGATGATAAATATGAAAGCAACGGTAAACAATGGGAATAATGTACCAAGAAATTCTGTATAGACGTGGTGAAAACATAAGAACCAAGATGTATTTACTTACGAACATTTGTGTTACTGTGGTGACATATGGATGCGAAGCATGGACACTAAATAAAACAGTTGCCAAGAGAATAACTTCATTTGAATTCACGTGTTATAGAAGAGAATACAATGAAGAGCAAGAAAACAAATCATGAGGTGCTAAGAAAAATCAATGTCTAGGAAGGCTGGCTTCTGAACACCATTTTTAGGAAAAAGCTAGGTGTTTTCGGTCACATAAAAAGACACGACGGCATGGAGAAAGTGTTTTGTAAGAGGAAGGTTGATGATAGAAGGTAACAGAGGTAAAGGTCGTCCAAGGAGCCGTTGGACACAAGGTATTAAGGAATGATTCCACTTGCTCCTACAAGAGACGGGACAGCTTGCTCAAGACCGCGGAGAATTCACGAGATCCATAGGAGGTGGTACTGCTAGTAGAACATAATTGAAAATAATACTCACTTGAACGGCAGGTAATGAAGTCCTACTTGATGACGACTAACACACTATCACTAGCGGATGTTAACATGAATAAATATGGTACATACAACAAAACAAAACATAGAATATAATCATACAAATGACAATACACAGGACATTAAGTTTTGTTTTGTTGTATGTACCATATTTATTCATGTTAACATCCGCTAGTGATAGTGTGTTAGTCGTCATCAAGTAGGACTTCATTACCTGTCTTCCACGTGAGTATTATTGAGATCCATAGGGACTACGTTCTGGAAAAAAATATATAACTTGATGACGTCTCTCACTATAATCCAAATCTTAACTAGCAGTCATGGCATCGTCGTGACCGTCAACGAATATAGAAGACCTAACTGCTAAACGTTAACAGGCCATCAGTCGGTACATTGTATATTATTGCCTGGCTATTGATGAAAAATATAAGTAGGAGAAACTAGTAAAACACCGAATAAGTCAGAGTATCTAAAACATTATTTAAAAGTGACTTCACTAAAATGTAAATGTCTGCGTAAACCAAAACAAGTGTCATTGTTTAGTTTTCTTCGCCATTCGTTCATACAACAACATTGATATGTCTTCTGAAGGTGGCGGTCAAGCTTGTCAATGATATACAGTTTTTCTTTCAGATTAGTCGAAGAGGGTCACATTTATTTTCTGTTCATCTTCTCCGAGTGGGTCTGTGTAACTCTGGCTAAGTTTCGTCACAATTTACATGTTGAAACTGCAATGGCTAGTTCGGGTCTTAGTATGGTCTCTTCTTGGCAGTGAATATGAAGCGTTTCTCAGATCATTTTATGGATGTTCTTTAATCAATTTTTTTCCTGTAATCTGTGTTTTATTAGAATCTTTATTTCCTCGTACGAGGCACTATCCAAAATTCGAGATTAGTTTCTTATTGACAGTCGGTATTCACTTGTAAACACACCTGTTCAACATATGCACAGAAAACATCATGTGAAATGTACGAGATGATGCAGGTTATGAGCAGTCCCAGAAATTAGGTATGCAGATGACAGCACCCTAATATCAGGAAACTCCACAAGTTTAGAACACATGAGTATGTCAGCCATACATCATAGCAAGACACACAATCTTTTTCTCAATGAAAAAAAAAAAAGACAAAATAAAGCATATCAACAGAGATGAACTCAGAAATATCAGCATCTTTGAATATCTCAGGTCAACCATTAAAACTACTGAAGATAGCTCTGCAAAGATCATAAAGATATTAGCAATGGCCCTACAAAAAACATCACGCATGGACAATCTATGGCAAGGGGCGTACATGAATACAAAATTACAACAATATATTTCTTTCTATATCTTTCCAGTGGCAATATATAGTTGTGAGACAATGGCAACAACATCTGCAATGAAAAAGAAAATATCGGCATTTGAAATGAAATGTTATAGAAAGGTCCTAATAATATCATGGACAGAAAGATGAACCATCGCAAAGACATGAACATACAAGGAGACTGTTTCCTCAAAACTATAAAAAAAATGCACGTGAATAAATTTCGGACATATACAGAGATATACAGAGACACAATGGGTTAGAGGTTGGTTGCTGATCCAGCGGTCCATGGGCTCATGCCCTTTGACCCAAATGGTTTAGAGAGATTAATAATGGAAGGAAAAATTTCAGAGAAGAGAACAAGATTGTAGACCAAGATTACAATGGACAGATGACATTGAATACTTTCTGAAAAAGACACTAGAAGAAGCTGGGTAGCTTACACAGACTGATAGGCTTACAGAAAGGCACTAGGGACAATGTTCTGTAAAGGACACATCACATAGTTTTTTACTACGGGTCCTACATTTTTACTGTTCCTAGATTGAAGAACATGACAATTATGTCCCTTTATAAAGGAAATTAAAAATTAAAAAAATGTGTTTAATATTTAATTTGTGCATCAATGTACACTAACAACATATACTATTCTTCTTCAGCGTTCATTCTCAAACTCCCGCTGGATCTCCCTTGTAGCAGCAGAATGGTCCTACTAGATTTCCAGCAGGATGTAGTTCAGAGAAGGGAAATACGTTGTGTCGCCGTTTTATTTGCGCCTATGCCCCGACACATCCGTCTTCGGCGAAAACAGATAATCTGAAAAATGTGTTTTATTATTGCTGGAAAAATATAGAGTACTGCAATGAACTATGACCACTATTTAGCAGCTAGTTATATGGCTCATAGTCTAGAAGTAGGTCTTCTTCTTCTTCTTCTGTGTTCGTTCTCAAACTCCTGCAGATTAGCATGATGTAGTCCGGAGAGCGTAATTCGTTGTGTCATGGTTTACAGCATTACTGCGATAACTGCGCCTTTCGACCAGACACATCCGACTTCAGCATGGCTTTGGGTCACTGACCCTATATGGGATGGGACAGCCAAATACATCCCATAACCTCCTTAGTCGCCTTTTACGACATGCATGGAAGGTAAATAGTATTGCTATTCTTTGCTCCCATTTCGGGACCCGGCAACACACGGGCGTAGAAGTAGGTCTACTGGTCTACACACAATTTTGATCCGCTTAGCAGGCTTGCTAACGTGGCAGACTTGCTAACTCAGAAGAAGCTTTTATAATGGGTGTATTAATTATAGAAATTGTGCAGGAAGGCATATACACAGAAGACGCTAGTTTCTGCGTGAGATCTTTGTGTGTTCTGATCCCCGGAACATGTGTCAGAAGAATCGTGTTTCCTGTTTATGACGATCGTTTTTTTTAATACCAACATTTTGAAACTCGGCGGTGAGCAATACTTTGAGAATACCTACTGAATGGAGAAAATACTTCCTACTCAGAGGGGTCTGTATGTGAGTGTGGACAAGGCATGTTCAATTATATTATATGCAGGCATCTAATCTCATAAAATTATTTTCGTTGCTACTACATAATATATGTTTTCCGGTGGTCTATGGTGACCCCTGTGTAAGGGTTATTCGACCCCCAACGGGGTCGCAATCCACAGGTTGAGAACCGTTAGTCTATATAATTTTAACCAAGGCCATACTGGGATGGAGGATTGAGGTGTAAACCTTCCCTTCCGGAAAGATTGAGATGCACACTTTCTCCACCCAGTAAGATTGAGATGCACACTTTCTCCACCCGGTAAGATTGAGATGTACACTTTCCCCACCCGGTAAGATTGAGATGCACACTTTCTCCACCTAGTAAGATTGAGATGCACACTTTCCCCACCTGGTAATATTGAGATGCACACTTTCCCCACCTGGTAAGATTGAGATGCACACTTTCCCCACCTGGTAAGATTGAGATGTACACTTTCCCCACCTGGTAATATTGAGATGCACACTTTCCCCACCTGGTAATATTGAGATGTACACTTTCCCCACCTGGTAAGATTGAGATGCACACTTTCCCCACCTGGTAAGATTGAGATGTACACTTTCCCCACCTGGTAATATTGAGATGCACACTTTCCCCACCTGGTAATATTGAGATGCACACTTTCCCCACCTGGTAAGATTGAGATGCACACTTTCCCCACCTGGTAAGATTGAGATGCACACTTTCCCCACCTGGTAAGATTGATTCATTTTATCCCTGGTAAAATTCTACATCTATTCTATACTAATGTTTGTCTCAGAAACATGGACACTAAATAAACAATTAGAAGACATTGATGCCTCTTTCATTGCAGATGCTGTTGCCATTGTCTCACAACTATATATTGCCACTGGAAAGATATAGAAAGAAATATATTGTTGTAATTTTGTATGTATGTATACCCCTTGCCATAGATTGTCCATGTGTGATGTTTTTTGTAGGGCCATTGCTAATCTCTTTATAATCTTTACAGAGCTATCTTCAGTGGTTTTAATGGTTGACCTGAGATATTCAAAGATGCTGATATTTCTGAGTTCATCTCTGTTGATATGCTTTATTTTGTCTTTTTTTTAATTGAAGAAAAGATTGTGTGTCTTGCTATAATGTATGGCTGACATACTCATGTGTTCTAAACTTGTGGAGTTTCCTGATATTAGGGTGATGTCATCTGCATACCTAATTTCTGGGACTGCTCATAACCTGCATCATCTCGTACATTTCGCATGATGTTTTCTGTGCATATGTTGAACATGTGTGTTTACAAGTGAATACCGACTGTCAATAAGAAACTAATCTCGAATTTTGGATAGTGCCTCGTACAAGGAAATAAAGATTCTAATAAAACACAGATTACAGGAAAAAAATGAATATGAGAACATCCATAAAATGATCGGAGAAACGCTTAATACTCACTGCCAAGAAGAGACCATACTAAGACCCGAACTAGCCATTGCAGTTTCAACATGTAAAATGTGACGAAACTTAGCCAGAGTTACACAGACCCACTCGGAGAAGATGAACAGAAAATAAATGTGACCCTCTCCGACCAACCTGAAAGAAAAAATGTATATAATTGTCAAGCTTGACATTGATGGCTTGATACAGAATTGATGCCTTTGAGATGTGGGTATATAGAAGAATAGGGAGAACATCATGGAAAGAAAAGAAAACAAATAAAGAGGTGCTAAGATATGAAGAAAGAACTACTAAGAGAAATAAAGATCAGGAAAATAAAATATTTTGGGCACATTAAAACAGTAAAAGATTGTCACCGTATTGAAGACCTTACTTGAAGGTAAAATCAAAGGAGAGCGAGCATGAGGTAGGCAGAGATACAAGTGGGAGAGTAACAGCACACGTTACAGTCTAGCAGAGTGCACCAACAAGACAAGAGACAGGGGATGTTGGAGATCCATTGCAGCCAACCTTCCTTGCGGAGATAGCACTTGTTGATGATGTCCGTGTTGTTTCACCTCAGACCTAGTTACAACTCTTCCAATCCATCTCCACATTACAGTTAACTTGGCCATGTGAACATCTATAGTGTCGCTCTAACTTTTCATTTTCTGTTGTCTTGATAAAGGCCATTTGGTCAAAACATCAATTTGTGTGTTATTACGTGTCTCCGATGATTAGCAAAACTTCATTACCCTGTTCCTGGCTGATACAGAAAATAGAGAGTTGTGGAGATCCATGACCACCTATGCCGGTCGGCACGGCATCAGATGAAAAAGCCCATTGAAAAAGCTCCTGTTTCCTTAATTAAACCAGATTGTCAACTGTCCTAGTACATTTTTTTAGCTAGCATCAGATATGATTTATTATCTTTTAAATATTTCTTTCACAAAATGTGGTTAAATGTAATATTTGTGTGACAGATAAATGATAATTTCTGCATTACAATGTGACAATTTAAACTGTATAGTGTATCTTCTTCTTCTGCGTTCGTTCTCAAACTCCTGCAGATTAGCAGATGTAGTCCGGAGAAGGGAATGCGTTGTGTCATGGTTTACAGCATTGCTGCGATATCGCCTTTTGGCATGACACATCCGACTTCAGCATGGCTTTGGGTCACTGACCCTATATGGGATGGGATAGCCAACTCCAACCCATAACCTCCTTAGTCACCTTTTATGACATGCGTGGAAGATGAGCAGTGTTGCTTCTTCTTTGCTCCCCTTTCGGGCCCAGCAACACACAGGCGAATTTGTGTATTAATTGTATAATAATTGAAGCATACTCTGTATGATGATGGACTTCCATGTCTCTTCAGATGGTCATGATGCAGGTAAGTCTAAACATTCCATCTGAACTATGAAGCTCTCAGAGAGCAACCTCTCATGATTTATTTTGCAATGTTCAATTCACAGGGGTGAGAAAGATGTGTGTGTGTGTATGTATATATGTGTGTGTGTTTGTGTGTATATATATTGTGCTTTTTTTCCTAGAAAAATGGGTGAGTATATATTTAGTTAGAGAAAAATTGGCTACATTTTTAGTGGTCACACACTCCCCCCCCCCCCACTCATCCCCAGATATAACACACACAAACACAATTGATTTCTTCAAAATATTTATGCAAATGTTGATATTCGAGAGATATATATATATATATATATATATATATATATATATATATATATATATATATATATATATATATATATATATATATATATATATATACTGGACACCAAAGCATTCAGTTGCGTACAATATCAAAAACTTTGGAATATCATGGAGGACATGGGTTTCCCGCTACACCTAATACGCTTCATAAAAACATTATATCAAAATCAGAAAGCTGCCATGAGAGTAGATAGTGAATCTTCTGATTGGTTCAGCGTGGAAAAAGGAGTCAGACAAGGATGTGTCCTATCACCATATCTCTTCAATATTTATGCAGAGAACATAATGAGGAATGAAAGAAATGACTAACGGAGAAACAACTTCGATCAACTCAACATCGGAGGTCACAAGATATCAGAACTAAGATATGCTGATGATACAACATTATTGGCACACAGTCAAACACGCCTTGAATACCTCATAAACTTCATTAAAAAACATGGTGAATAACAAACCTATTTCTGAATGGAAACAAGACCAAGATAAGGGCAAGCGACAAAACCACTAGCAAGTTTGCAATCAGTATCAACAACAGTGAATTAGAAGGGCCAATAGTTTTGAATACCTTGATTCTCTTATCAACAGTAACAATGATTGCTATGAAGGCATTAGAAGCATGTTGGCTATCGTGTCAAAGAGGCTGATAAATAAAAAAAACATGGTTGAGCACTGCAAAACAACAAAACTAACATTCTTAAGAGCTAGCATAATCCCAGTGGCACTATATGGGTATATATATATACGAATATACACAATATACAAATCACTCTCGCTTCATATGCATTTAACAAACTTTCAAACATCTGGAGATCGAAGATTGCAAGAAAACACATCAAACTGTGACTATTCAATACAAGTGTGATTCCAATATGGATATATGGATGTGAAAGTTAGAAATCTACAGCAATAATGGATAAGTAGTTAGTTGCCTTCGAGAATAGATGCCTCAGAAAAATCACAAACACTAATTGTAAAGACTTCAAATCAAACAACATACTAAGAGAGGAGACAAAACAAGAATATGTGATGAGCATCATCAGAAAATGTCACTGGACATTCATCAGTTGTGTACTTAGAATGAAGGAAGACAGAATTCCATGACAAGCCTTCATGTGGACACCAGACGGGAAAGAAAACAGGGAAGACAAAAAACAACGCTCAGAAGAGCATTTACGAATGAATTAAAATCAACAGGCATAAATGCACAAGACCTGCAATCCTTGGCAACTGACCGACAGGCATGGAGAACTATGACATCCACCCTATGTGCCAAATTAGGCAAAAGAGGAACTGACTGACTATATGGGTGTAAATCCTTAACAAACACTTACAAAGTGAAAAATAAAATAGCAGCATTTGAAACAAAATGATACAGAAAAATCATCAGAATACCATGGATTAAAAAGATACTTCCCAGCAATATAATGCCATTTAATGGCATTAGGTCAAAGGGCATGAGCCCATGGACCGCTGGATCAGCAACCAATCAAAAAGATCATCAATGTAGCCATCCTGAGAGAAATGAATGTAAAAGAAAATTGGCTAAACAGCATGGTTCTTTCCAGAAAATATTCAACATTTTGGCCATATCAAATGCCATGACAGCCTAGAGAAGACCTTAATTGAGGGGATGATGCCAGCGAGACGAACAAGAGGCAGACTAAGAACAAGATGGCTGCAAGCCATTAAAGATCACCTGAACATGACAGCAACAGAAGCCTGGCTCAAGATTGAGAAAACTTGTGATGACTGCTACATCCTGTTCAGGATATGCTACCTGAAGATGATCAGACATTGCTATTCAACTAGTATTGAATTTTTAGACACCACAAATATATAAATCTCATCACCAGTGCAATATGGACAAGTGGCTTTCGAACCACGTGAATGGGAGTTGTGTTCATGAGCCGAGACTACCATAATATCCAGCAGAAAATTGCATATAGACATCAATAAATTAAGTGCCAAGCCGAGTGGCAGAGGCAATCAAGCTTCTCCACAACTATCTGTTGCTTCTGTTGTTAATAAGTTCAGTTGATGACATCTTTTTTGTGCTACAGTGACAACCCATCCATAAATTTCTCTCTTTATCTTCTACTCTTGACCTATACAGTGGTTACTAAATGTTCAAGTTTTGCTTTTCTCAACACATGGCCTAAAAATCTTGATTGTCTGCTTCAAATTTTTTTCATAACTTGCCATTGTACTACAGCACTACCGAGGACTTCTACATTAGTTCTTTTGAAATTTTAGCTGTTCATGGAATTTTCATAATTCTTCTCAAAAACCACATCTCAGTTGCTTCCAGCTTATCTTGGACACTTTTGTTTACCATCCATGCATCGCATCCATTATGAAGGATTGACTCAATATAACATCCTAGCACTTGAACTCGCATTTGCATTGATATTACTCTATTGCATAAAATGTTTCTCATTTTTTAAATGTTGATCTGGCCTATGCTATCCTGCTCTTGATCTTATTTGAGCACAGGCCATCTGATGCTAAAATGGTGCCAAGATACTTGACTTTATTCACTTGATTTAATTTTGCATCATTGATATTAATTCTGCATTTGGCATATAAGCATGCTAAACACAATTTCTTATCATATTTAATGGCTGTACCTTCTTGAATGATTGTTTAGCCAGTATTGACTGCCACATTAATTGTTTAACTCACTATAAGAAAATTGATGGCTAATATTTGTCACATAGGCCCTATTGTTTTGCAAAGTCAGTTCCTGAATATAACAATAGAAACACAATTTAAAAGAAGTAAAACAAAATATTAATTTTCTATCTGAGGATAACAAATTCACTGTTGAACTGTATCTTCAGCAATAGATTCCAACTCCTCTAGCATTTCTGTTTTTGAATTTGTTAATGATTCAGAAGATTCCACTGTGTCATTTTCTGGAGTTGACATCAGTTTCATTTTGGCATCCTCCAACCTTCTTGCTTCTATAAATTTCTTCATTTGTATGTACTTTTTTGCCCTGGGAAAGAATTTCAGCACAAAAAAAATATGGATTTGATGAGTCCAGAAGTTAAATTCCTTTGTGGATTCATCTAGCTGTATAAATTTGGAATCTTCCTCTTCAATCATCAAACTCTCAACAGCTGTGAAAATAAAAAAAAGAACAGGTATAGTACAAGATAAATATGCTTATCTAATGTATAAGAATGGATATATGCTTAACTGATCTCCTCTCTCCGGTGCAATGATCCCATTGTTTCTATAAAATTGCTGCTCCAGATGGAGGTACGAAGTGGGTGTTCCTATTTTAAAATTATGTATTTACTTTGTGTTTGTTTGTTTGTGTTGTAAACACTTCCGAAATTGACTAGAACGATTTGACTTTAATTCCATACCACTAGTTCATTGTTCTGACATATATTTGTGAAGAATTTCATTAATTACATATCATGTTTCATTAATCACATATCATGTTTCATTAATCACATATTGTGTTTCATTAATCACATATTGTGTTTCATTAATCACATATTGTGTTTCATTAATCACATATCATGTTTCATTAATCACATATTGTGTTTCATTAATCATATATCATGAATTTTGTTAATATAGAAGAATGATACAAAGATATGGTCCAGTTAGTAAAACTTGAATAATTGTTTAACAAGAAATATGTTTAACAAGAAATGTGTTTAACAAGAAATATGTTTAACAAGAAATGTGTTTAACAAGAAATATGTCTCTGCAACATTTCATACTGCAGAGCCAAATAGTTATAATATGCAAATGTTTTTTTTAATCAAGTTGACATAAATTGTGAGTACTTTGTAAAATATTAGTTAATAATTGTTATAAAAGAATAGTTTATTCATTAATTTTTAGTGTACACAATGCATCAATTTCTGTGAATTGTTGCTATCAATTTAAAACATCTTCATGAGATGACCTTCTAGAGACAATAGATAGACTATACATGGATTATTAAATATAACTGAGGAACTTCTGCCTTCTCTAGATATCATAATCCAGCCATTAATACAGTAGAAATCTGATTATCCGAATTAATTGGGGATCGGTCCAATTCGGATAATCGAAAATTTTGATAATTGGATATAGTTCAGGAATGAAGCAAAACAGTGTACATACATACATACATACAATCATACATTGAAATTAATGTAATTTTATTGAGAAAAGTACAGTAATATGTTAGTAACTAGGTATTGCAAATAAACTACATATTAACAGCACATGCACACTGCTCCGGGACCTCTCTACTGCGTCCGCTAACTTTGATTTGGATAATTGGGAATTTGGTTAATTGGGATTTGGATAATCCGATTTTTACTGTATATTTCTTGATGAGAAATTTGGTCATTCTTTTGCTGTTTTTCAATCACTCTTTGTTTCATACATAACTAACTATATACTATTATGTCATACTGACAATTTCACCCTGTTGTGTTATCATTTTACTTTCATTTTTATATAAAATATAACCGGTAGTTGGTTTCATTGACAAATACAAAAGTTATTGAGTGCTGAACTTGTTCATACTTTTTCTTCTTTCTGTCCTCATGTACCTTTTGGTGTTCATACTTAGTATTCTAAAATTCAAAGATAGATCATTTCATCCAAATGAAGAAAATAATTCAGGAGGAAAAGAGTTGAAAAGATCACTAATGTACAAGATTGGCTACATTCCCAATTATATATCTAATGTACAAGATTGGGTAAATTTCTAAGTATATCTTATATATCTAATGTACAAGATTGGGTAAATTTCTAAGTATATCCTATATATCTAATATACAAGATTGGGTAAATTTCTAAGTATATCCTATATATCTAATATACAAGATTGGGTAAATTTCTAAGTATATCCTATATATCTAATATACAAGATTGGGTAAATTTCTAAGTATATCCTATATATCTAATGTACAAGATTGGGTAAATGCTTCAGTAGATATCTAGTTTACACAATTGGTAAATGCAATTGGTAGATATCAAATAATCATATGTACAAGATTGAGTAAATGCTTCAGTAGATATAATATATACAAATTGGGCAAATGCTTATTTTTGAGTTGTAGAACACATATTTATGTAACTGATAAAAGGGATACAACCAACAAAACACCTCCTTTTGTCTGGAGCCTCTAGATACTAACAAAGGCATTAAAGCAACTCTCTGTGGTGTATCGCAGAGCTTCAAAATTGAGATTATATGATAAGTTCTGTCAACAGCATTCCCTCATAGCTGTGTAGATGCACAGTATCGCATGTCTTCAGAAGGTGTTATACACAGAATTAATTTGTTTGTTTGTTAGCATTCATTTTCAAACTCCCACTGGATTCTCTCTCTCTTGCAGGTCAATGGCCCAACGAAATTTTCAGCAGGGATAGTCCAGAAAATGGATATGTAATGTTGAACTGTTGTATTTGTGTCAATGGTCTGACAAATCATAATTTTGTGGCTCATGGTATTCAACATTCTGTGCAAAACATTTAAAACTATGAGCCCAAGATAAGTCTTCATGTACCACTTCAAGAGTGATATGTGCATGTTGTTTTGCCTCTTCTCAATAACCCATCTGATCTGCATATTAAGGAAAAATTGAAGGTGGTGGGACATAGAAGAATTGCTAATGAAGTAGATCTCCAATTATCACTATTCAACTGATGCAGCTGATGCATGTGATAAAGTACCTTGCTGAAATCATCTTCAGGTTAGTCATGTCAGAGGTTAGTACCAGCAAGTTCTGCAGCAAATTCTGGATTTATCTGGGGATAGAGATTCATTGCAACATGACCACACTAGTATCTTGTGAAACAAAGTACAGATCCTAATGCTCATGTCTTCATCTTTTGAAAGGATAATTTCTAACCTCGATTGCACTTTCAGAGATGGAAACCAGTTCTTGTAGGATATGGAAAGGGTGCATCCGGAATAAAACAAAAGATAAAGGTAGGTCCCATGGCAGCTACCTGCTGTTGAGGATGAAGATAACTTTTCCTGTAATAAGCAGCAGCAACTATTAGGTGGGTGGCCAGTTCCATTCCTTTCTATCTTTACCTCCCCTAGCTTATGTGTCAGGTACTCCTTTACAGCTGAGTAAACTGGAGGAGTGGTCGTGTCAAGCGAGAAATCACAACGCGCTTTAAAAATTTTTTCTTGGACATGGTTTCAATCATGGCACGCTGTAACTGAGTGATAGCAAGCAAGCTCACAAACAACTGGGCTACCGCTATCCCCACAAACAAAATAGACATGTATATAAAATACAACTAATCTCATATCTGCAATGCTGTTCTAAAGAAATAAGGCAATGTACACAAGGATGCTGCGCTGAAAATAAAGAAAGCTTCATACAACAAGTTCATAATCACTGAGGTAAGATTTCTTATGTGGAATTATATAAAAAAGTAGTAGAGTTACCATCCATGTATTGTCAGAGTAAAAAATTGGAGCAAACAAAATAGTAATACTGTGACTTGCCATAAATGTTAATAGAAGCAACTAAAAATAAATTGGCATGAGGTCAGCCAGTTCGAGGTCCAGCACATCCGTTTCCGTGATTCCTTTATTTCATGTTTGGTCCCTAATTTACAACAGCTAGACCTAACATTGTATCAAGTAACATTATGACAAATGAACAATTAAAACAAAAACAGCACAAAAACAAGTTGAAATCAAATTCACAATCAAAAGACTATTATAAAAATAGAAGCAAACTGGCATAGGAAAAATGTGATTGAAAATTGACTGTACTACGTTTAATGGAATGTAAACAATTTTGTTTGTGGATATAAGAACCATAAAATAGTAAAGTAGATTACAAAGGTAAGTTCATAAAGTTACATATCAACATAATTTTACATTAACATTAACATTATTATTATTATTATTATTATTATTATTATTATTATTATTATTATTATTATTATTAATTATTAATTATTATTATTATTATTATTATTATTATTATTATTATTATTATTATTATTATTATTATTATTATTATTATTATTATTATTATTATTATTATTATTATTATTATTATTATTATTATTATTATTAATTATTAATTATTATTATTATTATTATTATTATTATTATTATTATTATTATTATTATTATTATTATTATTATTATTATTATTATTATTATTATTATTATTATTATTATTATTATTATTATTATTATTATTATTATTATTATGTCATTAGGCATGTTGCAGGTAGCGACTAAGGAAAATTTGTGGATAAGCTGGCAACCTGTCACCTGTGGAAACATCATTGTCACAGCAATCCTTGTTTCAATTTCTACCTTTTTCGTCTGTTTTATTCACCTGCTGCTTTATTGGTTAGCATGGGAGTGCCTTACGCTAAGGGAGTCAACCCCTAAGTGAAAATTCTCACTGCAAAGCAGGTTAGCACACTAGTGCCTCAAGCCAAGGGAGTAAACCGATATGGAAAATTGGAAAGGGAGACCAGTCTAAAGTAGTTGAAGGTGTAGTAACCATCCTTTGGCATCTCCTGTATTTCTGCTCGTTTCCAAGCATATTGGTATAGAATTGCCTTTTCCTTGGAACTAATCAACAGAGCAAATGGGCAAGACATCTTCATGAAACCAGCACGGACAAGCAATTCATTGTGCTATCTCTGTCTTTTGGGTCTTTGTTACCTCTAATATTTTATGGTAGTGTGTCCTGATATAACCTAATTGTACTTTGCCGTCTGCTGGTTGAAAGGGCCGCACCTCTCCAAAAGAGAGGTAAACTAACTACCTACCTACCTAGCACGGACAAGCAATCATGTGTGAAACAAACAATAGAGGCTGTGTCTTGGCAATTTAACTAATTTCAGGGTACCATAGTCCATTAAAATGTTTACACTGGCCTGTTATCTGACAAGTTTGTAAAGATGCAAAAAGCTATTATAATTATTACTAGGTCACATATTCTTTCCAGACTCTAGTCTTCATTATAGATGCTCTGAACTCCTCACAATTCTGGGCAAATTTATCCGCTGCAAGCAAGGACATGTCAAAATACTCTGAAATATGTATTGTCAATCATCATCTTGAGTGACCCTGTGCCTGTTACCAGCAGCCATGCCTCATTACTAGTTTTCTCATGCTGTTATATCTATTTGTATGGCCAAAACACCACAGCTTCCTTTTGTATACAAAGTAAAGGTCAAGAACAATAATTGAAAGTTTTCCAGAACTGTGAATGAAAGATAATGAGATTGTTTCATAATCCAAACATAATATGCTTGAAACCAGCTGCAGAGCCATTCCAAAAGTAATTATAATAAAGAACAAAGGAAATAATAGAATAAAAATAGAAAGTATAAAAATATAATTTTTATAGTAAATAAATAAGTCAAATACAGAAAAACAATTACCCGGTAAGGCAAACAACATTAAAATATAAAAACTCTAGTACAACATCTTGTTTTTATCTCAATAACGATCAACTGACATTGGTTCCTGTCATTTACCGGTAGGTCAATATATAATTCAAACATCTCATTACAAGACTCTAAGGTATCATAATCAAAATATGACTAGTTATCTATTGCCTGCTACACAGTATTTTCTTAATTACTCTATACATGTTTCTGAAAAATTGAAGTTAAATCATGATCTGATTCACAGACTCACAGCCATTAGGTAGTTGTGTGCATAACGGTAATCTTCCTTATATCAAGTTAATATTGCTTTCATCTTTTACAGAGTGGATGAATAGTAAGTAGGAAGCTTGTGTGTGCTTGTTTCATATCTGCTTATATTCCAAAGTGGTGATAAGAACAACCTGTTCAGAAGACTTGGTAAAAGTGCTATCTTTTTATGTCTTGGGCCAAGTTAGTGAAAACAATTTTTCATTGGCTGCTGGCAGTGTTACAATGTAGATTTCTGGGCATTCATGTTCTAGGAAAAGTTTACCAGGCTCATATTGTTGGGAATATGAATCTTGAAAATATACTAAATAATTATTTTACAGAAATATAAAATATATTTCTGTAAACATGGAGAAAATATGTTTCTGCTCTCAATGTGTTTCCAGAGGTGCTTAGTCCCTACTAACTTGCTCAATGTGTCAGTATCAAGGCCTCTACATAGCATATTCAGTAACAGCTTCAAAATTTCATAAATTCATAATGCCATATATGCATTTCTATACAGGTAGACTAGGTAATTGAGCTTCTATTCAAGATTAAATATGATCACTGGTGCTGCGCTATGTTGACGACCAACATATTATTACGTTTACATTAATACATTTAATTTTCAAGATTAAACCTGATCACTGGTGCTGCGCTATGTTGACGACCAACATATTATTACGTTTACATTAATACATTTAATTTTCAAGATTAAACCTGATCACTGGTGCTGCGCTATGTTGACGACCAATATATGATTAAGTTTACATAATACATTTAATTATCATCACCAAGTATCTTGCTTACCTGTCAATCTAGAATGTTTCTTTTAGTGAGTAACCACTAAATCATTATCAGTTTATCATCACTGCAATCGTTTTTCATAATTCTCAAAGATGTAACCTATGCATCATTGCTACAATCTGACATACTTGCCAGGTTTCACTGACCTTTTCAGCCATATTTGACAATGTAACATTCGTGTAACTTTTGGCATATATTTGAGACTGCAGTCTTTCCTGGCAATGTAGATATTTTCTAAGAGAGGTTCTACATACCAATTTGTGAGTTTCCAATGAGATATTAATGAATATAGGAATGTTTTTCCACTATTAATGAATTTGAATACAAAATTGACACAAAAAATAACATTGAAAAAAAAATTAATTTCCATAGAATTGGCAAACATGTTTCAAACAAACAGACCTAACCAAATAGGTATCTATCCAATTTGGAATGAATAAAATACAAATTGATTGTAAAACAAGATTAAAACAACTAGATTTCATGAATATTCATTTTAAACCTGATTACACTTAATATTTCATTTTTGTATTATGTGTGAAACATAGTGACTATGTGTCTCAACAGTTTAACTAATTTGTGAGACCTGTTAGAGTAATGATACCTTGCAATCTCATTTTGTAGTCACATTAGAGTTTTATGTAATGATGCCCTACAACCTCATTTTGTAGTCACATTAGAGTTCTAAGTAAGGCCCTACAATCTCATTTTGTAGTCACATTAGAGTTCTAAGTAAGGCCCTACAATCTCATTTTGTAGTCACATTAGAGTTCTAAGTAAGGCCCTACAATCTCATTTTGTAGTCACATTAGAGTTCTAAGTAAGGCCCTACAATCTCATTTTGTATTAAATTTAGAGTAATAATGCCTTGTGATGTAATTTTGTAAATGGTTCCCTAATTCGTAACGTTCCGAGCCCTGACTTTATCTCGTTGTGTTTTACTGGAAGATTAATGTTATAATCATTTTTTTTCAACGATTTCGATCAAAAATATAAATCATAGAAACAATATTAAAAATGTTATTTACATGTCTATTTAACATTACTATATCTTTCCAGTGCCAAAATATGGTTGTGAGATGTGTGCAATGACATCTACAATGGAAAAGAAAATATCGGCATTCAAAATGAAATGTTATAGGTCCTACAAATATTATGGACAGAAAGATGAACCAACACAGATGTACGCAAAGATCTAAAGATAGAAGAAGAATGATTCAAAACTATCAACAAATGCAAACTAACATATTTCTGATATACAAAGAGACACAATAGTTTAGAAAGATTAATCATGGAGGCAAAACGTTCAAGGAATGAGAACAAGAGGCAGACTAATAGTACTATGGACACATGACATTGAAAACCTTCTGATCATGACCCTTGAAGAAGCTGGACAGCTTGTGCAGAATGGAGAGACTTACAGATTGGGAGTGAGGACAATATTCTGTAATGGACACATCACATAGAGAGTTAACATCAAAATTATTTAGCAGAAATCGTAAAGATCTATGAACAATAAGGAATGTGTATTGACAATAAAGAGCAGCCATAACAATTGAAAACCAAATTAGTGTTTTTAAAACTTCAAAGAGGGGGTTAGACAGGGATGTGTCCTGTCATTTAATCTGTTCAATTTGTATAGTGAGATAGTAATAAGATTTATACATTAAATGCCAGGAATATCAGTTGGAGAGCATGTAGAAAACTACAAAGAAATTACTGAGTCTGAATAGCAAAAAAACTTAAGCAATGATAATAACAAAGTGCAATGTCCTCCAGAATGAAAAGGATAGGGATCTAATTTATGAATACAATATATAAAATGTGAATTGGTGGGATAGAAAGATATTTCATTGGATGAATCCCTAAGCCATACAGACAATTTCAAGTGATTACAATTTTGCTAGAAAAGCACTTTTGAAGTATCAAAATTTTCTTTAACTTGTGACTTGATTCGTGGTCTGCTGTTTACAAGTGAGACACTCACTGCAGACATGGAGAGATGATTACAGGTCTTTGAATACACATGCTCCAAATGAATTATACAAGTCTCCTTCTATAAAGAGCATAAGATAAATATACATGTAAGAAATAATAAAAAGATATGAGTATATACAGGTCCCCAAGAACCTTTATGCATGGTTTGGACATTAATGCTGATGATTGCTTGTCAAAAATGATACCACAAGGAATGATTTAAGGTAGAAGAAACAGAGGAGGATAAAGAAAAATATGGACAGACAACATCATCTACTGAAGACGGATGTGTCAGACTATTGGTGCAAATAAAACAGTGACACAACTTATTTTCATTCTCTGGACTACATCCCGCTTGGAAAACTAGTAGGATCATTGTCCTGCTACAAGAGAGATCCAGCGGGAGCTTGAGAACAAACGCTGAAGAAGAAAACAACATCAAGGACTATGTAGGACAAGATTTTTTCCTCACTCATGCACATCGTTAAAGATAGAAATTGCTGGAGGACTCTGTGTGCTGATGCATTCAATGAGGTAGTTTCCCTGGCTGGTCATTGTTTATAGATATAGATAGATAGTTTACAAACATATTTATCAGTAAAGAAATGAGAAGAAATATTTGTCAAAATCAAGAGTTCACATGTTTGACATCCATGTCACATAATATATATCCAACAACATCACAGACAGAAATATGGACGTAACATCTCCAGAAACCTGGCGTAGGCAGAAGGCCAAGGAAAAATAGATAAGAGTGATCAACTCTTTAAGAATATAACATTTACAGCACATCATGCAATCCTTGCTTTACACATTTATCACTCAAAACTGTGATGCCACAACAAATAAGTAGTACAGAACAGAAGTAAGATAAAAGTAAAAATATGTAAGGCCACCAGAACTAAATGTCTCAAGCAGATGACTAAGTAATTGATATGTTCAGCAAATTATCATTACTGCTTTACTGGTCATAGAAATAATTCTAGATTTGATAAACATCCCATCTATATAACCTACTTCTGGACTGTTTGTACTGGACATTTGATAATACCGTAGTTAACAGATGCAGAAAAATGTTAATCCAACAGGCAAAACTTGGATACAGGACAATAAGGTTTTGCTAATCACTGGAAACTGATAGGATAGGCCTAACACAACAAAATTAACATTTCTACCAAAAGGCCTTTAACAAGAGCACTACCATAGCATATGGTGAGAAAAGAGCTCCACTGTCCACAATAACATAATAACAAAGCTAAAAGAGACCTGTTGCAACCACTTCATTATTTGAATTACATCAATAGTAATATTCAAATACTTATCCTTGTTGGCATCACTATTTACACCTGCAAGATCAGATGTCCTCATTGCACATAAAATTATTATTAATGACAAAAGCATCTTCAGGAATGAAGACTATAATTAGTGTAAAACAATGCAACATATGTTTGTAAGTTTTGGATAATTTTGTTTCTACCTGACATGTTAGACATTTATGCTTATTTACTACTGTATTTATTTTTAATATGAATGTAATTATGTTCTTTTTCTTTTATATTTGCGCATAATTATTATGTAAACCCTTTACTTTCTATGCATGAATTGACTCAATTACTCTATTTTACTGCTATTGATGAGTTAACCTAATTTTTTGTTGTTTTTTTAAATCTATCCCCTCATTACTAAAAATGATTTCACTGCCAATTACCAGTACTTTTCAATCATATATATTCTGATGACATAAAAAAACAGTTGGTATACTGGGGAAGCTTTCTTATTTTCCAGCTCGATACAAAGAATCAGCACAGAGGGAAAGTCATTATGGAAAGAATTCAACACAACGTGGATTGGTTGCTGAGAACAATTTAGCATAGGCTCCTATATAAGTTAAAGAACTTACTAATCACAGCATCAACTTTATTTATTTGTAATAAGCCTACTTGTAAGAGTACACTTAATCCTGTCCTATATTTGTTTAATTGAATTGGTCTATTCATTCCAAGTTCGACAGCAGTCTCCATAACAAGAAAACAATTTTGTAAATGTTACCCTACTTACACTCTCCTTCATTCTCATCAGATTCATAACTTGGTTCATCAAGGGTAACATTACTTGGAACAATGCTTTGGATTATTGATAAGTTTTTTTGAGATTGCACATCAAAAACGGATGCCATATGTTGTGCTTCAACTTGATCAGTGGCTTTTTAAGAAAAATAGTATACATGATTTGAGGTACAATCACATATTCTGGGCCTACCTATTATCCAAAATATGTGAGACAATATATAGCATACATTTTAATTTTTATTATTTGATGAGATGACAGTTAGTTATTTATTTATGTAAATATTTATGAAATTATTTATATTGTATGAGAGAGTTAGACGAATGAGTGTTTTAGAAAGGTTGTATGGCTGGAAGCCGTACAAAGATTGTATAAGGGAGCCGCGTTAGCGCACTGGCTTCGCATATGAGGGGTCCTGGGTTCATTCCCCAGCTGAGGCGGAAATGTTTTTCAGATCGCAACGGCTCCCAGGTCGACCCAGCCTTAAATGGGTACCGGATTAATCCGGGAAGTAAAGACTGCGAGGGAGAGGAGATGGCTACCGCCCTCATTTGCAGAGCCTCTGAAATGTGAGATCACTAACATCTCACACCCCTACGGCATTAACAAAAAATGCTATGGGTTACTTTACTTCTTTTTATGGCTGGAAACAAACCGTATTAGGGGAACCTAGTATAGGCCTATGTCTTTTCTCAAGTATGACTTAGAGTGAGTTACCCTTTGCCTGTAGCATAAGAATACTAAGATGATAAACATGATCACAATAGGAACTCAGTCTGATAGTGTTCCAAGTGTTGCACTTTTAACTAATTCATCCCATAGCACAGTTGGCTAATGTTATAGGATGTCATCATTCTCTATCACATCTATAACACACGTATTCCATTTTGATTTTGTATCTATTGAAAGCAAGTTCAGCGTACTTACGGTAGACATTTTGTAACTAGGAATGAACCTGCATAGTGACGTCACAAAATACTAAAATAATTTGAAACTGTGAAAACTGTAAAACTATTCTTTTTGTAGGCATGGGATATGTAATTATACCTAATTTGATTATAGTCATTGGCAATGAGCAGATGTCATTCACTCCAGGTTTACTCAAAGGTGCTCAGTCTCTACAAGTAAATGTGGAAGTGTATGCATACTTATGGTTCTTATGACTCGATGGTTAAGCATTGGTCTATTCCTAATGCTGACCTTCAGATGCCCTTCTACTTATACCACACTTAATATCACATTCCAAATCACTTTCTATTATGCCATCTTGTTCATCCTCTTCTGCATTCATACTCAAACTCCTGCAGGTTTGCAGGATGTACTCCAGAGAACAGAAAGTCTTGTATCCTGGTATACAGCTTAGCTATGATATCTGCACCTTTTGGCCTGACAGATCTGACTTCAGCATGGCTTCTTGGTCACTTTGACCCTATATCAGTGAGACAGCCACCTCTATAACTCCTTAGTGACCTTTTATGACATGCATACAAATTAAACAGTGTTTATTTTGTATAGTAAACAGACTATTCCTTGCTCCCCTTTGAGGTCCTGGCAACACATGGGCACCATATGTCATCAGTCACATCTAAACACTAATCATTAAGAAAGCACTAGTATCCCTCCTATTCATCTCTATCATCAACTATAGATGATGATGATACAGCAAGTCTCTGCTCTCTGTTTATACCTGTATACAGGAAACTTGTGGTGAAACAATGGTTGCAACTAATAAATAATTCATGTGAATAATAGAATTTGCAAATATTGTTATTACTGCTTTATAGATGAACAAATGTTTTGTCTCTATAAATTTGTTCTATAGAAGCAGAAATATCAATATTAGCACTTCTCACAGATTTTATAGAGTAATTAGGAATTTATTTCTTCTATAGAGACATACAGACAGACAAGCACGTAGATGAACATAACAGTATACAAGTCTAGCAGGTAACAGTGTTGCTATTTTTTGCTCCCATTTTGGGAGCACAAGGACGCTAAAGGAGATAGAGCATGCTAGTCTGTAAGTCATATTTTTAATCCCTTCCTCCCCCTCCCCAAAATATTCCCCAGAAATTTGTGAACAGTTTACATATATTACTTATACTTACACAATTATAATGTTAATGTAATACCTGCATGGTAGAACTATAACAACTGCAATTACTGTTATGTGACCAGTGCACATAGGACTATAACATTTGCATATTACTAGTACAATTACAACAATTATACATTATCATCATAATGTCAACATTTACATATTAGCACAAGTATAATATATACATACTACTATTACAACTACAACATTTAAATACTACCAGTACAATCATACAATCCTACAATCATACAATCCTACAATCATAACATACCCTATATATTATTATATGTAGATTTTTAAAATCTACTTATAGTAAACAATTTACTCATAGTAAAAATAATTTGTTTAATAATATGTATATTATTACGTGTACGTATGATTACAACATTTCCATATGTATTACAGGCAAAATTATGTATTAACTATACCAAGAAATCATGACAGTCTATATTAAACTGCCTAAACAACTGGATTTTTTTCCTGGAATATTACAGTGTTCTTGTCATGTCATGATAGCTTAGAGAACACTTTAGTGGAGGCTATGATGCCACGGCAGTGAAGGGGATATGGGCTATGAAGAAGATGGACTCAAGATATCAAAGACCAACTGAAAATTAAAAATCACAGTAGCAGGAAGACTGGCTCAAGATCGGTAGAAGTTCAAAAAGACTGTTATGACTGCTACATCCTGTCCAGGAAATGCTACATAATGATATGTATTACCAGTACAGAAAAATAATTTTTAAATTACTCCACACCCATTGAAAATTCATAATCCATAAAACAGATTAGCTAACTCATCAGACCATAGATGAGTAGATTATAGAGGAACTACATTGCATGCAAGAGTATTTCCAACAAATTTTTCGGTCTTCAGCTTGTCTATATTTTGATGTTGTCCACAATTTTTCTTTGTCTTCCTTTGTTTCTTGCACCCTCGATATTCCCCACAAGATCATTTTTAACATGGAATCATGTCAGCTTACATATCCAAACCATAACTTTCATTGTTTTACTATTGATAACTTTCATTGTTTTACTATTGATAACTTTCATTGTTTTAATATTGATAACTTTCATTGTTTTACAATTGATAACTTTCATTGTTTTAATATTGATAACTTTCATTGTTTTACAATTGATAACTTTCATTGTTTTAATATTGATAACTTTCATTGTTTTACAATTGATAACTCCAGCATGTTATGTCCTCCAGCATCTATAAAGTTATTGGATTTCTGTCCTACATTTAAAAAATGTTCTTGGTTGTGTGTTAAATCAATCATACACCAACTTCTATGTGTCTTCATCGGACTTTAATGTTTTAGTTGCCATTACACCCACTTTACAGTTACTTTGTGATATGATAAATTATCATGGATGATGTGGTATGCTGAACTTTGACTAATATCTAGATGTGCAGCAGTAACATCTAGTACCTTGTTTTTCTGTACAAGGTGTTAGACAGCTAGAATTGACTCTGGGATCACACCTCAGTCTGCCTGACCTGGTCTGTTACAGAGGCTGATGCAATTCTGAACACTCATATTTCGCTCATACACATGCTGGATTGTCTTGCACACATCATCATCATCAGGTAAGTGATGCACCAAATATTTGGTACATCACGGGGAGGTGTGTCCACATTTTTAATGAAACAAACTATACATTATTTAACAAAACGAACTTTTGCTGAAGGTGCATATAATGTAGCATCCATTGATCTGTGCACAACACACTGAGAGGCCCTCCTTCCCCTGAAAAACCCTTTTGGGGACTCTCAGTGCATTGCGCGAAGATCGAATGATCGACAGCAGAAGCTGAATGTTTCTTTATCTCCGCATCATGGAAGTTGTATGAAATCTAGCCTGATATTAAAAAGTTGGAATGTGTAGAGACATCTCACCATAATGAACCGAATATTTTTAAAAACATAAAGGGTTAAATAGCAGTTTTAGGTACAACAATAAACAGAATCAATATTTCAACCAAAAGGTATCGAGATAAGACTGTTACATTTTATTTTTATTGTTATTATTTTAGTTTTCAATTCTGCATTTTCCTTGTACACTGTAGTTTCTGTGATTTTCAAAGAAAATCACTTTTCTTAACCCATGTTTCCATCGTTGTTTTATTTATGCATCATCATCAAATTTGTTTTTGGTCAAACTTAATATTATTTGTTGACCAAGGAAAAAAGTGCAAAAATGTAGACAAAAATATTCTTTGGGAAGTTTGGGAATAAACTATGGCATCAAATGGCAATTATTACAAAATATTAGTGTATTATATATAAAATGTCACTGTGTTGTAAGAACAATAGATTGATTTACTGATAAATTTGTAACAACAGATGTATACCAGGAATGTGTGCTCTCACTTCTGCTTTTTATTGTAAACATAGAATAATTGAAGAAGCATACATCAAAAAAGAATACAAAAGGAATAAAAAAAAGAAGACAAAGAGCAATTAAATAACTTGTTCAATGAATTACTTTTTGCAGACAACATGAGTTGTACTTATGAAGAGATGACTATCATATCAAATCACTTACCACTTTCTAAAAGAACAATATGAAAGTCAATATATAAAAATAGAAGCTATGAAAATAAGTTTGTATATTTAATAATCACATAGCTTATTAATCATACAAACAAATAGTATTAAAGTAAAATACATTGTGGAATTATCTAGGCAGAAATAGAATCAAGAATTATTATTTGTCATCACTGCTAAAACATATGAAAACCAAAATCGTTGATAAATGATGCAAAATATTTTTCGCCAACAATTTGTTACCATGGCCAGACTTGGACAGTGACATCTTCACACAAGAGAAAGCTAATAAAAAATATGAAATTAAATGCTTGAGAAATATTGTTGTCAGTGTTTTAAGATTAGTAAAGAAGTTTACAAATGATATTAGAAATAGAACAAGTGTTATATCAACATATTAAGAGACCTCAACTACTATTGGACATCTTATGTGAATGGAATACACTCATCAAGTGCATATAACAAAATACAAATCAGGTTACGGAGCCAGAGAAAAACCAAGAAATGGATAGAAAGATATTGTCAAAAAAACATAGATAAAGTACAACCACTGTGTTATATATGGTCTTGGAACGAAAACTAAAGCTCCCACCCCACACTTAATGGCAAGTGTAGACAAGTAGCATCACCATCCATCTGTGGCAAGACAATAGACATCATAATACCACCAAATCGTTTTGCAACACAGGTAAACAGGATTTCCGTACTTGACCAACCACATCCCAAAAAACTACAATCCCAAAAAATATTTGGGATGTGGTTGGTCAAGTACAGAAAACCTGTTTACTTGTATTGCAAAGCAATTCAGTGCTGCTAGAACAGACCTGGTTCAATTCCCGTCAGCTGTAAGAATTATTTTCATTTATCCTCATGCTTTCTACTTGAATTTACTTGTATAAGACATCATAATACTGGATTTTCATTTGTCAATGAATTTATATAGCTCTCATCCCTTAATTGATAAAAAAAAAAAAATAACAGATTGCTGTTCCTCATTGGTGCATGTCAATAGTGGGATGCCATCATGATATCACACTCTTCATTTGTACCAAGATGACAGACACATATGGGACACGATTAACATCTTTAACAGCAATATTCACAGGCTACAAGACAATGCATTGGCTATTCTAATTTATTTCTATCGAACTTCTAAGGTTTCATTTGAAGTACTCACTTGTGTGTACATGCACACATAAATATAGGCATATATACAATGAAATCCAATTAGAACATCTTTATCTGGACCAATGAAATATGTATGTTATAACTTAAATTTGCAATATACAGTAAAAATAATACAGAATAAATATAATTGGGGATTTTCAAAAGTGTTTTAAAATAAGGAAATTTGTTATAAAAGGATGCACTATAGAGGAATTTGACTGTATATATAGGGCCTATATACATACATACATATATAGTCCCTATAGGTGCCTAACTATACACACACATATACACATATATAGGCCTATATGAAATACATTTATGATTATTTTACAATCAACAACAATATACCTGATTCCTTTATCTGTCGACTAGTAATCTTTAGTGCACTGATATCTTTGAAAGGACTGCTTATAGACTTGAGAAAAAAATAAAAACAAAATAAGATAACAGTGTGAATTATGCATGTGAACCTAGTGAATTAAATCTGAACTATGGACAATATAGAAAATAACATATTTCATCATGCAGTCATATTGAAGTTATGCAGTCATATTGAAGTTATGCAGTCATATGGAATGTGCTAAAAAGTGGCCAATATTGATGAGACTAAGTGGTTGCAAGCTTTAATGAAATTGAATGTATGCATATTAATAATTATAAAACTCATAACCAGGGGTTACGGTCATAGGCGTGTCACATTGAAACATTTGGTGCATAATGATCCCTATGCCTCTGTATCCTCTACCATCCTAATGAGTAAACTTCACACTCTTGAGCTATCCAGTCATTGATATTATTCAGCCATGTTTTTTCTGATCACCTTGACTTTTTCCACCCTCCACTGTACCTTGAAGAACATCTTTTGTCATCGAGGAATGTCACATCACATGCTCGTACCACTGGACTTTACGAAGTTTCATTATTGTTAACAGTGGTTCTTCTTGACCTGCTAATACATTAACTCTCTCATGCACAAACATATTGGTCTTATGCTCTCAGTCATAGCTACCAACACACGTCTATAGTATTTATTTTTAAATGCATCGATTCTTCTAAGTCTAGTTAGAGTCTAAGCATCACAGCTATATAGAAATATTTACAAAAGCAAAGATTTATATAAGTTAACCATTGGTGGTGATCCTGCTTTTTAAGATGGTGGTTAATCTTATCCTGTCTTTTCCTAACTTCAGCTGTTGATTCACCATCACCACTAACCTTGGCTCCCAGAAAAGTAAACATCAAAACCTTCTCAAGCCTTCCATTGTTCAGTTTTATGTTTGTTGAGACTACCTTAGTTCTCCTATGCACAAAAATTGTACACTTATTTGCGTTCACGCCATGCCAAATTCTTTGCTAGAGAGTTCCAGTCTTGTTATTAACCCTTGTAGTTCTGCCTTTGTCATCGCCAACAGATCAAAGTCATTAACGAAGAGGATATTATAAACTTGGTGACCTCCAATTGTACCTTCAATGACATGAGGAAATTATTAATATCTAAACAAATTACAAACAAGTTAAAAATGAGAATTATAAAATGCTACATCTATTCCATATTAATGTATGGCTCAGAAACATGGACACTAAATAAACAATTAGAAGACAAAATTGATGCCTTTGAGATGTGGGTATATAGAAGAATAGGGAGAACATCATGGAAAGAGAAGAAAACAAATAAAGAGGTGCTAAAAACACTTAATATGAAGAAAGAACTACTAAGAGAAATAAAGATCAGGCAAATAAAATACTTTGGACACATTAAAAGACATGACACCCTATTGAAGACCTTACTTGAGGGTAAAGTCAAAGGGAAGCGAGCAAGAGGTAGGCAGAGATACAAGTGGGAGAGTAACATTACACGATGGACAGGTTACAGTCTAGCAGAGTGCACCACCAAGACAAGAGACAGGAGATGTTGGAGATACGTTGCAGCCAACCTTCATTGCGGAGACGGCACTTGATGATGATGATGACCTCCAATTGACATTGTTAAATGGCCGCATACAAAATGGTAGAACTTTCCTTTCATATAAACACAGACCAACTTTGAATAGGAAGCTTCTCTCAAAGCATTGCTAATCTCTGAGAGCATTGCAAACCTCTGAGAGTTAGAAGATTTATTGATGTGCAAGAAACCCCTGGTTAAACCTTCAAATGCACATACAAAATAAGAGATTCATTGCTTGAAATTTCTGGAAATCGAAACAAACTGAAACAGAATAAGTAGATACTGGCATGTTAAGTCCATACGTGGCTCTTATCCCCATCTCATGAAATCTATCCGAGTTTAGCGACTGATAATTCCAGTTCATTGTTGATTTATCAGTCTTTTATTATATCTGTAATGTTTTTCTTTATAGCCTGTTCCGATCTTTACACCAGTTTTATATAGACTTGAGAGCGAACATGATTCTCACTATTTTAATTCTTCTGTGTTCATTCTTAAACTCCTGCACATTAAAACGATGTAGTCTGGAGAACGGAATGTGTTGTGTCATGGTTTACAGCTTTGCTGCATTATCTGTGACTTTCAGCTGAACACAATCGACTTCAGCACGGTTTATAGGTCATTTTGACCCTATATGGGATAGGACAGCCAACTCCACCTCATAACCTCCTTAGTCGCCTCTTATGATAGGCACGGAAAGTCAAGAGTGTTGCTATTTTTGCACCTCTTTCAGGCTCTGGTAACACAACAGCAAAATATATTCTTATTGGATAAGGTCCCTTAGTGCATTAATTATGTCAGATCAATCCATTATAAAGGTCTAGATAAATTTCCCCCAATGCAGATAGGAAACAAGCTTAATCATCCATAATTCCTGGTATAAAAACAAACTTGTCAGCTTCACTTCATTAAAAAATCTTCAATAGCACCACTGAAATAAGATATCTCAGGTTACTGCCACAAAGAAAACAGCCACACCATGAATCTACAATAGCTAGATTACATCCTGCTGAAAATATAGTACTGTCACTGTCCTGATACAAGAGAGATCTAGTGGGAGTTTGCAATTCATTTATTTTAAAATGTGCTATAATCTAAATAGCTTGACAGTTGGACCCACATTTTTCACTCAAAGAATATACATTTCTACGTGGAAGATAAACTATCTTTGCTTAAAAGTATAATCCCAACTGGGGTGCAATAACTTTAACACATTTGTTGCCACCTATGACTTTTGTCATTGGAACACTATGTATTTTACGGTGTCACTAATGAATTTTTTTCATCCATGAAGAATAATCTCTAATAATTTTTACTGACTTGGGATGCTAAGGGTACAGCATTGCTCTTGTGCGGACCCAGCGTTAGTAGATAACCAAGATTCTAAAACTACCTACTCATGGTGCACCCTGAAAATAGAAATACAGTGGCTTGTGCTGTTTCCAGCCAACACTTTTGGGGATCATGTCTGTAAATGCAGAGGCTGCAGATACAATGAGAATTCACTGCAATAAAAGAGAAGCAATATCTCCAACACATACAGCGACACAAGACATTCTGGATAGGCAGCAGAAATACAAATGGATTGAAGGAGTGGCCAATGCAAATGTCTCAAAATTATTAGGTGTCTTAACAAATATTGAGAGTCGTGCTCTGGTCTTTGCAAGGATAACATACAGAGTACAGTGAGAGGGCAGCACAGCACCAGAGGGATGTGCAAATATAATAGGAATATACCACATGGAAATTAAAACTAAAGTGTTGTTCAGATCGAGAACAAGCTTCTAGTACCTGGGGCTTCTTCTTCTTCTTCAGTGTTCATTCTCAAACTCCCACTGGATCACTCTTGTAGCAGGACAATAGTCCAACTAGATTTCCAGCAGGATGTAGTCCAGAAAATGGAAATGCGTTGTGTTGCCGTTTTATTTGCACCAATGGTCCGTTACATCTATCTTTGGCCTGGTGCTTCTAATTATGTGTAAAAACTCAGACTTAGACTTGAGGGGTTCAAGATATCGGTGAATGGTACATCAGCTATGAGGGCGAACAAACCCAGGCCCAAATCTACTGTTGAGTTTTTCTAAATCATACTTGTGGATGAGAAAAGGTTTCGTATCGGATAAACACAGACACAATACATCTAATTACACGAGACAAGTTCAGTGGCAGTGTCACACCTTGTGTGAGATAGATGTAGTCGACCCAAGTCTAAATCCCTAATTATTGCCTCTTCAGAGACTGCCACCAAGGAACATGTTTTGGCCTGAAAAGTCCAAGAGTACAATGGAAAATAAACCATCATGGAGTACAGTTGATATAAATCTGTCACCTGGTGACAGATAAGAAGGCTGTCTCAGGCTAGGGAAGCCCACCTGAATCAAGACATGCTGAAAATGGATGTCCTGAGCTAGAAGGCACAAATAACACAGCTTTTCTGTAAATGGCAGCACAACATACTTCTCGTTCCCTGGTGGAAATCACACAAATTTTCACGCTGGTTATCAGAGAGCGAACGCAACAAACATATGCTTAATCTAAACTGGTTTTATTCAGCGCAGGACTTCCCATTTATTAAAAATATCATTCAAAAATGGCAAAATTTGTTATTAAATTTATTAAACGTGAATAATTAAACATTTAATTATTTTATTATGGTTTTTCATCGAACACTTCAAACAGATGATGTAGCTGATGATAGCCAGTCGAAAACAAATCATATTTTGGCTTTTTTGGTAAGTGATAGTGATAAAACAGACTTAGGATCAGATATAGAATTGGACTATAGCAAAAGTAATGGTGGCCATAGATCGACATGAGATAGGTCTACGGATACAGGAGCAAGTGATGGACATCCAATTCGAAAATGAGAGTGTGTCACTGCCATTGCTGGTTGTTGATCCAGTGGTCCATGACCTTTGACCTAATGCCATTGTGTAATATATGCATGTATTTGTAAGCTGTTGTTATGTTCCATATAATGTGTTCCATTTATCTGACCATGGAGGGAACACTGCCATTGCTAGAAAAAAAATAATTCAAAAATTATTGGAAAAGAAACCTGTTTTGATGAAAGCACGATAAAAATATTTTGGATAAATGATTCTTGTCTGAATGTCTTTTAAATGTCTGAAAAACCTAACATTATTGATTGATTTCTAAATTATTTCTTAAAATAATTACTCACAAAACACATCATGCCTAAAAATGGCATGGCAGTGGGAAACACTTGAATTAAAAACGCCTGTCAGTGAAGATGATAAAAATCATATTCTAACAAGAAACAAAACATAGCAATTCAGAATGGTTTGTTCATAATTACATTAAATTTTATCAATAAGTTATTTGTTGTAAATGAGCTAAATTAAGCAGCACTGTTCAAACAAAACTAACCCCAACTACTTTGTCAAATCCAGACTTCTGACTCCGCACTACAGCCATGGACATTTTTTCAGACATAGGATTCACTGGTGTGCGAGTTCCTGAATTTCTATTTGAAGCAGCCCCTTCCTCTTCTATAAGCTGAATAAAATAGAATAAGTTTTAAAATACCAAAGTTAATTTTTAGATGTAAATTTTAGCAATTAACTGTAAATAGATAATTGAGCATCATAGGAAAATACAGATATTCTTTCAAATATTTCAATTTCTGTTGCTACCATAATTTTTTTTTAAATTGTTGTTATCCTTGATTATATCCTTATTTGTGGTCTTTTCATTTGTTATTATTTTAATTTTTTTTTAAATTTTGCTAATTAATAACACATATCCTAAATTCATATAGTTCTACCTGTGCAAAAGAAGATTTTAAAATGTCATGTATTCCTGCCAGTTTACCTGACTTGCAATCCCAGATGGAGATATAGAAATAAAACTGGTCTCTGAAATTATTGTTTCACTAGCATGGGATGTTGTAGTGTTTGCAACCACTCTTTCTGTCACAAAATGTTCTGCACATTCAACCAATGCTTCAAAGAATTCAAGAAACGACATCTGGAAAATATAATTCATCATCATCATACAGATATCTTATAAATAATTAACTATGTAGTTGTGTGTCCATGAGACTTTCTCTCTGTGTTTATATAAATAACCAAATGGTCGGAGGGTGTCCGACAAAATGGAGGTGGCACAGTAACCGAACAAACAAATGGTAAAGCAAAATAAATTAAACAGGTTACTAGAAAAACTTACCATAACTATGAATAAAAATAGAAAAAAAAGTAAATAAAAACATACAATAAAACTAAACAGGACAATTCTCCACGTATCAGTCCAAATGGGACCTTTTTCAAGAAACTAATAACGTATAAACTAATCAAAACCACAGAAAATTGATAACTGAATGGACCAAGCAATGTTTCTCTTACGCAGAAACGTAACCCGGTCATTCTGGAGAATTGTTCTGTTTAGTTTTATTTTATGTTTTATATACGTTTTATCTATTTTTATTCATAGTTATGGTAAGTTTTTCTAGTAACCAGTTTAATTTATTTTGCTTTACCATTTCTCTGTATTTAGTTTTCTGTTCTGTTGAGAAGAATTGATAATAGGTAACAAACTCAGCAAAACTGTAACCTAATAAGTGAAGCTTGGAACAGGGTAAGGAAAGTTTGATATTCACTGGTAACATACATATTAAACACACAAATTGACATTTTGGCCAATCACTAGTATGTGAACGTGAACAGTGCCATTTCTTGCTCTATCTTTCTATGTGACATATCCTTTATAGAGCATTATCCTCACTGCCACTCTGTAAGTCTCTTGGTTCTGTGCAATCTGCCCAGCTTCTTCCAGCGTCATGTTCAGAAGGTCTTCAATGGCATATGTCCATCGTAGTCTTGGTCTGCCTCTTGTTCTCTTGCCTGGAACTTTTCCCTCCATGATTAATCTTTCTAAACTTGATGCATCCTCAGCCCAATATGAGGCCTTTCCATCTCCCACCCTTGAAGCTGTTGTCAATAATACAATCTTCCACCTTCTCCACCAGTAGTTGTGCACTGTAGAGGTGGACATCCCCTTGCTGAGTAGCTTCACATAGTTCAGCAGACTAGACAAGGTCATTGCCTGGGGCGTGGTGCTGCTGTACACAAGCAGATTTCTATTTGTTATTCATTGTGTGTTATGTTTTTTTATAAAACCCTTTTGGCTAAAACATAAATTTGTGTGTGTTATTATTATGTGTGTTATCATTGATTAGCAAACTTCATTACCCTATTCCAAGTTTCATCTGTTAAAAAAAGATGGAATAAATATGAGTTATATAAATAAAACTCAGAATCCTCTAAGACTTTTTAACCCCTTTTAAAACTGCATCAGGGACATTACAGTACATCCAAAAATCATATGGATACTGTGTAACTCACACCTGAATCTTTTAGTGAGACATGCAGTCTTCTTCTTCTTCTGTGCACAATGTCAAAATCCTTCTGATAGAAAATGGAATGTGTTATTCTTTGGTTTACAGCTTGACTGCAATATCAGTGCTTTTTTTACTCAACACTTCTCACTTCAGCATGTTTTTTCCCTGTGAAGTACAGGATTGGATAGCCAACTCCCCCATCAAACCTCATTAATAGCCTCTTAATGATGTGAGTCACAGGCTATAATGTTATTTTTTACTTATACTTCAGGCCCTGACAAATAATGAGTGGACACACCACACCTGTCCAGGGTGTAAGGTCTACACCACTCCTGTCAACTAGTACAGATTTTCTGAATTAACTGTCTCACTGCGAAGGATCACATATTCGATCCAAAAGTGCCATCATTTTAGATGAAAATCGATAAGGTGACGATTATGTTTTGTTTTATCATTTATAGAATTTATATCAACATAAGGATGGTTCCAATCAAAAGTGTATAGTAGAATCATGTTACATTAAATCTGTTTTTAACTAATTTTCCTCTTTAATATCACTTTTCAAAATACCTGATTATTTTAACACTTTGTCTTAAGTAAAAAAACGTATTATAATGCATGAATTTAAGCATATATCCCTATAAAGCACACACTATTTACAATTTGTTTCTGGAGAAAAGTTGTCTATGAACTTTTGACCAGTGTGTGTTTGAAATGTTGCACAAAAGACTCCAACACCATGTGCCATGATAAATTCAACCAGAAACAGCGTGACACATTCAGTACATGTGTGCCCATGGTCACAATTTAGCATAACTGTGTCCAGCTGTCTTATAGTGTCCATCATTCTTTTTCTTGTTTGCAGTTTAACATACAACAGCAGTTTAACATACAACAGCAGTTTAACATATAACAGCAAGTTAACATACAACAGCAGTTTAACATACAACAGCAGTTTAACATACAACAGCAGTTTAACATACAACAGCAGTTTAACATACAACAGCAGTTTAACATACAACAGCAGTTTAACATACAACAGCAGTTTAACATACAACAGCAGTTTAACATACAACAGCAGTTTAACATACAACAGCAGTTTAACATACAACAGCAGTTTAACATACAACAGCAGTTTAACATACAACAGCAGTTTAACATACAACAGCAGTTTAACATGCAACAGCAGTTTAACATGCAACAGCAGTTTAACATACAACAGCAGTTTAACATACAACAGCAGTTTAACATGCAACAGCAGTTTAACATACAACAGCAGTTTAACATACAACAGCAGTTTAACATACAACAGCAGTTTAACATACAACAGCAGTTTAACATACAACAGCAGTTTAACATACAACAGCAGTTTAACATGCAACAGCAGTTTAACATACAACAGCAGTTTAACATACAACAGCAGTTTAACATGCAACAGCAGGTTAACATGCACAAGTAATAGCAGTCATACACTTAACACAGCAAGTCCAGTATTTTAAATAAATGCTGCTTTATTTAAAAGCTCCTCAGTGCTCCCATACAGCCTTCTGTGGATATCCATCAGTGTTCCTCCCGTAACTGGTTTAGTGTAATGCAGTATTGCAGGATATGTTGCGTTGTCAGTGCTGCCAGCCCACATGGACACAGAAGTGATGGAAAAAGTCTTAGATTTAAGTGGCTGTTTAGTCTGTAGTGTCCTGCCCTGATGCAGAAGATGATAACCTGCTCAGCACTGTCAAGTGGTAGTTTTCTTATGCGGGGTTGACTTTTCTAATAGCTTTGTTGAAGGTCCTATTTTCTTGATAGATGATCTATTGGTGTTTCTGGTGTGTTCCATCTTTTGACGGGATATCTGGCTTTTCATTTCCTAGTATTGACCTAGTGGGATAGTATCCTCTGTATTAGGCCTACTACACTTCTTTTGATGCTCATTCATGGCTTCCTTCAGATATGGCAGTTTATCGCTATCAAGGGCATGTAGGATAGACATTGCATCAGTAAGAAACACCACCTGTTGACATTTGTGTGTGTTTTTAATTATTTCTGCAGCAATGTTTACTGCCTGTACTTCTGCAGAGTAGTTTGAGCAGAAAATTCCAGTTGATAAACATGTGGGTTCATTTTCTTTTTCCGGATATTTAATGTAAACTCCAGCACCTCCATTCTTCACTACTCTGGTTGCTGATCCATCTGTAATTTATTATTCAAGACTAGCTTCCATACAACAGCACTAGCTGTCATACAAATAATTGAACATGTAGGCCTTAAATTCATCAAGCTAAAGGAAATTATACAAAAATATTCATGCTTCCAACCAAAAACAATTGTATAGTAACTTCTTACTTCCAATTCTAAATTGATACATCCCTCGCCATCATCGACAATTGGATTACCTGAAGCTAGAACCTTAATCACTGCTTGTGGAGTTAAATTGTTATTAAGTAATTTGAGTTCCTGAAATATAAGTGAATTTTATTACACTCTCTCATTTAGTGAAACCAGCTTTAGTAGTCCAACATTGATATTAACTCTTAGTATAAGTAGACTAAAGCCACAATTTGATGCATATGATGATGCCCTCATAACAATGTGGTAGCCACACAACGTATCAACAACATATGTTCACATTTTTCTATGAATATGGGTGTCAAGAAGACTGTATTTTTGAGCCAAGGATCAACATCAAGCACATAGCTCTAAATGGCACCCATCTCAAGCAAGCAGATAAATACTGCTGCATAGGCTGCACAGTTACAACCATTCATCCTTAGAAAATGAAATAAACACACATATAGTAATGTGACTATCACAATTGGTTGACTGTCAAAACAAATTTTAAATTTAAAAAAGTTAAAATGCAGACAAAGAAGACATACATCTGTCTGTGTGTTTAGTCACTACATAATACAAATAAAGAACTTAATTTGAACATGGAATAGCTTCAGCAAGAATTGAAAAAGTGCATCTTAAATTTGAAAATGACAGACTGCACACAATTTCAATTCTTCTTCTTTAGTTCACTTGAAACAGGTCTACATCTGTAATTCTGACTCCTTAATAAAACTCAGGGCCTGGCACTGTGCCTGAAAATCCGCCACAGGGCAAGCACCATAACTATTATGAAATATGAACATGTTCCCATTGTGTTTTGTGTGTGTATCCTGATTAATTGTGCACCTTTTGGCTGGTTGCCTCCTTCTTCAGCACATTGCTTACTTGGGCAGGACTATGGTCCTAATCGAGTAGGACTGCCTGACCAGTCTTAGTTTCCAGCCCCTAATGGCTGAACTAAGCCCCATTACCACTTCACAGTGCTGGCCTTGATGGGGACAATTTCAATGAGTCAAATGTTGCAGATAGATTTTCACCATCTCAAAGCCTCCATCATTTCTGTTTCTACTGAAACAGGTTTTTCCAAGGTTGGATTGAAATTCTCAACCATCTGCAGACTCATAAGCACCAAACATATTGGATAGTTCCATGCTCATCTTTGTTGTGAAGGAGGGATATTAATCTGTCAAAGTCGATGATGACCATTCGGTTCAACTGGGATGATGATATCTGTGGTACTACCACACTCTAGAATATGTGGGAGGAGTCATTGGAACATTGAGCAGCTCTTGCCTTTCTTCTAGTATTTTTGTTGCACAACTTGATGTCTGAGGTTCCCTGCAGCTGCTGTAACACTCTTGAATCTGTGATGCCAGTCAGTTCTGTCTTGTGCTAGATTTCCCATGAATTTGTGTATAATTTGAAGTGAGTTAGTGATGTCTTAAGAGTATCTTTAAAATGCTTCTTCTGTCATCCTTCCTTGTGGAAGCCAGTCTGAAGTTCTCCATATAACAACTTCTATGCTTACAGACATATATTTCATCATCACTACTTTACTTCTGGTATTTATCCCACCAATGGATGGTGAGTATTTTACAAAGGCAGCTTAGGTGGAAGTGGTTGAGTCTTCTAGCATGTCTGGCATATACTGTCCATGTTTCACAGGCATAAAGGAATAATTATATTACTGCTGTCTGGTACACTGAGATTGGTGGTAATTATTATTCACCTTCGTTCCCGTCACGTTTTTTTCGCAGTCTTCCAAATGTGGCACTAGCTTTCGCTAGTCTGTTGTTTACCTCAGTGTCAATGTTTACATCTTGTGAGAATAGGTTAAATTATTGACTGTTTGAAGCTTTTTTTGGATTCATATATGGGGATTTAAATGTGGCTTGTACAGTGTGGGTTGAAACATGACCTCTGTTTTCTTTGTATTAATGGTGAAACCAAAGTTGTTACAGGCTTCAGCAAATTTGTTTAGTGTGATCTGCATACTATAAGCAGAGTAAGCATACAGCACACAGTCATCTGCATAGAGGAGTTCCCTGACCATTATTTCTCACAGTTTAGATTTGGCTTGCAAACACCGAAAGGTTCAAAAGTTTACTTTCTGTTCTGTATCTTATTTGTATTCTGTGTTACGTCACTTGATCTAGATGCGTCTGTGAGCATGACAGAAAACATTAGGCTGAACAGTGTTGGAGTTAGAAGACATTGTTTTACCCCATTTGTTACAGGAAAGGCTGGTGATGACACTCCATCACTGATAACAATGGCCATCATGCCATCATTAAATTGTTGTACTAGTTAATAAACCTGACCGATGCTGGGTGGGGGTGGGGAGGTGGGGAGAGGCAGCCAAATTTGATGAGCATTTTCCACAGCCCATCTCTGTTCACAGTGTCAAATGCCTTTGTGAGGTCTACAAATGTTGCAAAACGTTTCCTCTGGTATTTTTGGATTTTTCTCTTGGGAGTGGACGGGCAGCAAAGATCATGTCCACTCTCCTGCAACCAGTATGAAATCTACACTGACTTTCAGGTAGAAGATGATCTGTTAGTGTTTGTGTTAAGTCAGTTCAACAATACACAAGCAAATATTTTACCAGCTATGGATAGTAATGATATCCCTCAGTGGTTGTCACAGTTCTGTTTATTTCCCTTTCCTTTATATAGATGGACAATTGAGGAACCTTTCAGGTTTTGAGGCAGGGTTCCAGAGCTCCAGCATGTAATAAAGATCTTGGTAAGTTTCTGGACAAGCACCTCTTCTCCTATCTTGTAGATGTCTGCTGGGATGGCATCCATACCAGGATCTTTTCCATGTGAGATTTGTTCAATGGCAGTCTGTATTCCTTTATTTGTTGGTGGTATGTCAAGCTCCTCTTTTATGTTGTATTGTGGCATACGATCTATTGCTTCTTTACTGTAGGCTGGCGGCTTATTTAAAACTACTTCGAAATGTTGTTGCTATCAGTTTAGAATCTGGGTTTTTCTGTAAGCATGGATGACTCATCTGCATTAAGCAAGGGTGGTAATCCTGCAAAACTTGGACTGTTCTCAATGCATCGTAGAATCGCTTGCAGTCCCTCCTGTCTGCGAAATTGTGGATCTCCTTGGCTTTTTGTTGCAACCTTCTATCATGCATATACCTTATTTTCTGCTGGCGAGTGCTGCGGACTCTGATGTTTATTCCTTTTTTTGAAGGTGAAGAGGGGTCACCTTGAATATTTCTGAAGGTACTGGTCCTTTCTCTAGCAGAGGGGTAATTTCTATGTCATTTTCATTGAACTAGTCTTAGTTTTTGTGCATTTCCTGACAGACCTAAATGTTCCTTAGCCATAGAATAAAGGATGTTTGAGAAGGATGTACATCCATCCTCAATATTAATAATTTGCAGGTTTAAGTCTTTCAGTTTTGTATCCATGCCCTGGGAGACGCTCGCTACTGTGCTGATGTTTTTTAGTTTTCCAGTTCCAAGAGTTTCATTACTGTATATCCTTGTGAATGCCTCTGTCGCAGAATGTGAAATGATCAGTGTGGTAAGTCTAGCTTTCTGCACCACACATGACTTTAATTATACGTAGGTCTCTTATTTCTCTCCTCCTGGTGATGACATAATCTATCTGTTGTGGCTGTAGAGAGCAGGATGCATCCATGGTGTGTTGGCATTCGAAAGACTGAGTTGATGATAGTGAGATCATGAGTAGAACACAGTCTCAAGAGGTCGTTGACCATTGCTGTTGCATTTACTGATCTCCTTCTTTTCCCAGGACTCCATTCCAGGACTGATGATCAATTCTAACTCTTGTGTTGAACTCACCCAGAATGATATGTTTGTCTGATTTTGGTGTAGATGTTTCTGCATCAAGTTCTTCATTGAATTTGTCTTTTTTCTTCATCTTGTTTGCCATTGTCGCATTACAGCATAGCTGCTAATTAGTGTTGTAAACTTCTTCTTTCCCACTAGTATGTGTAGTGTCATGAGACGGTTGCTTAGTCCCCAGGGAAGACTTGGAAGCCTTTGTACAAGGTTGGCTCTAACTGCAAATCCAACTACTGATTCCCATCAGAATAACTTTAGCGACCACAAAAAAAAATGTGTACCCTCCTCTTTCTGTAAGCTGGCCTTCATCCTGTAATCTTGTTTCTCGCAATGCTACAATGTTAAACATGTGTCAGGCCAATTCCTTTGCAACTAGCACTGTTCTTCTTTCTAGTCTGTTTGTAGATGTTATATCTGTGAGTGTGCGACCATTTCACTATCCCACTAATAGAGGTTTTGTAATCTTATTTATGTTCTGACTACAGTGGTTAGGCCAGCCACTGCATGCTGCCCATGTTAAGTTAGGCAGGCTATTTTTAGGGCACTTTTTCTAACCCCTTCCTCCATGCTATTGGGGGTGAGCAAAGATATCCTGAATAGAGCTGCTCAGTCGATCAGCAGGCTGTCGAATCCCATTTTTGCCTTGAGTTTAAACATGGAGTGATCCTTTTCACCTGTGTGCAGGGTTGTGACTGCAGCTTGAGTATTCACAATTACTGGTTTGCCACTTCACCATAGGTCTTGTGTAAGTTGATAATGATTGTTGATGATATTTTAGTAATAACTAGCACTGAATTTTGTTTAAAGTGTGGAGGAAATGCACCATTCAACGACCACACTCTCACTTCCTGATCCAACAGTGTTCCAGTGGTAAGATAAATCAAGATGACTGGAGATGTACCTGGATGCACTGGATAACAAGAGTGTTCTACGTGTCTTACAAAGCCCTTTGCATTCCACAACGCTCTGCTGGCAAGTACCTTCTTCCAGCCCATTGAACATCAGTTTCATTCGTGCTGTCCGCCATATCCAGGCTTCATATGTGTGGTCTGACATGCTCTGTGTTTACCTGATTTAGCCTGTCAAATCCATTACAGGGGTGAAGGAGTAACATCATAAACATTATCAACTTATAAATGAAATATAAAGCTAAATTTTAAAAAAGGAAATACCTTTAACAGTAACAAAAACTGCCTCATTTTTAAAACAGGTTCCCTAGGTGGATGCTGAAATTAAACATAAGATATATAATTCATATTTGGATTGACAATTCTATGTAATTACTATGAGGCTGTACAGAGAGTAAATGTAGTCATGTTTGTTAAAAATAATGGTACAAACTTTGAAAGTAGTACAGTGGAATCCTTCTATAGCACATCTTTAATAACAAATTTTCCTATATAACAACACTTCTATATTCCCAGTCATATTTATTTTATATTTTTTGTACTGTATATATCAAGTTTATGTTATTACATATATATTTTATCGGTCTGGACCACAAGCTGTAACAATGTAATTCCACTGTATTATTTTTATTACATGTTGCACTCTTTATTTTACTCCTGAATCTAATCTCAAATTTTACTGAGATACTTAATAATGCAGAGAACAGGTTTTTGTATATTCTCATCATGGACAAGTGCGATATGAAATGTTAACCAAATGTGCACATAATCTTTCAGATCATACTAATTGTCTAAATTGATGGCCAGTGAACTTTTTAATGTGCAAAAAATTGAAAGTTATTCTGTGCATAGTAGGCAGTACAGGGAAGTATAAAATTTCAAGGATACCATTCTGTTGTGTGGTGCATGGCTGAGAGGGTAAAGCTTACACTAGTTAGTTAGTTAGTTAGTCGTCGGATCATCATCACTGCAAACTGGACACGTCCATAGTTGCTCCGATCTCTCCTTGAGTGTATCCGCCATCACACTTCTGCTGACAGTACCGGTCCTATGCTGGTTGACCATCATTCTTCTGCGCCCTCCAAAATTTTCACCTCTAGCAACACAGCATCTCAATCCCTGATCTTTAATCCTAGCCATTGAAAAGGAATCATCATCCACATTAGTCTCACTCTCGCGTGTTATATCTCTTAAGGAGTTCAAAACGTCAGCGCGATCCATTGCCCCATCGCCCTTTGCCACAATCGCACACGATGCCAGTTGATCCACTCTTTCATTGCCTCGAACGCCCACATGTCCCGGCACGAAAATAAATGTAACCGCTTTCAAGCTCGCATTTCTCAAGACCTCAATCCACTGTTCGCGAAGGAGACCCACTTGTACCTTCTTAATCATACTCATAGAGTCACTCAAGATGCAGACCTGCGTTACTTTCTGTGTGCGTAGCCACTCAAATGCCTTGGTCACCGCCATAGTCTCCATGGTCATACTACTCGTAGTGAGCGCAAAGGCACCACTTTCCTCCTTGATCGTTTTACCTGCGCACTGAGCTGTAAAGGCCCAAGCACTGCGAACATGCCTAATTACAGATCCATCAGTGTATATAATCACATCCCCCTCTTTGGTATTCTCACTGATTAAAGCCTGCACTTCTTTCTCCACAGCTGTGGGACACCATTCTCTGCATTCCCTGCTAAGTGATATTACTACTCTCAAACAAGTTTTGAAATCTGTGGGTAGACCTATCCATTCCGCACCAGCTGCCACATCCTGTAATCTGCACACGCTTTGTATTACATCCTCAGCACGTCCCATCCACGACCTTCCTCTCTTGAGTCTGCTGCCTTTAACTTTCTGTATTTCGGAATGCAACGGGTGTTCCTTATCTGCATGTATTTGAAGGTACGCCCGTGCACGGCAATACTGTAATCTATGCTCAGCTGTTGGGCAGTCAAGTAGGTATCGCATAGCTCTTGTCGATGTGTCTCTTGTGCATCCCAGAATGATATGCATTGCTGCATTCTGGACTCTATCCAGTCTTTCGATCTGAGTTTGGCTAAGAGTCAGAATTGCCAGTGCATATTCCACCACAGCCACAACCAAACCCTGGTACAAAAGAAATAACAATCTTTGCTCACACTGCGCAGCAGCCATAACCTTCATTGCTGCTAAGCCTTTGCCTGCCCTTATGATAATTTGGTCAACATGTTCCTTGAAACTCAGACTTCTGTCAAAAAACACACCCAGATATCTCATTGTGCTAGTTCTTTCTAAACTTTTCACGGACAACGAAACTTGTGGCATGGGTGTCTTTACCATGTGATTGTTCAAGGAAAACCACGTCACGAATGCCTTAGACAGATTAACCACTGCTCCCGTATCTCGACACCAATTTGTCAGTCTGTCCAGCTCCTTCTGTAGTTCCACGACGCACTCTTCTCGATTTCTGCCCTGTCTATACACCAGGATATCATCGGCATATGACATCGTTCTGCCAACACCTGTGATTTGATTGCCAGCGATATGTACTGTGTATACATTGAAAAGTACAGGAGATAGAGGCAATCCCTGTGGCAGGCCAGGGCTAATAACCGTTGGTGTAGATATCCAGTTACCACACTTAAGAACTACAACCCTGTGCATCAGGGCGGCGCCAACCCAACGCACGACAAAAGGATTAACTGCAAGATTTAACAGCTGGTGCATCAAGATATCCAAGAACACCCTATTGTACGCATCCTCAAGGTCTATTGCGACCGCACATGTCTCCATGCGCGAATCGAACCCCTCAAAAACATCCTGCGCAAATATGGCTGCATTCTGCCATGTCTTCTTTCCTCGACGATATCCTCCTAACAATGTTGGTAAACACTCGTATTTACAATCGTATCCTTGAACAATCGTATTCTGCATAGTTATTATTCTGTAGCCATGTATCCTGGTGTGGTCCTTCCCAGGTTTGTGTAGTGGAACTAAATAGCCGTGCAACCAGTCTTCTTTCACTGTGCCCTTTAGAAGGCTATTATTGAACATGTCCGCCAACTCTCCCAACTCCTCATCCGTTCTTACACTAGTGAGATCTATTCAATCTCCTGTAAGGACTGGATTTTTTCTGTCGGAGAGTAAATTAAAAAACTCACCCAGTACATGACGTGGTGACAGCAAGAGCATGCAGCCTTTATCACACAGCTACAAAAATCCCTACCTTCAGCTCTTTAACAGGAAAAATGCAGTATTTGATGTTTGACAGTGTTTTTTTACCATTATGTTATACAGTGGAATCCCTTTAAAGTTCATCCTTTTATAACAGATTAATACTTTTTACAATCCCCAATTATATTTACTCTTTATATTTTGTACCTTTTGTAGTGAATTTCTGTTACTACATGCATATTTTGTCAGTCCGAACCAAGTTGTTATAATGGGATCTGACTGTACTTGAATATAGAATGTGTGGTTCTATAAAACAAAATTCTTACCTTTCTTGGAGTACTAATTGCCTGATAAATCTCATATGTTTGATCCATATGAACAAGGACACTTATGGCACGTTTAATGTCAAAGTAGATAGTACCTAAGGAGATGACACACAATAAACAAGTTGACAGATTAGTTTATTAATTATAATGTATTTGGAATAAAGAGGATATCTATACCTGCCAACTTATACAGGTTTTTTTTTGTAATTTAGGCCCATACAGAATTTTTTAAATTAATAATGAGAATTTATTTATTACGCTATATTGCTTTTTATTCAGGTTTTCTTTAATTTAGGATTAAAATACTACATTTTAAAACTCTTTTGGGCTGAAAAACAGAATGATCCTTCTGCAAGTTGTCGTTCTAGCTATTGAGCATCCAAGTAATTTGATAAATCACACACATAATGTGACGATGACGAAAACAATAAAGACAGAGGCAAAGATGGCATTTCTGACTTAACTCTAAGGAACCACTTGACATGACATTCAATCACCCATATTTTTCTAAGCACCACCTGAAATGGCTTTCTATAGTAGTTCAGCAGAAGCATAGGTAAATAAGTGGTTTTAGTCTGCCTATACAAAGAGTATCTACATAACCGGTATGAATTTTAAAGGCAGTTGACCACAACACATGAAGAATCAAAACCACTGCCCTATGTGCCTTCTGTGACATGAAAGGAAGAAACAAACTAACTAACTAACAAACTAACAAACTAACATATGTATGTCAAAAACAGATGAGAAAAGGATGAAAAATTATGTTAGTGGTTATAGTGATTATAATAATAATAGCAAATATGCTAGCAATTATTGAAAATAGGCAAAACAAACACTACCTACTAGTTGTCACTGAGTGGCTTGAAATCCAACCAACTTTTATGTAAACCTGACCACAGGACCCACAAGTAGTAATGATAATAATTATTCTTCTTTAGCATTCATTCTCAAACTACCGCCTAATATTTCTTGTAGCATAACAATGGTCCTGCAGATTTCCAGCAAGATGTAATCCAGAGAATGGAAATGTGTTATGTCGTCATTTTATTTGTGCCAATGACCCGAAATATTCATCTTCTGCAGTTTATTAATGTATAATAGGCCCTATAAATTTTTTAGTCATTATCAAGAGAGCCTTATCAACAATAGGACATGAACATTGAATACAAATTAATGATACCACAGTTTGTTTTGAAATTAAGTAGGCAATGTGTTAAAACCACAACTAATACTATACATGTTTTGTATTTCTGCACTTTAACTCAAAAACATACTTTTAACTTTACAGGCACGGTATAGAACTCTTTCTCGCATCAGACGGGAAAAGCAGTATTCAAGCAAAGGTACTGTTTCCCTGCATGCAAAATAAATGAAATTAAATTAGTGCTTCTATCAATCAAACATATATTAATATGAAATAAAAAATGAAATAAAATAGGATGAGAGGCACCATAAACCATGATATGGGATCTGGGGTATGGGATCTGGGATAAAGATATACAGAGCTGCACATAATTCAATAAAAACAAAATCAAAAGATTGTGACTTTTTTCTTGATAAAGGTCTCAATTAGACAGTAACATGGAAAATGTTTACCTTTGTTATTTCTCATTTATAATATTTTACATATAGTATTTTAATTACTTATTAGTTGTATTAGTAATCTATAACAATAGTTTACAATATCATTGGTCTTATCACACTGAAACCCTCGAAAAATTCAGAATGAAGGAGAAATTATTAGAAGTGATACAACACAAACAAAATACAATTACTTCGAAAATATAAGGTAATCATATTCTTCTTCTATTTCTACTATTAATTATTATAGGCCTATATCCTGTCCAATATTGGTCACCTAGAGAAGCAGTTTTTTGGGGTCATTGTGGGTTACCACAGCTTGTTTAGGGTCATTGTGGGTTACCACAGTTTGTTTTGGGTCATTGTGGGTTACCACAGCTTGTTTAGGGTCATTGTGGGTTACCACAGTTTGTTTTGGGTCATTGTGGGTTACCACAGTTTGTTTTGGGTCAGGGTGGGTTACCACAGTTTGTTTTGGGTCATTGTGGGTTACCAGAGTTTGTTTTGGGTCATTGTGGGTTACCACAGTTTATTTTGGGTCATTGTGGGTTACCACAGTTTGTTTTGGGTCATTGTGGGTTCCCACAGTTTGTTTTGCAGAGACTAATGTAGACCAAACTGTTGACCTGTGTACATCAAAGCTGGGAAAGTTATGTAATATGTGTTCTGGTGTTTATGTTGTTGTTTTGCAGATGCAGACTGTAGTGTTGCTGATGTTTTTTTCAGGTAATCATATATTATTATGTGGAGTAGTTAATATTTTGAAAGATGTGAACACATGTCTACTGACCAGGAAAGATATGAACACATGCCTTCTGACCAGGATAGATGTGAACACATGTCTACTGACCGGGATAGATGTGAACACATGCCTACGGACCAGGAAAGATGTGAATACATGTCTACTGACCAGGAAAGATCATTCTGTATTTCGGCACAATATATTCCCTGACTTCAATATTTTGAGAACACATTCTGCATAAAAAAATACACAAATTCTTCAGAAAAAAGAGTACCGGTATCTATTTATTTACTACTCTTTATGATACTGATGACGTGTTGTCATCTTCAAAAATTGCAAATAAATATGGAAAAATTTGCAGTCTATCCTACAACAGCATCGAACATGAAATTCAAAATTAGAGGCAGTAATGGGAGATTTCATTTGGCTGACTGACAATGCAAACATTAATACTCATATTGATTCTATAAAACAATACCTAAAGCATCACTTGGATCTACTATCCTGGTCATACGGTAGTCAGAGGCAAACATATAGCACCAGATTTCTTGGCGGGTAAAGCTTAAGTGGATTGAAAATTGATGAGAAGAGACAGAGCTGAGTTAATTTAAGCAGTTATAGATACACTACACAAAAATGAAGAGGATTCTGAATGAGAAAATGTACATGAATAAAGAATTATAGAAATGGAATGACTAGGGAAGTGGTGATGAAGTGCTTTCTCTCTTGAAAGATCAGAGCTACTCACAACCAACAACTGACTGGAATAATGAGATTATACACTCTTAAATCACTGACAGAATACCAATTATAACACTTTATAGGAATGCAGCTATGCAGTGATGCTAGTTCCTAATGAAGAATTAAAATGCATAAAGAGTATGTTACTGAAGATAAATACTAAAAGGAATTCAGGCATATTTAAAGGAAACCTGAGTATATTCTGCACAAACTACAGAAATCTGTACAAGATGTCATGTATGCACACCATACTATTCAATATTGATCATGTACCTGAAATAAATTTGGTATGTGATGAAAATTCAGAACACAATCCAAATAATAATTTATAAATGAAGTTTGATATATGGAGAAAAAAGAAATGACAATATCACACTCACTCAATAAATTGAAACTTTGATGAAAATATTAACACCTCAACTGATTCAACCCAGAAAGTATCAAATGAGACTCCGCTTTACAATTATATAACTTCTGTCACATGCAGGTAGGTGTTGAGTTTGCTTCTCTTTTGGATTTTCAACCAGTGGAAAAAGTCCAAGTAGTCTATATCAGGAAGGACTATATATTAGAGGTAACAAAGAACCATTAAAGATTATTGTGCATGTCCCATGCAAGATCATTTTATTAATATATATAAGAACTACATATGACTGACTACCTATTAAAAACTATAAAATTCTGACAGTAAAATAAATAAAGGATATCCTTATCTGTACAATTCCCAGTAAACGGGCCTACCTTTAATGCAGCAAGTAAAACTAAATATATTCTCTATGATTATTTCCCTCTGCTATAATTATGTATATGTGATTGAAGGTTGAGATATTTAATTTCGGAGGGTATATGGATGGGGTTTACAGTGGGTGGCATGCACATATTTGCATCCAGCAGAAGTCTTCATGACCATAACAGATTTACTACAATTTTAACACACTTATGATTATGTTAGCAATTTTGTATCTAGGACTCAGCAGGTAGGCAGTGATGCCACAAAAATACACAAAATTTTGGATAAGCAGAGATTTTTATAAAAAGTTGGATGGTAGACCCATATACTAGGATAGTACCTCCTGAGCTCAATAATTTTACTTAATAAATTTTCAATGCATATATTTCATAAAGGGTTTATTTATAAACCTATACCTATAGGCTAATATAAATATGAGAGAAACATCATAAGATGGACATGATACAGTCTGTCTGTCAAAGTGCACCATCAATGCAAAAGACAGAGAATGTTGAAGGTTTGCAGCAGTCAAGGGGTTGTCCATACATTATGTCGTCAATTTGGGGTAGCGGGTTCTAAAATAATTTTGACAATTGTTAACAAAAATTAAGTAGGGAGGGAGGGGGGGTGTTTTGACAAAAATTGATGTTAACAATAATGTTTTTTTATACACCAATTACATTGTTTTAATTTTGAAATTTTTTTCTAAGGAACTGAAAAAATCCTGTAGTCTGTTAGTATTTTTTTTGCTGCTAAACACATTTTTTAGGGGGTTAAATTTTCATGGCGTAACTAAGGAGGAGTGGTACCTACATACTTGACAGTTATGAACATGTGGAGAGGAGGATAAAAAAGTGGAATAAGATTTTGATGTAATTTATGGACAGTCCCCACCCCACCCCGAACCTTCATTACAGAGATAGCACTTTAATGACGATGAAGCTAATTAGCTTTTACACATACATGACTACATAAGCAAATATGAAACAAACTCATGCAAGAAAAGATAACGGATAAATTCTTACTTCTTTTCAGAATGGTCTTTACTGTACAGCAGATGTGCAATTATGATTAAATAGTTGAGGAACTGTCGCAACAAAATCTTCTCATATGGGTTGTGAAGCTCAACATTGGATTTGTCATAGTCTGATGAAAAAATATAAGAAAGAAAAAGATATAGGACCTATATAAAATATTGTACTCATAAATTCTAACTTGGTATGCCTATTTGTGCAATACACCTCTCTAGCACATTCCTTTATAACATATTTCTCTATATAGCAACACCTTTCAAAATCCCCAATTATTTTCATTCTATTTTGTTTATACTCTATATAGTGAATTTCTGTTATTACATACATGTTTTGTTGGTCCATACCAAGTTGTTACAATGGTAACAAGATTCTACTAAATAAGGTAGAAAGATAATATCCGTTATTTTTCTTCTTCTTCTTTCGTTCACTTGAAACATGTCTATATCTGTAAATATCGGTTATAAACTAGCATCATAGTTTCCCATAAATTCGCAGATGTCCAGTCAGCGGTTGACCAGAAACTGCCTGACGCATCACCTTCTTTCTTTTAATGGTGTGTGCCCAAAATATGTTATATCTTAGATTTTTATTGCATTTAATAATTCATTTTTCATACACTGTATTGTCAGAACATCTTTATTTTCTTATTTTCAATGAAGTTCTCCCTATTTTTTTAATGTATATATATATATACGAGGGGGAGTCAATAAGTAAGTCACAAATGGCTCTTTAGAAAAAAACTGAAGACGATAAAAACCTGAAAACTGTTTATTTTTACACATACATTATCCCTTTACTTCTCAACATAATTTCCACCAACATTGATGTATTTATTCCATCGTTTTATGAGTCCTCCCAAACCTGCTGCGTAGAACTGCGTGCTCTGCTTTTTAAGCCACATTTTCACTTCACATTCAACTTCCGCGTCAGTCGCGAAATGCTTCCCGCAAAGGTGGGTTTTTAGTGGACCAAAAAGGTGAAAATCACTTGGGGCTAAATCGAGGCTGTAAGGAGGATGTTCCAGAATTTTCCAACCAAGATTTTTTATTTTCTCCCGAGTTAATTGAGCCGTATGTGGTCTAGCATTGTCATGAAGGAGTAGCACTCCTCTAGTCAGCAGCCCTGGACGTTTTCTTCGAATTGCATCCTGAAGCACTGATAGAACTTCACAGTATGATTCAGAATTCACATTGTCACCTTTCTTTTTGAAATTGGTTAAAAGCACTCCTTGACAATCCCAGAACACTGTCAGCATAACCTTCCCTGCTGATGGTGTAACCTTGAATTTTTGGACACAAGGCGAAGAAGGATGTTTCCATTGCATTGAAGCACGCTTTGATTCAGGCTGGTAGTGATGCAACCATGATTCGTCCCCAGTAATAATCCTGTTCATCATGTCTTCTCCTTCATTTGCGTATTGACAGAGATGCTCCAATGACAAGCCTAATCGGTTCATTTTGTGTTCGTCCGTCAATTGTCTGGGCACCCACCTTGAACACACTTTCTTAAATTTCAATCGGTCATGCATGATGCTGTATGCTGAACCATGTGAGCACCCTATTGCAGCTGCTACAGCGTCTATCGTTACTTGTCTGTCACCTCGAATCATCTCCTCAACCCGCTGCACAGATGCGTCTGTTGCAATTTCAACAGCACGACCAGATCGGATTTCGTCAACAATTTTAGAGCGTCCTTGAGAAAAATTTTTTACCCAGCTGTGCACCGCTTTACGGGACAAACAATTGTCAGCATAAACAGGAAGCATTTCATTATGAATGTCTTTTGCAGGCAGTCCTTTTGCCCATAAAAAACGCACAACAGCACGTTGTTCATTGATTGTACACTCTGTAAGTACAGTAGCCATTTTGTTTTTTGTGCTGCGCATGCGCAAGGTACAGCTAGCGCCATCTAGCGAACATAAACATAAAGTTCTATGATGATATCAACTATAAACAGCTTTAGAAACCACCTACTGCATTTTCCTGCCATCCAACATCAATTTGTGACTTACTTATTGACTCCCCCTCGTATATATAAAGGCATTAATTAAAGGCATCTCAAAGGCATTCATTTTTATCTATTATCTGTTGAGTCAAACTAATTGAAGGCTGGCTTCTAAATACAATTATAAGAAGAAAGCTATAGTATTATGGACATCTAAAGAGACATGGCAGCATCAAAATTCTGATTCAGGAGGGCAGAGTGCCAAGGAAGAGAAGAAGACCAAGAAGACAATTGACCAGTGAGCAATCAAAGCATATATATAAACATGTCTCCGGTCAATGTAGGCTTCCTTTCCTGGACAAAGAGATGTTTAGAGTATCTACTATAAATACAATGTTCTGGAAAGAATAATGTCACTTGATAAATATGTTTATCTGTTTATTCATTATCAATGTTTCTGAGTAATACATTAATACAGAGTAATAGAATTGAATAAATAGGCACCACTAATTCATTGAATTGCTTCACCAGCCTAATATGGACGACCAGCTTTTGAAACACAAGCAAGTTTGATTGAGCTGTGTTTGTGAAGTAGGACCACTAATAATGCTACCATCAAGTTGGACCTATTTTAACAATGTTATCTTTACATACAAAATAACTAGCTGCAATGAATATCCTTAGCTATGTCATAGCAATACATTCTCTGCAAGACTGCTATTATTCACCTCTTAATGTTTCCCTCTCACTTACAGCTGTGATATTGTCCAGAATCTGTTGTCTTTATCTCTTCCTGACTTCCTCTCTGGACTTTTGCAATGTCAAAATATCCTTTGAGTAAGTTATAAAGTGTTATGCAAAGAATATTTTGACATTGCAAAAGTCCAGAGAGCAGTCAACTTTCTTTCTTTGAGTAAATTATAAAGTGTTATTAAAAAAAAAGTTGACTGCTTCTATCTGGTGTTTCTGATGTTTTCTAAATGCTCTTTCCTGTTATAAATCTTGTTCCATTAATTTTTACATCAGCATTTTGTGTTAATAGTTAATTTCATTAAAGATAACATGAATACATCGCTAGAAAATGCAAGCCACATCGCCCAAGACAGAGAGAGGTTCAGAGAGTTCATTGGGAAGACAACGTTCTGGAAGGAATACGTCACATGACACAGTGACAGTTAATTTCTCCTTGAGACTAAATATACTATGGAAATTCCATGGCAAATAACATTTCAGACTGCATGCTTCAAAAGATTCATAATAGCCTATTTCAGAGTGGATGACATACATAGATGCTAGCAACCTTGTGGGTCTCATGTCAGTTATCTTGAATAAGCAATGTTTAGGGCAATGAGAGAGCAAACAGACATATATTGTCTTGGATAAGCAAGTGTTTAAGGCAATGGGAGAGTGAACAGACATATAAACAAATATAGATGGAGTTCTAATGTTGAAGGCCATATTGCAGTCAATTAGTAACTGCATATTGGTTGAGAACAGTGCCATTTATGATGAACATGTTGGTGACCACACATCTGTACTACAGTTCTACTGCAAAGCAGTTCTCACATGAAGAACACAGTATAGCAACAGGGTTAGCAATCAAACATGATTACAAACCTGAATGAATTAGATGTACTACAATAGAAAGAAATTGGAAACTGAGATGGGCAGATGAATGTTTTTAGAATAAACATGTGTAACCAGCAAATAACAGCAAACATGAACAAGCGTACCCATCAAAGTGTACTTGGAAACGGAGGAACTTATGAAACTGCTTGGAGAATTTTGACAGCAAATAACAGCAAACATGAACAAGCGTACCCATCAAAGTGTACTTGGAAACAGAGGAACTTATGAAACTGCCTGGAGAACTTTGACAGCAAATAACAGCAAACATGAACAAGCGTACCCATCAAAGTGTACTTGGAAACGGAGGAACTTATGAAACTGCTTGGAGAACTTTGACAGCAAATAACAGCAAACATGAACAAGCGTACCCATTAAAGTGTACTTGGAAACGGAGGAACTTATGAAACTGCCTGGAGAACTTTGACAGCAAATAACAGCAAACATGAACAAGCGTACCCATCAAAGTGTACTTGGAAACGGAGGAACTTATGAAACTGCTTGGAGAACTTTGACAGCAAATAACAGCAAACATGAACAAGCGTACCCATCAAAGTGTACTTGGAAACGGAGGAACTTATGAAACTGCCTGGAGAACTTTGACAGCAAATAACAGCAAACATGAACAAGCGTACACATCAAAGTGTACTTGGAAACGGAGGAACTTATGAAACTGCTTGGAGAACTGTGACAGCAAATAACCAACACCAATCAATGAATTAAAATAACATTGATGAAGTTTCAGTTCATGAAATAGAAAATACTGGCCATGCTTACTAGTCGCAATCAATCGATCCACATCTGTGAGTGTATAGTTGCTGTGGTGGATGTTGATATCTTTGAGAAATATCCAAAACTGCATCTTGATCATGATAAATGTGTTATCTGGACTTTCATGGTAGCCTAAGGTACTGTAGAAAGTGTAGATGCGGTGTAGGGCACTAATATTACGTGTAATTGCATACATCACCTGCAGAATTGACAAAAGATAATGCACTAATTTTGTATAAAAATACAAGAATATAAATTGAGTATCAATTTTGTGATGTACAAATACATTGTTTGTTTCTGATTATATTAGATGCAATCAAGCCTGTAGATAAGTGGAGGGTTTGAGGTGTTCACATTAGCACTCTTATCAAATAAGAACATGGTTTGTAAAACTAGGGATTTTTAGAACCAGGGATTTTTAGAACTAAAGATTTGTAGAACTAAGGATTTGTAGAATTAGGGATTTGTAGAACTAGGGATTTTTAGAACTAGGGATTTTTAGAACCAGGGATTTTTATAACTAGGGATTTAGCCAAAAAGGAAAAACTCCTCCCTTAATATTTTTCACAAAAATGTCATCACATTTCTCATTAAAAGTGGGAAATACACAAGAAATAACACAAAAGTGGAAAGTACACAAGAAATAACACAAAAAGTAGGAGATACACAAAAATAACACAAAAAGTGGGAAGTACACAAGAAAATGGACGAATGACTTGTTTTGTGAAACCCATCCTTACTAAAAACATATCTATGGCCCTGGATGCAAAAAAATAATAAAATAATAACACAATTTTAGTTCAATCAAGATGAGTACTAAAATTGATAAATTAACCTATTTCTGTTGTTATTGTTGCTATTGTTGCAAACTAGATATATTGTTACAATTAGTATTGTTGCATGGGACAAATATTATATCATAGTTACCAGTAACAAAAGATGCTTCTCACCACCTACATGGAAACATATCTAATATTAAAGGTACAAGACTCTAACATGGTAAGCCATGGATGCAAGTCTGGAGAAATGATTGCTCAGATCACCATTGTCAAAAAAAATATTGAAATGGGAGGAAAGGTTAAAAGCTGGTGAGAAACTATCAAGTTATCAAACAATTATAATTACACTCCACAGGGCAGGGGTGGAGCTGATCCAGAAATTATATAGCTGAAAGGTGTAAAGGGTATAATATGACAACTTCTAGAATGATAATGGAGACTGGGGCAGTTACAGTGATCTTAAGATGAGTTTATGAAATAGTGGCAGAGTCAGTAGTGCCAGACTCTCAATCTATTATCTGCAAGATTCAGAATGGATGGCTGCACCATGAATGAATAGATGGTTGCACCATGAATGAATGGATGGCTGCACCATGAATGAATGGAGTATTTTGGGGTTTCACACATGCAGGGCCATAATGATATTTTGCCCTGGTCATATTGGATTTCAGGGTAATAGGAAAGCTGACAGACTGGCTTCAAGAAAACAGGTGTCAGGACAAATGACAATGGACAAAGGGGACATTTTGAATTCCTTATGTATCTGTCTTTTAGATGAAGACACATTGGTTGACACAACTGTTAATAATAGAACAAGAGAAATTTGAAGTACTCTGGGGGCAATTAAGGGGTACAATGAGGAAACATAAAGAAATATGCCCCTACAATCAACAGGCTATAGGAAACATCAACATGTATACCCTTCACCATCTGCTGAAACAGAACTTTTATCTTCATGTCCAGAGTGTATTGCAGTTTGTTCAGAAAATCACAAATCAAAAAAATTATTAAAAACCAGAGAGTGCTGCTTTTGTTCCTTTCTATTCTTGGTTGGTATATCTTCTGGTGTTTCTTTTGACTGGCAAGTACTCCTGGTGTATTTGGGAAATTTAAGAGCGCTGTGTACTAAGTGTAGGGTGCAATAGTACAAGATGGAAAGCTTCTATACAGATAGGAGCTTTGCAGTGACCGCCTTGCAGAGATACACTGAAGATGAAATGATTTATTCCCACCTATGTCCATGGACATCTAGTTCAGGGTGCAAGGAATAAAGCTAGTACCGGTATATTTTTTCCAGGCATGTCTCAGAAATCAACTAATAAAATTAGGGGATAGGTTGACAACCTTTGAAGAAATCATCATTCTCACATCTTGTCTTAATTTCTTACTTTTGTCTTCTATCAAATAATCCCCATGAATGATGAAGAGATGCAAGCCAGTGGACATTACACCTTTGTCCTTCTGTTGCAGACTGCTAGGTGACGGGGAATGCCAGATGTACCATTATTGTGAATGGGTCAACTAATCTGACAGAAGAACAATGAGAAAGTTGGCCCAGATATGTGTGCTGTGCATCTGGCAGAACATCGTAATCCTGGGATACTGACACACTAGAATGTCTTCCTTTGAGGGTTAAAAATATATCTATAAAACCCCCCTTACACAACCACCTCTGTTAAACAAACGTATATGTGTATGGGTGTTGTCCGTAGCTGCCAACTTATTTTTTCATAATCCATATTTTTAAGAATTTATTTCCGAGTGTCAATAAAAACATCTGTATTTAGCCCCCAAAACAAATGAAAGAAAACATCAACTACATTTGTTTGTCTCAGTTACACAACTGAAAAGAACCTGTTCTTTTGTCAGAAAGGCTATCGTCTCTCAAGAGCTACCTGCTCACAGCTAAAGAAATTATTTCATCATCATCCCATCTAATAGTTTATGCATGGATCTACAGAAAACCTCCATGTCACAGATGATGCCAATGCTTATTTAATTCATCTATATGATATATGCAGCTTGACATTACCAATGCCACATTCCAGGGCTGGGGTAACACAAGGCAAATAATCAGATGAATGGAAATATGTAAAAGTGTTGTTAATATTTATAAATAAAACATGCTAACATCAAGACACAGTGACATATAGTTTTTTTTACTAAAACGCTTTCATCAGGTAAAAAGATAACAAATGTGCTAGTATCTTTTATGGGATGTGGTACTTGTATTCACTTCATCAGAAACTAATACTTGTATTCACACTAGAAATCATGCCTAGTATTAAAACTTTGAAATATGTTGGCTTTTTTTACTATAAAGGCCTTTGTGTCTTGCTTTTCTAAAAGTCATCTTGGCCTTTGTACTAAAAAGTCTTCTTCAGATAAAAAAAAGTCAAAAAATGTGATAGGATCTTGTATTTATAAATATTCCTTATCTTTTACATATTTCTATTCATCACATAATAATCAAATAATTTATTTTTCACTTAATTTTTGAACCACAACAATATATATATCTGAGCTTATTTTATACTTAAAAGATAATCTCACTGGGACATCATTTGTTCTATTATTTATTTTTAATGAGATGAAATATTTAAAAAAATGTATTTATATAAAGTGGAATTCCTCTATAGCGCATTCTTTTATAACATTTTTCCCTATATAACAACACTTTTCAAAATCCCCACTTATATTTATTTGATATTGTTTGTACTCTAGGGTCTATTATAGTGAATTTTTGTTATTACATACATATTTTGTCAGTCCAGACCACATTGTTATAATGGGATTCCATAGTACAAATGAAAAAAAATATAAAAATATGAAAAAATTTGAATGCTGCGTATATAGTCAAATTTCAAAATTGGTTCCTATCTTATTATGAGAGAAAGGGGGATGGGGGAGGTAAAAAAAAAAGTCATACTGACCTGACTAATTTCATTTTCATTGTCCTCCAGATTCACAGTGGCCAGCAAAGTATTGATGTCTAACTGAAAGCTTGGACTGATGGTGTTCCTACTCTCATTTGAATGAATAGATAGATTGTCTGTGAAGACAAGTTTGACGTGACAGTTAAAATGAATCCAGTTCATATGGTTAAATTGTAAGAAGTTGTGTACTATAAATATTGGTGAAATTAAAATATAAAACTATATACATTTAAGATTTTGTCCTCTGTATTTGTTTCTCAAATTCTTTCTGGTTAGCAGGATGTAGTCCAGAGAATATAATTCATTGTATCATTGTTTACAGCTTGGCTGTAATATATGATATCTATATGTTTTGACCTGACACTGTTAACTTCAGCATGACATTGTTATCTTCAGCATGACACGGTTAACTTTAGCAATGCACAGTTACATTCAGCATGAGACAGTTAACTTCAGAATGACTTGGTTAACTTCAGCACGACACAGTTAACTTCAGCATGGTTTTGGCTCACTTTGACTTATGGGATGGGGCTACCAACTCCACCTCCAAAAATGCCTTAGTCATTTCCTATCACATGCATGGTGGTAACAGTGTTACTAAACTATCATTTTCAAGCTCTGCAACACACAAGTGTTGTTAGATTTGATAAAGAATAACATATCTTCTGTAAAGAATTCCTCCTCATAAATAGAAACTGAAATGCTGTAAAAAATGTTTAGTATTTATGAGAAACACACAGTCAATTTATAATTAATGCTTCAGAATGAACTCACTGAATATCAGACTATAGTTTTGTTATGTTATGTTCCTCCAGGGCCATCTTTCGGCGCACAGGGCAGAAACCATAGCTTTCTATTTATGTCTTTGATTTATCAGGTCTTTCAGTTCTTGGAAGTTGTTTATGTTCATTAACATGCCTTCTCTATTAATGGTTCTTTGTAGAGTTTCTCTAGGTCTCCTTATTCTGCTTACTCCTGGTGGTACCCGGGAGTAAGCAGATGGGATAGTGACAGATGGGAAGTTCTTACAGTGTATAGTGTATGGGTTTAGAAAAATACAAATAATAGTATATGTGACAGTTTCAACATATCCCCAGTAAAGTCTTTTTTCAAGTAGATTGAGTAATGTGTTATTTGTTTGTTTCAATTCTCAGACAATATGAGCAAAAGAGCTCTTGTAGCCTTTTGTGCAATTGAGATTTACCTTCTGAACTTTATTTCATACACAGCAACCCAGAATACTTTCACTTTTGGCATGTTGCCAATACTTATCAAGACATATCCTACTATTTTTCTATATCACATGTCATTTGCAGAATATTGTCCCCACTGCCAACCTGTAAGCTTCTCATTTTTGTGCAAGCTGTTCAATCTGTTCCAGTGTCATATTGTAAAGGTCTTTTATGTTCTATGTCCTTTGTCTTCTAATTCTCCTACTTGGATGGGATAAAAAGACTATTGTATAGCTGAAATGTTGTTGGAGCTTCAACAAGAGAAAACCACACTATATAGGCATGTCACCTACTGATGTTCTGCTGTTGCATTGTGGATGGTCTGATGGCTAGATTTTCAGACCTTCCATATATGGAGGAAAACATAGAAACCTCTGTTCTTGCACCAGTGAATACATGATGTTATATGAATCACTGCCAATATTCCCTTTTAGGTGTGTGCACAAACATACATTTTGCAACCAGATCACATAAAATATAACTGCACATAAAATAATTATAATAAAAATTCATTCCATGATAGAAATATTAGGCTATGTAAAGAAATAATAATAATAATACTAATAAAGACATTTTTTATTCTGATCACTAAGTAATCACTAAGTATTTCTCCCCATATATAACTCATTTAACCATTTCTACATAATACCATTTCATCATAACTGTTTCTCAAAATTGTTGCTTATTATTGTTTGGATGAATTGTCAATAGTTTTTCTTGAAAAAAATAATTGAATCACATTGCATAGATGCATATTAATGATGAATTAGTAGAATTGTTAAAAGGAAGCATTTACATAAACTTATAGAGTCATAAGATTATCAATATGTTCTTAATTGTTCATTTTATGGCAGTGAGATACATTATTACTATAAATTTTATTACTAATTTCTCCTCTAACATGATAGTTAAAGTAAATAGAGTTTCCCTTACTCACGTCTGAGACAGGAAACTAAGTCCTTAACATTATGTGTGTGTGTTTTTTTTATTGTCCATGTTGGTAGTCCCACTGACACAGACAAACAAACAATACCACCATATTCAGCCTCCACTTATCTCAATTGTCACAGAATTTAAAATAAAAACCGGGAAACTCAATAAATAGAAAAGTTATGCCAAAAAAGCAAACATATGCAGAAACACCAGAAGTCATAAAAAATGGCCAGAAGTATGCATTATTTTACTCTGGGTTGATACAGGTCAATAGCCAATATATTGATGATCAGTCTGGAAAGAGTTCAATCATAATCAAGAATTGACATCTCTTACCTGCTGGTATAGGAGTTCTTGTTCTGATTTTACTGAGATCAGGTGTCGTAAGCCCATCCATGGAAAAATCTGGGTATTCAACAATGTGATCATTCTCAAACATGCCCTCATAGATACGACCATTTTTAAATGTGAATTTGCCCTGAAACAAATTATGAAGAACCATAACTAATAGAAGATAATTCCTACTCTGTGAAAATGTACACAAGATGTAAAGAATGCATATTTAGAATAATTGTCAAATCTCATAATAACAACATCCGGACCGATTTAATATATATATATATATATATATATATATATATAATAACAAAAATGTGCTATATACAGTACTTACATAGAACACAAGTACTATCAGAATTTTACAGTGACTAACAGACTATTGTACTATTTGGTTACTACCCCACAGTCTGATAGTCTATTAGTCATCATAAGGAAAACTCTGACAAAACTTATGTTCATCATTAATGCTATTGTTATACAGTATTACACAATCTTACCTTTTATTGATTGTTATATGTTATATACAGTAAAATCAACATAGAATAAATATGGGATTTTGAAAAGTTTTGTTAAATAGGAGAATCTATTATAAATGAATGAGCTACAAGTCTAGAGTATTAAAGTTTCACTGTAATACATTTGGCCTGTATTTAAAAAAACATGTGGCAGCGTATCCTATTCAGGATGTAGCCATCAACCCAACATTTTTTGGCTGTAATGATTTACTAGATAGGTGTCAACTAGTATGGATTTTATATATTGATATGGATTAGTGCCCCCTCTCTCTTCAAAAATTAAAAATGTTATTTTTGAAAGTCACTTGGTTTAAATTTTAGCAATTATTACTAATGTTAACATTTGGTGTTAAATTTCAGTAATTATTACCAATGTTAACATTTGGTGTTAAATTTCAATAATTATTACTAATGTTAACATTTGGTGTTAAATTTCAGTAATTATTACTAATGTTAACATTTGGTGTTATATTTCAATAATTATTACTAATATGGACATTTTTATCTCACATGCACGTATTTAAAATATTGATGGGCACAAAAAAAAGAACTTTTGGTGCTAAATACAGACATTTTTATTAAAATATGCATATTTCTTCTGCTCTTCTGCATTCACTCTCTTATAACCAAAATGATTAAATTGTGTGACTTCTGCTGGGGAGCATAAAGTACGTTGTGCCACAAGTTCCACAGTGGAACTGTTATTTGCACCTCTGTTGGCTAACTTTGTGGTCTGGACATCCGAAGTCCAGCACATTTGTTTTTGTCATGTCCTTAATTCGGGTAGTGGGCTTCCCTAGCTATTGACAGCCTGATTATCTGTCAATGGGCACGTGGGTGTGTAATGACTTTTCGTCTAGATGATTGTCATTTACATCTATCTCGCACGAGGTGTTTCACCATCAGTGAACTTGCCTTGTGTAATTAGATGTTCTGTGCCTGTACCCATCGGGTATTTAACCTTTTCTCATCCACGAGTCTGGTTCCAGTTGACAGAAGAGTTGGCCCTGGATTCTTTCGCCTTTTTATCTGAGGTGTTGTTCACCGACATCATAAACCTCTCATCCAAGTTCGAGTCTCACCACATGATTGGGAGCAAGACGTGTTCTAAAGCTGAACGACCTTGTCCAATTTGTGCCTGAGCCCATCGGGTACTGAACCCTTTCTCTCTGCGAGCATGTTTCAGGCATAAGAAAACTCGACATTAGAGTTGGGCCAAGGCTGCTTTCTTTGCCGAGTGCCAACAATTGGGTTGGGTCACTGCCCATAAGGAGCACTGGTAGCTTGTCTTGAGCTAACAGAGCTTGTAGTGTCTATTTCCTTGAGATGTTTTCACATTCTATTTGCACTTGGCGTTCCTCTCTGGTGCTGTGCTGCCCTTTCATTGTACATAGTGTGCTGTCTTTTTGTCTCTCATCATGCATCTACCTTTTCATGAGTTTTTCCATTGATTGACAATCAAATGCTCAGACTGGACTGACTCCGAGTATCGACAGTGCCACTACATGTGTTGGCGCAGTGGTGTCTGAGTTAGTGTCTGTCTCTTTTGCAGTCAATTCTTTTCCATCTGCTGCTTCCACATTCACGGACACAATCCCCAAAAGATTTTGCCAGAAACAGCATGAGCAACTGTATTTCTGTTTCCAGGGTCCATCATGAGGAGGTACTTTTGGGATAATAGGTTATCTGCTAACCCTGGGTCCACAGAGATCTGCGTAGCACCCTCTGCACCCCAAAATATGCATATAAATTGTAGAAACTACAAATTTATGAAAAAAATAAGTTGACAGCTATGTATAAGGGAATATAAAAACATTCAGTAGTTTGTCATTGTTTTCTGAATGGTCCGGATGGTACACAATTCAGAATCCTGCCTGTGGCGGGATATTGCCTATATTACTTGAAAGTTAGATACAAAGTAAACTGAATATCAGAAAATATATTACATACAGCAATTTTACAAAACATAACGTTTTTAAATTTAAAATACTGAATGTTTCTCATAAGGGAGTTGCAGGAAGGGATTTTGTAGCTGTTCTCTAAGAACTGTAAATACTGCATGTTTCCCATTAGAGTGTTACAAACACAAAAAGGAATTATGTAGTTGTTCTCTGAGAACAAAAATAGAGTGTTACAAACACAAAAAGGAATTATGTAATTGTTCTCTGAGAACAAATGCAGAAAAAAGAGAAATAATTTCACATACCTTTCCATGCTTCATATTATCCTTCCAGTCACCTTCATACCTGGCTCCATTTGCATAATAAAATATGCCTTGACCATGTCGCTTTCCATTGGCTAGTTCACCACTGTACATATTGCGCAATGGATACTGGGATTTATGGACACGGTGAAGCAACCATATATGCTGTCCCATTCCATGCTGAAATGGATGTGTACAGTTATACAAATCTTCTTAAAATAATTGAATACAACGCCAATAGTTTATTTTAGAATGCTAATTAGTTAGTAATCAGTTTCTAATTGTGTCACATCTATAGATGCTCTAGTCTTACTCAGCATGTAGGAAATGACTGTTCTGGTTCTATCTTGATAGATTACTCTTATTATGATTCATATATACCGCTTAGGGCCTATTTCTTAAAACTCCTGCTTTCTGGTCATAGATACAAAGAAACACAAGCTGCATCCCCCAACTGGTCTAACTCCTTAACTGCATTTGAAATATCAGCTTGGTTCATTCGTCAATTATAACTGCAGCCAATTTGGCAAGTCTATCTGTTCTTTCATTGTCCCTAACAGCCACATGTCCAGACACAAAAGTGAAAGTAGATTTCATGCAGCAGCATTTAATATTGTGTTGCAAATTGTTTCTTAAATTGTATCTTTGGGAAACCACAGCTATTGTCCATCCAGGATGACATGGACAGATCAGTGTGAGTATTAAATGTTTTAAATAGCATGGAACATTGCAGGTAACCCAAAAGATAAAAATTCAAAAAAGTTAGACTGTTTTCCCTCATCCCTGCTCACATGTTTTTGAACAGTTTTTCAGAGACCGGATTGGACTCCTCCATCATCTGAGAACTAACAAACACCAATCCTAATTTGACTTTTTAAAATGACATTTCATCTTCACTTGTGATGGAGGAACATTATCATCATCTTTCGGTTACATTATTGCTATTGAACTAAAACTCTCAAAATTGTCACTCTTTTGTAGTCAATTCAAAGCTTAGAAATGTGCATGCATTCATAAGTGTGTGGTATTTTTAAATGCTGAAGTCATTGGTATTATTATTCCTCTTACATTCATGTCATAAACATCTTGTTCAGTTCATGTTTTGTAAGATCATATGTATAAAGAACAGTACTTTGCAAGTATCAAAGTAAATTTAATCATGCACACTGCATGTTTTCTTCCATGTGACATGTTCTTTGCAGAATATTGTCATCACTGTCACTTAGTTCTGCTGAAGACAGATGCACTGGGCCATCAGCGCAAATAAAACGGTGGCACAACACAGTTCCATTCTCTGAACTACATCCTGCTGGAAATCTAGTACGACCATTGTCTTGCAACAAGAGAAGTCCAGCGGGAGTTTAGGAATAAATGCTGAAGAAGACTGCCACTCAGTAAATATCTTGGTTCTGTACAAACTGCCCTACTTCCTCTGTGTCAAATTCAAAAGGCCTTTGATATTATGTACCCATCGATGTCTTGGGCAGAATCTTACTCTCCTTGGGACCTTTCTATCAATAATTAATCTTTCTAACCCACTGTATCTTTCCACATGTCTGAAATATGTTAGCTTGCAGTTTTTTTTATAGTTTTGAGCAGCCAATATTCTTCTATGTTAAGATATTTGTAGATGCCTGTGTTGGATCGTCTCTGTGCCAGTGATATCCTTAGGACATATCTATAACATTTCATTTCAAATACTGATATTTATTTTCTTTTCTGTTGCAATTGTAACTTCCATGTCTCACAGCAACATATTGCCACTGGAAGAATAGCCTCTTAATAACTGTAACCATGTCAGGGAACAAATAAACATTTTAATGAAGCTGTAAATAAACATAGAGATATAGTTTTATAGAAGAGTGTTAAGAACACCATGGACAGATGAAAAGCGTAATGAAGATACTGGTATATTGAAAATAGTTAATTGAAAAAGAAAGTTGCTCACTTGCATTAGAAAGAGAAAGTCCATATTTTTGGGGAACATTTTGTGAAGAGGAAAAATGTAACAACAGGCAAGTTGAAGGGCAGGAGAGGTAGGGGAAGACCAAGAGATAAGATGCTAGACAACCTGGCTTTGTAACATGAAAAACATTAGTATCAGAAATGATTGACAGCACATGAAACAAGACTGCAAAGATATGATAATCAATACAATACTACATGGATATAAGAAAAAATGATTGACAGCACATCAAACAGAAGGTTGTGGAAAGAGATGATAACAAACACCACATGAAATGTACCATAAGACGAAGATGGAAATAAACAATTAGCAACCCTCTAATCAACATTATGTAATAACAAAAGTGGTTTTTTTTCAAGTATTGAGTACAGAGTAAGCAAATGTGGCCTCATCATGTGATAAGTCCAACCTTTTAATATTATGCGTAGTTTCATTCAGATTTCATGACCTAGCTAACCTTGGATTTATAGGTCACCAGGCATGCTTCGAACTGTGCGCTTCACATTGAGAGGACCCACCCATCCCCAGGGTCATCCAAGGTTGGGGGGGGGGGGGAGTAGCTTCTCAGTGTGTAGTAGGCAGATCAATGGATCCACAAGTAGACTTAGCTTCTGTGAAATGCATCTTTATCGATATTTTCTTTTATTAGATAATGTACGTATTTATTTTATTTAAAAAAGGCCACATTTGCTTAACTTGTACCAAGTATTTATTATGAAATAAGTAATTCAGCTTTCACTCTATGTAGTTTATGAATACTTACCTGAATTCCATTCTCCCACTGTCCAAAATACATCTGGTCTCTATCTAGCCACCTCATGGTACCCTCTCCATGCCTCACATTGTTGAACCACATGCCAATGTAAACATTCCCAGATGGGTAGCGTCTAACACCCCAACCATGTTTTATTCCATTTTTCCAATCACCATCATAATAAGATTCTTTAAAAATATCATAATCCATCCGACCCTAATTATTGAATAAGACAACGTGAGCTTAACATTGATGCAAAAAAATATGTGAATAAATATAGACCTAATACAATAAAATATGGAAATAAATATAAATATAATAAAATATGGAAATAAATATAAAAATAATATAACAAAATATGGAACTAAATATAAATATAATAGAATAAAATATGGATATAAATATAAATATAATACAATAAAATATGGAAATAAATACCAAATGTCTATAAAATCATTTTTCATTAATTTACCCTGGTGTTGATACTACAGCATATCAATTCTGAGTATTTAATGCTGATCTGTGTGATATCAGTCTACTGTGACTTTATAGACAAACTATGGTTCATGTTTGGATAACGGGACTATCTTTTTTTGCGGAAAGTGAAATGAAATAAGTGTCAAGTTTTTCAGTGATTATTTCCCATGGCTATAATACCCATCAGTGGGTGAAGGTGGAGATATTTATGAGGATTGTATGGTTGGCGATCTCAGTGTGTGGCATGCAAATCTATGCATCTGGCATCAGTCCTCATGACTGTAAAAAACATACTACATGTTTATGAGTCGCTGGTAAGCTAAGTATACTTACAATAAAGTTAGCCATTTTGTATCAGCCGAAGTCAATAATGTCACAGAATTACACAAAATTTTTTATCAGTGGAGATTTTATAAAAAGTTGGAAAGTAGTCCTGTTATCCAAACATGAACCCAAACTACATAAATATAATGTAATAAAATATGAAAATAATTTATATTTATTTTAAGTAAACAAATATTTTATTATTTATACAAAGGAAAAAAAAGATTGATATGTGGATGAAATAAGCTTAATATCCTGAGTGAACTTTGTATCTATCATTCTGATGGTGTGTGGGTAGTACTTTCGTCTTACTAGTTTATTGCTGAAAGAGCATCAGTTTAATGCTATTGGGTCCATCTCCTCTATCTTTATCCCAAGAAGCCTTTAGGTGTTAGCCTATTTTCTTAACTACTATGAAAGATATTAACAGATTGTGATATTTGTGTCTTTCAGTCTGACACATTCAAATTTAGCAATGCTTCTGGGCCACTTTGAATGGGACAGCTAAATTCACCCCAAAACCTCCTTAGTGTGCCTCTTCCGACATGCATGGAAAGTAAACAGCTTTGATATTTTTTACTTCCCTTTCCAATCCTGGCAACACACAAGTGTATAGTTCGTTATTTATATGGATAATATTAACAAACCAGTACCAGACACTGACCAACCAAATTACTTAATGATCAGTGCCTATTCCACAATCAAACTCAAGAGCTGCAAGATCATATAAAAATATTAAATGAAAGCTTCCTCAATCACAACATGAAAATCAACACAGAAAAAAACAGAAGTAATGATCATAAGTAGAGAACACAATACAATGAACATAAAGATAAATAATCAACTACTGAAACAAATGCACACATTTAAATATCATGGGAGCCATTTCATTTCTACAAACAATGGAAGAATGGACAGAGATATAGAGACAAGAATTTTAAAAAAAACAGCTATATAAATTATGAAATTACACTAATCACGAGAAGCAATGGAAGCCAAAACATAAATCATAGTCATAAATCCCATCCCATAAATCCCTCCCATCAATACACATACCAACATTGTGTTATCAATGCCAGACATTGACACTAACTAAAAATCAAAATAAAAAGTTTAATCTGTGTGAAATGAGCTGTCTTAGAAAAGAAGCAAACAAGAAGAGACTTAGTGAGGAATGAAGAGTTTACAAAAGATTAAATGTCAGAACATTGTCTGTGATCAGTTATATTGAAAAAGATTGAACTGATTTGGATACTTAATAAGATTGAACCCATATTAGCCAGCAACAAGAATATACAGAGAGTGTAAAGACAAAAAAGGTGTTGAAATGAAGAGGGATTGAAGGAGTTTGCACAGTCGTGAGATGTCACAATATTACTGCACACCAAGCAACAAAATGTGCCACAGTCTGGAAATTGATCATCATTCAGTTCTGCAATACCCAACAGCAAAAGCAGAGAAAAGACAATTTATAGATATATTTACTTTTATGTTTTGTCTGTTTGTGTTGCAAACACCTCCAAAGTTACTAGAGAGAGTGACATACCTTTAATTCCATAACACTAATATTTTGTTCTGATATCCTGGAAAATGTTAATAATCACACATTGTGAATTTTCTTGTAGTTTTTATATAAATATACAATAATAATAGAAAAATATGAGTGAACTAGTGATATTAGATTTTAAAGACTGTTTTACTGATTCAACACAACAGGTTTCATATGAGATGTTAAGTGCTATGAGTTGCATCTTATATGAGACAGTATGTGACATTTGTTTTGTCATTTTTTGAAATTTAGACTAACCAGACGTACTTCCAATAGGAAGTAAATATTTTTTGTGTGAAATATGAAGGGTGTGGCTGAATACATGTTTTGGGAGTCTGAGAGTAATACCATGTAAGTTGAAATTTCAGTCACCAACCAACTGGTTGCTGCTGTCACTGTTTCTATTTCCATTTTCATGCTCAATGTTGTAGTGACGTACACAGATCTGGAGTTAATAAAGAAAAGTGACAAGGAAATATTCTTGGACATTGAAAAAGTTTTTAAAAAAATATTAAACCTTTTCTTTAAATCTTCGAAAAGAAAACATAAAACAAGCAAAATGACTTTTACAAAACAGTAAATAAACTAAATAAAAAATAATGGTACAATCCATGGACTACACTAACCTTGCCTTCCCTGCATCCTAGATGCCAGTCTCCTGTGTAAGTTTTAGCTTCATCAGCACTCTGAAAAGTTCCATAACCATGACGCTTGCTATTCAATACACCACCAACATAAGTACTGAAAAGATACAAACATCACAATAAAACAGCCATACTAACCTTTATCATGTTGTTCATCCATTGTAGTTAATGATGACCATGCATCTCAATTTGGATGATGATGATGATAATGAAGAGGATGTCTGCTATGTGTCCGCCTGTGATTAATAAGTCCTATACATGCCTGGAATTTTCTATGAAGCAGTTGATTTGGCACATGATAATATTTCATGCAGACCATGTCTCGTGCCCAGCGTGTGTGCCTTCATCAATATTGTGTATATGCTAACAGATTTAGATTTAAATTTGTATCATAGCAGCTTGACATCTCAGCTTTATTGCAGGTAAACAAATATTTCACAAAAGGAGAAGATATTTCGTTGGTAATTCAGTTGAAACATTGATTTGTGCGTTATTATATGCGATACAATGGATTAACAAAACTTCATTACCCTGTTCCAAGTTTTTCCTGTAGGATTACTGTTGTATTGCAGTTATTATCTAGTATAAATTATCTAACTTCCGCACATTTTCCCCAAAATATTAAAATCAGTGTACTGATCATCATAACGTGTCTCCTCATTGAAGGTTGCCTTCAACGGACCGTGAACTCATTGTGTCTCTTGCCATGTTGGTGCAATCTGCCAGACTGTAACCTGTCAGTCTCATTATATGAGTTAGCTTCTAAAAGTTCTCAGAATAGTCAAATAATGTTTCAATGAAAGATGATGATATGGAGATTATATTCTTAGAAGTTGATAATGACTTGACGAAAAGACATGGCAGACATATACTTTTGAAGAGAAGATACTGATGTTTCTTTGTGTGTTGTACTAGTTGCATCATTGGAGTTCAGTTCTTGATTGAACAACGTACACATGTCAAATTCTGTGTTTTACTCGAGAAATCACCCTCAGAGACACTAACATTGCTCATTAACAAAGATATGTACATTGACTTCTCCATCATCTAAGAGATACAATCTAAATAAAATGACCAGAAAAATGGAGAATAAATACCCGGTAGTTGGATTATGTTCCATGACAATGCATCGGCACCACAATCCCTACTGGTAATGCAGTACCTCACAAAGTTGAATGTCATTACCTTGGAACATCCTCCATATTCTCTTGACCTTGCATCGGTTGACTGAAATTGACACTGACAGGACAGTGATTCAAGGATGCAGATTACATTATCACCAACATGGCAAGACAGCTGAGAGAGGTGTTATAAAATACGGTAGGTTCCACGAATGTTCCAGCAGCTGCATGTACGTTGGCAAAAGTGTGTAGTTGCAAATTGGAACTACTTTGAAGGAAATTTAGTGTAGATAATCTGTTGTTATTTATTTCTATATAATTAACTAATTCCTGGAACACTTTGAAGCTACTTTATATTTCGCTAATGTAAAATACTGTCAATGAAGAATAACAATAAAGTAAAAGAACAAAGGTTTTTTTTCACATTGATCATAACTAAACATGATCACACCTTTTCTCTCATAATACAATGAGATGTGGCGGTGAAAACATCCTATTGTATTGATTATATTATTTGTTTAATTCCAGTTCATTATGTTTCTTGATACAATTCCCTATTTGACCCTAACATAGAAAAAGTTCTTGTTCCTTTTATTTTTTTATTAACAATATTTTACATTTGGTATTTCTGTTATTTACTAGTTATATTAATAATCAGTGACAATAATACATTATTATTTTTAAAAATATAATAGGCCTACATCATTATTGGTGTTAACATCAGATTTATCTCCCACTTGTAAATGAGATTTATCTCCCACTTGTAAATGTACTGATAGTGATTGATAATTTTACACTCACCTGCCATCTTTCCATACATACATCCCATTTCCTGAAATCTGATTTTTCACAAAATCACCCTAAATTCAAATTGTAAAATAAATAAAAATATTATTTATGTAAGAAACATAATTGTTCAACTTGTTTGATTTTTATATAAATATGAAACTAAGAAATTAAGTTAACTGTGTGCATAGAAGGGATACAATTATTGACTCAACAATCCCATCTCTGGATCACATTGTCTTTTAATTAGCTTCCGCTGTCTTACTTTCACATGGACATTTCTTTATTTATACCAACATGAGAATGATTCTAAATGAAAGTTTAGCATGTCTACATTACTTCTAGCAAGATAACATGTACTTGTGTGTTATATTTAAATTTGTGAATTAACGATAATATTTGGATGTGCAACATTTGACACCATTTTTTTCTCAAGCATATTCTTCTATATATGTTTCTTGGATGTCTATTTCATTTGGTTTGGTTGCATTAATTATTTAAACCAACCTAGAAATAGAAGAGGTGTTGAAGTTACTTGAGGGTAAAGTCAAGGGGAGGTGAGGATGATGTCAAAAGAGATACAAGTGGGAGAGAAGCATCATGAGATGGACAGTTTGACAGAGTGCACCACCAAGGCAAGAGACAAGGGATATTGGAGGTCTGTTGCATTGAACCTTTATTGCACAGATGGCACTGAATGATGATGAACAACAGAACTCTCATGAATGGAAGGTTTAAAGCAGTGTTTCCCAATCTTTTTTTTAACAATGCCTCACCAGTCTTTCTAAAATTCTGATGTCCCACTATGTAGCATATACATATTTTTTTTTAATATTCAAAAATTGAATTGTTCCCTACAATTTTTTTCTAAATTGCCACTCTGAACAATCAAATTGCCCTCCTGTTGGGTGTGCGCCCCACATCAGGAAATACTGGTTTAACGTATTACCCACATGGTTTTTATATAGACTCACCATTTTGAGAGAGAGAGAGTGCCATATTGTAAACTAACAAAGAGGTTTTTTGAATTTTTTAAAGAGTACTCTGGTTGCTTTTAGTGAATAACAAACATAATCCAATCACTGTTCTTAGATACAATACATTTTCTATGTGTAATTGCATAATCTGCAGAACTGGAAATGTTTGAATGCAAATTGTTTCAGTGGGAATTTGATACATAGAAATTTTATTTCAGAAATTGTTTTAACACATTACAGTTCATGTATTGAATAATATTTTTAATTTTAAAATTATGGCATTTTTAATTTGTTATTTGTCCATCACAAGTGATGATGAACATTTGTTACACCCACCTTTGAAATTCAGTTAAATTTATGTTCTGATTTATTAGTTTGTAGATGGCTAATGAGCCTGATTCTAGATGCAAATGTCCTTGGATAGTTCAGGAATAGGATGACAGCTGTAGATGATTTCTGGCCTACCTGTGACTTTCTAGCTACTCTCCACTTTTGAGCTGCTGCATGTCTCATTTTTTTTAAAAATTGCTCTGCAATTTATGACTGTACAGTATTTAATTCTCTATGTAGTTCTATTTTGTGCAAGTTCTTCCCATGTATCTTGGTCTATTTCAAAGACTTTCAGTGAGGTTTTTAATGAATCTTATAGCACTTCTTTTGGCCACATTGAGATCATATGCCCTTCTGCAACACATCATAGAGAAGTATATTTGGCAGATGATCAACTAGCATATGTACTAGATGACCTGTCCTGCCAATCTGTGTCTGCATCAGAATAGTGTCAATGCAAGGGATACCAGATCTGTAAAAGACAGTCTATCTATACGCTGTGGCCCTTGTTTGCCTTGCGGCATCAGGGATGGAAGAGTTCTCTGGAGATGGCCTTCTTGTGTGCTGTTTGTAACCTTGTTCCTGTGGCTTCTTTGATTTCTGTGAGTCATCTTTTACATGGTCTGTCTCTGGCTTTATAGCCATTATGTCTATGTGTCATGGCCATTTGTGGCATGCTATCTGTCAGAAACATGTGAAAACCACTTGATCTGTTGTCTTTTGATGTGTTCCATTACTGGTATTGTTTTGGTTATCTGTCTGATGTTATCATTTCTAATTCTAAAACAGTGGTATTCGGAATTTTGTCTTGCCATCTGGTGTTCATAACTTTTCTAAGACTAGTTGTCTACTAGTGAAAGTTATTGAGCTTTCTTACATGTTCTCTATACATAGTCTATGTTCCACCAGCATATAACAGCCCTGGAAATACCACTGCTCTTTAAATTTTCAACTTAAAATTAATACATATATGACAACTGTATTCTCGTTTACTTATATTTAAAAAAATATTTAAAACATTTTAATTGAATTATATTTAGAAGTAGACCTACTATTTCTTAATTCAGTGATATCTTGCTTCCTTCTATCTGTTGTAGGCCTACAACAAAATATTGTGCAAACAACTTGACCAGTATAACTCAATAAAAACTTCATCTGTGTGTTGTCGGGATCCAAAAGAGTAGCAAAGAAGAGCAACACTGTTTACCTTCCAAACATATCATTAGGCAACTAAGAAGGTTTCTTCTCAAAGTATTGATTACACACTTATGAGAGTTGGATCCCTCTGTGTAAAAGGCTTCTGCTCAAGTATTACACACTTATGAGAGTTGGATCCCTCTGTGTAAAAGGCTTCTTCTCAAGTATTACACACTTATGAAAGTTGGATCCTTCTGGGCATGAAATAAAAATTAGAAGACAGAATGCATTACCACTCTCTGGACGACATCCTGCTGGAATCTAGAAGGACCATGGTCCTGCTACAAGAGAGATCCAGCGGGAGTTTGAGAATGAACGATAAAGAAGAAGAAGAAGAAGAAGACACAGAATGTAGGATTTAGTTTTAAATTGAATATAGAATAATTATTATGGAAGTTGTCAGGTGTTGATGATAATTAGTATTATAACTTGCAAATAATAAGTTTTCCTATTTGTAATAAAATCACATTTTACTTTCAATTGTTAAATAATATCAGCAGACTGTCAGCAGGGAGAAAATTATTCCAGAAATTTATAAGTTAAATTATGAGATGGATAATTAGGTATAGGCCATGTACGTGAAAACACATACCTCATAAGAAGTGCCATCAGACCATATATAAAGTCCTTTGCCATGCATATATCCCTGAGAGAACATACCCTAATGATAAGATTGAAAACAAGTAATTAAGATTTTGCATATACACAAATTTTCCAAGTGGAGCGCATGGCCAAAAATTTCCCTTTTTCTTTTATTAACCTGGTAGGAATGTTGATTATCCTCTTCACACATCGGAGATGTTCATAGATGCTCAGATCTCTGTTCAAAATGGTGACACAACAAATTTTCATTCTCATGCGTGTGTGCATGTGTATGTATGTATGTATGTATGTATGTATTATAATGATCCATGACCAGGCTGACGCATGTAGGCAATCAGGAATCTCTGCAAATCTCTAGTATTTTGTTCATTGTTTATTCAAAATCATGCCATGATTTTCTCACACTGTCATACATTATCTCTTTTTCCTTCAATCTTGCCTGTTGTCTTTCTCTTCTCCAAACTCCATTCTCATAAATGTTCTCATATTGCAATAAGAATATCTCCTGACAGGGGGAAAATGTGGCAAACTTGTGTGGTTAGCCATGTGATCATGTTTGACACTTTTTCTAAAACTATCCTGTAAGGGATAGTTGAGGGTGGATGAAGGCAAAGTAGAGAAGGGAATGAGAAAATTTGTTTTGATAATATTAAAGACTGGATGGTATTAAGACACTCCACACTTAAACAAGGAATTAAGAACAGAGAGGCATGGAAGTATGTTTGTGTTGATGTTTTGAGTGTGACATCCCTACAACCCTTTGGAGTTAAGGGTTTAATGTAGGCCCTAATGTAAAATCTCATAGTTATAGCAAAATCAACTTTGACTGCCTACTTAACTTATGTTAGCAAGTAACCTCTATTTCATATTTATTTCTATTAGCATCTCCTCGTTGCTTTGTATAAGTGTCGAACATACTCTCAGGATATATCTATAGAATCACACCTATAAAGCCTCAAATTGTCCACTCTCCTGCTTATCTATTGCCTGTGATGTGCATCAATGTGTTAAAATTGATGTAATGTAGCACTGATAGCCTCTTTTTTTTACTTCTAACTTAATGACAAGGACATATTACAAAGTATAATTTTTACTATTACATTGAAGAGGCTTACATTATCAAAAATGGCTTTTTTACATTAAAGATGTAGGCTACAGAATACAAATCGCTTACAAAGTTACTGTAGTTATCAATCAGTATCGCAATGAAAATATACAAAGAAATAAGTAAGTAGATTAACGCTTTAGCTGCAGAGGTATCCTTAAGGATACAATGAGGGGTTGCCACCAATTGGCTGAGATCTTCTTCTTAGTTTCCTAAGGAAACAGTTCATCTGGATGCTTTATTATAAGCATGCAGACAGATTTTTTCCCTGGGAAACTAAGAGGTGGAGGATCTCTGCAAAATGGCAGCATATTTTCATTATATCCTTAAGGATACCTCTGCAGTTAAGAGGTTAATAAATCAAAGGCATTTCCAAATCTAAACAAAACTGAAGCTCACATTTATCTGCTACCAAAATTTGTGCCCTGAGTTTTGAAACTGATAGGCTCCTATGCGATATTTTTGAATGAGCTGTGCGGTTATGCACATTATAAAGATATTATTATGATGGCTAGGCATACTTTACACTTTGTTTAGCTCTCATACATTGGGTCATTTTCTATGGCAGATTGTCTGGGTAAGGAAATGTCAATTTAAAATGTTTATAAATAAAAAAAAATTGTATAATAAGTGAGACAGCAGTAAAACTGTATAACCAATAAGGTACTCTCATCTCACTGGGATGATGATAATGATGAAGATGATGTCTGCTGTGTATCCGGCTGTGATTAATAAGCCCTATGCATGCCTGGAATTTTTTATGAAGCAGTTGATTTGGCACATAATAATCTTTCATGCAGACCAGGGAGTTAGCTTCACATATCAGACTAACAGATATGAAAAAAAATATAGATGATAGCATACAAAATAGACTAAATCCATATTTCAACCATAAGGTTGTCAAGAAAATTACAGACAAACAGAGAACAAATGATAAAATAAATAGTAAAATCGCAAATAGACTAGACTAAGGATATTAGTATTAATATAAATCAATAAAACAATCATCACAGTATGCATACCTTGTAACTGTTGCCATCAACAAATTGAGCTTCTCCTATTCCTTCATAAAGCCCTTTTACTTTTTCACCCTCAAAACTGCAAGATATTTAAATGACAAAATGTGTATAAGGTAGATATCTAGTCTGATTATGTCTACAGATAGAAGGTACATCTAGAACCTTAAAAATAAACAAATTCAAGCAGTCACTAATAAAAAGGTTCTTTACTTTGTAACAATTACATTATACAGTAAGAGATGATCACACTTCTATTACTGATGTTTTTTATTTTTATAACAATCAATATAAGGTATAAGGTAATACTGTGTTAAATATAACAATAGTACTTAGGTAAAACACAAGTTTTTAGAACGTCCTACTTAGAGACGGCAGACTATCACTAAAACTAGGGGGCTATGATATGCAAACAAGAAAACATACAAATTACAATATACAAAACATATTCAATGTTTCAACCAAAAGGCCTTTATCAAGATTCACACAAAACATCAAAAGACGATGAATAGAAAGTATTACAATACACAAACATGTCCAACCAAAAAATCTCACTTCTATAATTCAGTTGGACACATGTGTGTTGTCTAAATCTTCTGTTTATAATTCTTATAATGGCAGGCAATTTGGATAATGGAGGTTTGTCATCAACATGTCATGTGAATATGCCCATAATTGCTTTGCAATTCCTTTTAATTTGTGAATACTTAAGAATCTATGAATCCAGTTAGCATTTATTAGTAGAGCCTATTGTGTTTTCAAAACTGGAATACTTATTTAAGAAAGGAAAAGTTCTAGAGCAGTTACTGTTGCGGCAAATTCTCAGTAAGTGAAATGTATTTTCTATCATTTTCAAATTATTATTTTGTGCATGCAATGTTTTATTTAAACAGATTTAACAATAACGATCATTAGTTATAACAGTCCATATATCTATAAAGCATTTCCACTTTTCTTTAAATGGATATATACAGATGATATTTTAATCATATTTAAAGTTAATCATTTCAGCTTGACTATCATATATCTGCAATATTCTAATACTTTCCCATTTGATGATACAAGTTCACAAACTGTTACAGTATATACATCTCAATCCTGTAAATTGTGTATTTAGAAGAGGATTACCAACATCATAAAGTATGAACCACATGAAGCACAAAAGATGTGAAAAAAGAAACAATGGATCAATTTAGCACTGCATAATCTACACATATAGCTGGGAAAATGTTATCAAAGAATATGGTGAATGGAAGCTAGCTTTGTGCAAAGGTGCAGAGACTTTTTAAACACTCACGAGAATCAAGCTGGAGAGCAAATGCCACATGTAAAGGAAAGGTCACTAGTAACAGCACACTCAGTGTCAAGATATCTTTAACTGCATAAATGACTCAGTCATATCACTTGGTCTTAAGGGATGCATTAATTTCAAGCACTTCTGATGCAATGTGATGCCATTTTAAATGCAATGAAAGGATATTGTTCTACACATTGACAGAGTAAAAAATAGTAGACTCCCTATTGCTGCTTATTCAACATTTTAAAATAATTTGTATGCTCATGGATCTGGCTCGAGATCAGAAAGAGATTGACAATGACCCTATAAAATACATCACAGATGAAAAATTCTACTCCTGACACTGAAAGGCAATAAAGGGTTTAGCAGATAGATAGATAGATGACAAATTTATAACAAAGGACAAACAAAATAAGAAAGTCACAGCTATAAAGAAGCTATATTTTTCAAGTGATAACATGATATGGCTGTGATATCTGGGCGATGACATCCGCAATGGAAAAGGAAATATTGGCATTCAAAATTAAATGTTATAGAAAGGTCCTAAGAATATTATTGACAGAAAGATTAACCAACACTGAGATCCACAACAACTTGAACATTGCAGAATACCTCCTCAAAACTATGAACAGAATGCAAGCTTACATATTTTGGACATATATAAAGACACTCAGATGGTATATGGGTCACTGAGATAAAAAGTTGAACAGCACAGGCAAAAGCAGCATTCCAGAAGATGAGGAACATCTTTTGTAATAATTCATTATCAATAGAATTAAGAAAGAACATACTAAAATGTTATATAGAGCCCATACTGTTATATGGTAGTGAAGCATGGACAGTTGACAATATTGCAAGAAAACATCTGGAGGCCACAGAGATGTGGTTTTATAGAAGAATGTTGAAAATATCATGGACAGCTAAAAAGAGTAATGCTATAATTCTATAACTGGTCAACTCAAATAGAGAATTTATTAACTGTATTAGAAGACGACAATCACAATTCCTGGGTCATGTCATGAGAAGAGGTGGGCTGGAGAACATCGTAACAACTGGAAAGATCGAGGGTAACAGAGACAGAGAAAGACAGAGAAATGTTGGATGACTTGAAAGTCTGGCATGATGCAGAATCATCACAAACTATATTTAAATGTATAACAAACAGAGGACTGTGGAGAGACATAATCGTTTATGCTGGAAGGCATGGTACCAATTAATGAATAAAGACACAATGGTTTAGAAAGATTAATTATGGAGGAAAAATTACAGGAAATAAAACAAAAGGCAGAACAAAATTATAATGGGAACAGTGCATCAAAAATTTATTGAATATGACATTGGAAGAGACTGGGCAGATTGCACAGAACTGAGAGCCTTACAGAGTGTCAATGAGGGGAACATCCTGTAAAGGACATGGCTCGTAAATTATAGTTCTGTGGCGGCGTGGTACAGAGTGCATGTGTGATGGCCAAGGTACCGGGTTAGAATTATGCAATGCTCAGAAAATAAAATAGACTATTGTGACCGGAATGCGTGTGGTGTTAATGTCACGTCAAAATATATTATATCCATTTGTATAGCCTATACTGTTCCCCACCTTTTTTTCTAAAAAACGCCGCGCTGACTATTACTACTTTATCATCAGTATTCACTATCAGCTACTCCTGTCATGATAGAGCGTCTGCGACCTCTAGATGAATGTGACATGTTATATGATCTCATAGGCCTATCTAGGTACTTGGACAAAATTTTATAACAGAGTTAGATAGCCCTTGAAAATTGCAATTCAACGATACCTCAACCAAGTCTGTACGTTAATCCTGGAAAAAGGTATGCATTTTTTATAATTAATTTGACATCAAAATAATTTCATAGAACATATAGGAAAATATAAATAAAACTTGTGATCACAAATGTTCTACATGTAGCATTCCACAAATGCTCTTAATGTAGAGGTGTTGAAAGAGTTAAATGCGAATCGTACCTTAATCAACAATATAAGAAAAAGGCAATCTTCTTTTTTTGGCCACTTCAAGAGACAGGCAGGTTTAGAGAACATAGTCACAACAGGCAAGATTGAAGGCACCAGAGACAGAGGGCGACCACATGAGAATATATTAGACAGTTTGACAACCTGGCACGGCAAGGAAACAACAACGACTTTGATACATAATACTGTGGACAGAGAGCTGTGGAGAGCCATGACCGCCTACGCCACCCGGCATGGCACCTGATGATGATGATGTGATCACAAAATGTAGCTGAGCTGACAATTTCTGAATTATCTTTGTTTTTTTCAATAATACAAAACACAAACTATACATTTTTGTGTTCATGAAGACAAGACGCTTATGTTGATCACATTTCTCAAATTTTAAATGGACACAGAACTAATTGATATTCAAAATAGCTGCTAATTTGCATAATTATAATGAAAAAAAGTTAAATATCTATTAAACATAATAAAATACCACAGAAACTATATATTTTTGTATTCACAAAGAAAATACACATCTGTTGATCCCATTGCTGTGATTCTCAGAAGCATGTACAACTAATTAATATTCAAAATGGTGTGCCAATTTGCATAATTAAAACAAATGATGTTTTAAAAAAATTAACTGGTGTTATCTGCAACATCCTGCATCATTAAAAGTTACATATATAGAAAGAAAAATGGTTAAAGAAAATAATAAATCTGATTGCAAACAGGAAAAATGACGATATCACTAAATGTAAACCCTAGTCACATGAAATTTATAACCTAAGCAACATTATCTGTACACACAAATCCAGGATGTTCAAATGCCAAATAGGCCTAGAATTGATGTACAGACTTGGTTGAGGTATTGTTGAATTGCAGTTTTCATGTGCTATCTCCATCGAAGATAAACACCTTAAACAGGTAAATGAGTTCACTTACTTAGGAAGCAATATATTGAGCGAGGGGAAAACATGTAAAGAGATACAAAATAGATGCAATAAAACATACCAGATCCTAGGACAGATGACACGTATTTTCAAGAACAAAAATGTAAACATAGACACTAAAGTTGCATTATACAAGACTATTATTATTCAATCACTATGCTACCAGTGCCAAACCTGGACAATGACAGCACAAGACACAAAGAAAAATAGTGACAACAGAAATGACATGCCTACGAAGAATACTCAGAGTGTCATTAAGAGATAGAATTAGAAACGATAACATCAGACAGATAACCAAAACAATACCAGTATTGGAACACATCAAAAGACAACAGCTCAAGTGGTTTTCACACGCTTCCAGACTACCGACAGATAGCATGCCACAAATGGCCATGACACATAGACATAACGGTTATAAAGCCAGAGGCAAACCATGTAAAAGATGGATCACAGAAATCAAAGAAGCCACAGGAACAAGCTTACAAACAGCGCACAAGAAGGCCATCTCCAGAGAAATCTTCCATCCCTGACGTCGCACGGCAAACAAGGGACACAGCGTATACATGTGCTATCTAACTGTGGTATTTATAATGATGTAAACCTAATTTGGAAATATTTTGCTAATTAATGCCTACACCTACTTTCAGAGTCCGGTGTGAGAGGAAGCAGTGTCAACATTTTTGAACGTAATAACCTACTACAATATTGAACATCTACACTGCCCAAATTGAAGTTTTAACTTTATTATTTGACACATGTTATTCATCATGTCCGTCAGAAAACCGGAATGGTTGACAAACGTTTCTGATAGGCGTCTCAGAAGATAGGACCTACCTTGTGATAATGAGCTTTGCAAGTATTGGTTCTTCGTAAATTGGTTCTATTGATTGTTCCTCTGGTAATGGCACTTCTAATTTGATAGGATCAGGTTGCTTCTGATATTCCTCAGCGTTAATTTCCTGACTTTCAATTGCACTTTTGTTTACATTTTCGTCATATTTCTTTGCTACTTTCTTATCAGATTTTCTCTTCTCTTTGGATGCCATGTTTGACAACGGTAAGCTATCATAGTTCCGAGGTGAATGGTGTTTGATAATTTAATTTGTTACCAAACTAATCGCATAGTGACAACACTATCAAGTTGCCTATCAAAATAGTACAACATATTGTATAGCAGATTCAAATTTCTTAAGATTGTGAGCACATTCAGCATATAATAAATGTGCGAACACTTAGCTTGTTGCTACGTTATATTGAAGTCATGATGGCAGGATTACTTGAACCGGGATCTCCAATATTTTTTTATGGTCAGAAAACTCTGATAAGTCTATAACTAAATTGGACTCGCGTCCGCGGTTGAAAATAAAGAAAAAGCATAGCCCTACATCACCACTGACAATCAACGCACCCTCCCCCTTTTAGCAAATCCAACATGATTGTGAGCACCAATAGCTTAAGACGTCGATAAAAAAACCTCACCTATAGCGATTTTTCCCAAAAAGGTAATCAAATTTCACAGCAGATAACGGGAATTACACACGAAAATAAACGAATGCCTGTTTATGCAGAAACCCATCCTTAGTAAAGAAAAGTATCTATGGCCCTGGTGGGATCAGCTAGCCAGGAGATCTAAAGAGATTGATGTTTTGAGTCTTTGATCAAAGATTAATTAACTAAAGCCAAATCTTTTGTTATCCTACTATTTTAATGAAGTGCAGACTAGAGCCGTAAATAGGCCTATGATTTTTGTAATGAAAGGGGAGCATTGTAAAAAAAAAAAATACGCTAAAAACCATACTGTTGATAATCCTTTTTTATGGAAATTATGTGGTGTTTTGGCACCTGTTTTATTTATTTCAAAGCATGGCCTACTAAATGTCATGTTATAGTTCCATAAACTTGATGGGGGAGCGGAACGGTTCGGTTTGTATTTACGGTCTTGGTGGAAATAAACATTACCTCCCCAAGGCTCAGTTTTGAACATGTGCTCAACTGCATCACCAATAGTTTGATGTAATAATTTATACTTTCTCTCTGTTTAGAGTTGAGGTTTAGGCCCCTACACCCTGGCTTCATTTGATTTTGTGTGTTCAAGAACCAGTGCATAGTCTATATTAATTTCGGTTCTAGTTAAGCAGATGTGACCTAATATTTTACACGGAACTAAATATAGTTTCTTAAAAATTGTAACCGGCGCGTTAGTGTACGAAACTCATTAGGAGGAGATAAGTAGTGTTGACAAGAATATTAAATTTATTATGTCCATTTATTCGTGCGCAGTTGAGGAATATAGTTTGGAGGGAAGACAGCGTATTTTATTTTTTGTTTAGGATGTTGTTGTTTTTTTTGTTTTTTTAAAAATGGGTATACTATACTATACTATACTATACTATACTATACTATACTATACTATACTATACTATACTATACTATACTATACTATACTATACTATACTATACTATATACTGTACTGTACTGTGCTGTACTATACTGTACTGTACTATACTATACTGCACTACGTTACACTGCACTACATGACATTATATTTAATAAATATTAAATATTCATTAAATATTGATTGGGAAGAATTCAAGTGAGTTCTTCTACCTTTATCAACGTATACATTCCTCTTATTTATGAGCTAATGTGTTTATTTCTAAGGTTCTCTATGCCCAGGTACATTCCACATGTCCACTCTTGCATCAAGTGACACCGATAAATACCCAGATTCAACTCTAGGACTCGAGGACAAACCACAAATTTCAAAAATTCTCACTACCTTTTCCCCCTCCAAATAGATGACTATGGGCTATCATCCATGAGAATCAATAATCGCTATGTCGACTCCGACTTATGATTCACGGCGAAAGGCTATGAGCTGCCACACTAAATAATAATTTTCAAAAGTAACAGTACATATTCAACAACATTTCAATTACATTACATTACATACCCTTACATTATGCAAGATCATTTACGTACCACATCCACTTATATTTCTTTACCAAATAACTCATTCTCCTTATACAAAGCACCACTGAATTCTTTGATTTCTTTCCCAAAATTTCCCCTAGAATCACTCAATCCTGTACAAAGCCTCTGTACATGGTTGAAAGTTTCCCCCTCCATAAAATATTGTGTTTCCATCTACTTCCTTCATAGGTTTGAGTTTGTTAATCAATGGCGTTCCCTGTCTCAAATAGTTTCTGCAATTTTAAATCAAAGATTAAAATCACCGTCTCTCCCTTTTTTTTCTTCTACATTTTCTTAATGTCTCTACTAACATCCCATTATAATGAATTTACTCTTTCCCAAAATCTGATTCTCCGTAATTTACAAAGTCTTTCCAGTAGTTCATTGGACCATCCCAACTGACAGTATATATGTTTTCTGCACTCATATTTACATCAACCATTTTGACTTTCAGTTCGGATTTTTCTTGAGATCTCACTTCCTCTAATCCATCCATAATAAACAAATCATATTTATAAAAGTATTTTTAAAAAAAAAAAAATGTCAATACTGCAATTTACCAGTTCAGGCGTTGCAGGGAGGAGATTGAAAAGCTGTATGGTTCAATAAATGCACACAAAAATCACACACCCATTCATAAGTGCTCGAACCCACAATTGTCTATTACCAAAATCCCAAGTCTATTGTCTAACGTCTATTTATAAAATGTCCTCTCATGTAGTCAACTGATCGTCAGTCTCCTATCCCAAGATTATGTTCCTTCCGTCCACTTATATCTTTACTTCATAGTCTAACTTCACCTTATATATGTGTAACTATAACATCACATGCTATTTTCCATTAAACACTTTAATAAATGTACTAGAGCTTGTAATAACTCGTCTTGCGACTTTTCTCCCAGTATAATTTCCTTAATAGTTTCGACACTGTGTTTTAACTTACATCTATTTATTCTTTTGTTTTTTGTAACAGGAGCTTCTGAAATTGACCTAGTGTCTCAAGACACGGTATCTGGCGACGTCTTATAATTTATTTTCCTCTGTGAACCCTGAATAAGAATGTACCCAAACTTTCTATTAATCTGTACCATTTCCCCACATACTATTTTAGTTTTCTAAGTAAGAGCACGTTGACTTTTGCTTCCATTCAGGCCAGGAATGAAAACTATGTTTAAGTGCAAGAAATTAGTAAAATCTAGAACATTTTGTGCCTAGCTTTCAGAGTCTGAAATATCAAAGTACTTTTATTGTCGCTGAAATAACTTCTCCATAACTTTATCATCATGAATCATATTGCTACTTGACATTACAGTTGGAGAGGTTATACTGAAGACGAATACCGGTCATTGGGTCGTATAGAAACTGTAATAACTTTCTAGAAAGAGTTGACCTATGTTTAATCACTAAAGTGAAAACGTGGCTCCACACTAGCTTAATTATTGTGAGAAAACCAACTCTTAAATACATCGCTATTAACTAAGCTTATATCTGGATTCAGCTCGGTTTTATCTCGGAATCTGTAAACTTAAAAGTATATTTTCTTAGAGCGTCCACATTTGATATGGGGCCCTCTCGTGGCATCGGATCCTACACAGATGCTTAAAATATTCATAGATTAATCCAGGTCTGATTACACCTGATACAACCTTACAACCGTCTTTATGTTCAAAAGTACAGAATAGTGAAATTTCACACTTAAATGATGCCAACTGAATGGCAAAGCAACTGTTCTGTCTTCCTCTGCTTGCCTATAGACGTGACAAGATCAATAATATCTAAATCTACTCTAGTCTCGTATGACGTCTCAGGACATTCTGCACCTTCAACTGGCAACATAGAACATGAAGTATCTCTGCTTATGTCACACATACGTGTATTATAACATTAATAATAGCCACATTCAATATTTAAAAAAAGCTTTACAAGGGTGTACCTTAATGGTATCGGTGCCACTATTTGCAAACGTTGCTCTATGTCTAGCTAAGGAGAACGTGTAAGACACTGAAGAACTTAGTTACTCTGCAGATCATCAGCATGACATCCAGGACACGTCTATGAGTCCTCCAATCTCATATTTTGTATGTTCTCCTTGGTAACTGACTGTTTCTGTTCTGTGTTGATTGATAACTCTTCATTTGATTCCTGTATACAACTCGTTTCGTACAAAACCACTTTTCACTCCATTGACCTGCATTCTTGCAATAGACACGAAGGAAGAAATACATCCCAACTCGTCTAACTCCTCGATTTGCATTCACATTATCATCTCGGTTCATTGAGCTACCACTAGTCACAATGATAACACTGGCAAGTTTGATTATTTCTTCACTTCATCAAACACTTGCGTATCGAGGCAAACAAATTAAGGCAACTCTTAAGCCAATTTTTCGTCATCGACTTCCAGCCACTGACGCCGTAGATAAAACGACTGAAATTTTCGAAGCTTACTCATAGAATAAACACAACCAACACCTACATCATTCTTAGTCTCCAGCCACATGATTCCAAGATTATTTCTTGATTTCTGATTAGAAACTAGCATTACAGCACGAGGGACAAGAGTTCCAGTCAGATGTTGATTATGCGATCTTTGGGTCTTTACAAAAAGACTCCTTTCCCGTTCTTCACCTCCAGACACTCTCATTCCAAGACATTCTAAGATCGTCTTGCTACTAACCACCAGTCTGTAACTTGTGTTACTGTCAACTCCAAAGGCACATGCAATCGGTGTGATTGAGATATACATGTGACTGTCATTAAATAGTTCTCTGTAGTAGACCTGACCCAGTATGCAGTTGAGAATCATCTGCATCATTGAAGGATCAAATAAAGTTTGTGCCAGCTGCAGAAAACGAGAAGGCGTTGTGTGGTTTGAATTTTTCTACTATAGAATAACATTCATTCTTGTACTGATAATAATAAACTATAACTTTCTATCTTGTATAACTTCCTATATTGTATAACTTCATATCTTATATAACTTCCTATCTTGTATAACTTCATATCTTGTATAACTTCATATCTTGTATAACTTCCTAATATAATTTCTTATCTTGTATAACGTTATATCTTGTATAACTTCCTATCTTTTATAACGAGGTGCAAAGGGAACGCATTGCTCTCAAGCGGGCCCAGGGTTAGCAGATAACCAAGATCCCAAATGTACCTCCTCGCGGTGCACCCTGGACACAGAAATACAGCAGATCGAGCTGATTCTGGCCAAATCATTTGGGGATCGTGTCCGAGAATGTGGAGGTAGCAGATGGAAAGAGATTTGAATGCATAAAAGACAGACAATATCTCCGACACCACCAGCAACACCACATATAGCAACACTGTCGACATACAGTGAAGCTAGTTAGTTCAGTCCGAACATTGGAGGGGCGGCCAATGAAAAAGCATGAAAAGGTGGATGCATGGCGAAAGACAGATAGATTTCATAGTGAGTACAATGGGGGAAAAAGAAATGGCAGAACAGCGCTAGAGGGCAGCGCAAAATGCAAATAGATAGTGGAAACGATAACGGAAATGGGAACTACAAGCTCTGTCAGCTCGCGACGAGCTTCTAGTTACTTGATTTCTTTATAAGCAGAGACCCATACCCAATAATGGGCATCTAGAGTAGTTATATAGGGATGAATGAGGCTGTTTTGCTAACCATTGCTCACCATTTAGATGGTTCAAAGAAGAAAGTATTAGTGTGCTACACAGCATGCTCAGCATGTTCAGCAACACACCAACACAGCAGATTGGCGAATCAGCCAATATGGTGGCCGCAATGACCCTATCCTCGATCATCCACCCGGTCCCGAGCGGTACACCCACCACGTGGGTGTCGAGCGGCGCGGTGGCCCACACGCCAGGTTATTTTCCGCTGAAAATTTTCCACTGCGCTATTTAGCTATGGTTCAAACCGGTCGAAGAACTAGCATTGGTACTACTATTATGTGTGAAGATTGTATCTAATGATGAAATGTGTGTATATATATATATCAATCATACGACAAAAAGAGGCCATTAATAGAAATGGACACGAACTGGAAACATCCTTTTACAGCTATGATTGCTGGGCGAACAGGGTGCGGAAAAACGGTCTTTGTGCAGACATTTGTAAAATACAAAAACAGATGCGCGACGTTTTAGATCCAACTAATTTATCTAACGCTGATAAAGCTAGACTTTATCAGCAAACATTAAAACAGTATTTGACTAGGCTTGACCAGTACAAAAACGGGCCGTTGGGTTTATTAGACTTCAAACCAACGTCGGTGGTACCTGTAGAACCAGCGCATAACAAACCAATTCCGACGGTCCCTGTCGAACCACTCCATAAAACTGACGAACCAGCTCTGGAAATTCCAGACAAGGTTGAAGTGACGCCCGAACCACCTAAACGTACGCTCAGGAAGAAAACGAAAAGTAAAATTCCTACGCCTACCAAAACACCCATTTGGGAATCATGGTAGACAAAATGTTGTCACGCCATTACTACAACCCTAAGAAAGCTGGGGCGTATGGTGGTGTTACGGGTTTACAACGTACCACCAGAATTAAAACAAAACAAGTTAAAGACTGGCTAAGCCAGCAGGATACTTACACTTTACATAAACCTATTCGTCGTCGCTTTAAGAGACGTACAACCATAACAGGTGGTATAGACCAACAGTTTCAGGCTGATTTAATTGACCTTACAAAGTTAAGACAATCTTAAAGACAATACTGTTCATTTCTTCACAACTGAAAATGAAGATGCCAAAGCAGCTATTGTCGAGCGTTTCAATCGCACATTGAAGGAGAAAATGTGGCGATATTTCACTAAAATCAACAAACCGCGGTACGTAGATGTGATAAATGCATTGCTTCGAAATTACAATCATTCATTTCATACTCCATCGAGACCAGCACCGTGCAGAGGTGATGGGGCTTAGTTCAGCCATCAGGGGCTGGAAACTAAGACTGGTCGGGCAGTCCCACTCGAGCAGGACCATAGTCCTGCCCTAGTAAGCAGAGTGCTGAAGACGGAGGCATCCAGCCAAAAGGCGCACAGATAATCAGGATGCCACGCACAAAACACAATGGAAACATGTCTACATCTATAAAAAGTTATGGTGCCTGCCCTGTGGCGGACGTTCAGGCAGGGACGGTGCCGGGCCCTATACCTCGAAAGGGCCCAACCTCAGTTACTGGAAGTCCTTCTCAATTGCCCCGAGGAGCCAGGAGGCAAGGGAATAGAGCTACTGGCCAAACAAACAAACGACCAATAAAAATAATGCACTGGAATGCTGAGGGTGTCAACAGTAAAAGAGATGGATACAGCAAAAAATTGGAACTTGAAAATGTCCTCAGTGAAGAACAAGTTAACATATGCTGTATCCAAGAAACACACCTCAGCAGCGACATAGCCTTCAAAATCAGAGGCTACCAGTGCTACCGATCTGACCGAAAGGACAGGCGAAAGGGTGGAATTCTGACACTTGTTAAAAACAATATCAGCGCATGTCAGCTTGAAGTATATATGGAAGGGGCAGAATACCAGATGCTCCACCTAAAAACAGACAGTGCAGAATTCCATCTCCTGAACTACTACTGCCCAAATGATAAACCATTGGCACTAGACACAATTCCAGACAAAGAGAGACTTATGGTGTGTGGTGACTTCAACAGCCACTCTCAGAGCTGGGGCTACGATCATATCGACAAGAGAGGTGAGGAACTTGAGAGCTGGCAGGATGAAAATAATCTCATCCTTATTAACCAGCCAGCAGACTCGCCAACCTTCTACTCGAGAGCATGGCACACCACCTCTACACCAGACCTAGCATTCCACTCACCAGGCTTGGAATGGAACATCACACGTGTTGTTGGAAAGCAGCTTGGAGGTAGTGACCACAGACCAGTATTTCTGGAAATCCACAATGAATTTACCACGGACAGCAGCACGCTCACTAGGTGGAACTATAAAAGGGCAGACTGGAAAATGTACCAGCATTTAACCAGTGTTCTAGCTAAGGACATGAACTTGGACAAAGACATCAATAGAGCAGTGAGTGAATTTAATAGATGTATACTACATGCTGCTAGTAAAACCATACCCAGGGGGGCACGCAAAAACTACAAACCCTACTGGAATGATGAACTGGAAAAGCTGCAAAATGAGATGGAAACATCTAGACAGCAGGCTGAGAACAGACCTAGCCATGAACATCACAACAAATATCAGCAAACAAAGGCTAAATTTCAAAGAGCCAAGTTACAAGCCAGACGGAGCAGCTGGAAAGAAAAAACAGAGTCGCTGAACCTAGAAAGAGATACTAGGAAATTATGGAAACTTGTAAAACAACTAAATGATGAAGGTACAGGGAGAAATACCAGGAACACACTTAATAAAGATAGAAACATTTTAACAGGTAAACATGCAGCTGATTACTTTGCAGATTCCTTTGCAGAAGACAATAACGTCAAAGTCAGCCCAGACAAACAACAGGAGGTTCGAGAGAACCAGCAAAACATTGGACAAGGTGAACCTATACCTGAAGTCATGGAGGCACCAATCACAATGAGAGAACTGGAGCATGCAATATCCAAATTGAAAATGAAAAAGTCCCCTGGAGCTGATGGAGTGTCCAATGAAATGATTAGAAACCTGGGAAGTGCAGCAAGAGCAAAGCTACTGCAGATCTTTAACACAAGCTGGTCCACAAGTAATGTACCACAGGCGTGGAGAGAAGCAATAATGATACCACTCCTCAAATCAGGAAAAGATGGCAACACAGTCTCCAACTACAGGCCCATCAGCCTCACAAGCTGTCTTTGTAAAACAATGGAACGCATTATCAATCTTAGGATGCAGTGGTACCTTGAAAGTGAAAACCTTCTGGTATCACAGCAAGCAGGTTTCAGACAGTGCTACTCTACTGAAGATCAGGCAACCTACCTCTCCCAAGAGATTGAGGATGCCTTCCAAGAAAAGAAACTGGTACTAGCAGCATGGATAGACCTCAGGAAAGCATTTGATAAGGTCTGGAAAGAAGGGCTCCTAAAGAAATTGCGAAATTGCAGGGTTAGCTCAAGAATGTACAAATGGGTAAAAGCATACCTGCATAATAGAAGAGCCAGGGTACAATTAGATGGGCGCAAGAGCAAGAAAGTTCTACTGCGTCATGGAGTCCCCCAGGGAGGAGTCCTGTCACCCACACTTTTCTTGGTTTACATCAATGACCTAGTTGCTGAACTACCACACGGGATCAAAGTGGCAATGTATGCTGACGACCTGGTGATCTGGTGCACGGAAGAGCATGCAACAGTGGCCAGTAAACAAATACAAAGAGCTATCGATGCCCTAACCTTATGGGCAAATAGATGGTGCGTCAGCATTAACACAGATAAGTGCAGCACTACACTCTTTACCCTCTCACCAAAACAAAAAGCTGGTCAAATCAAGATAGATGGAGAGCTCTTGAAAGAAGACAAACAACCCACATACCTCGGAGTTACTTTTGATGATAAGCTGACATGGAAGCAGCACATAAACAAAGCAACAACAAAAGCCAGGAGGAAGCTAGCTATCCTGAGAAAACTAAGTGGAACCACATGGGGAGCCAGTGGGAATATACTCAGTTAAGTTTACCAGCAAGGCATAAGACCACACCTGGAATACGGTTCAGCTGCGTGGTGTCCTGCATCAAACACCACATTGCAAGATCTAGATAAAGTGCAAAACCAGGCACTTAGAATAATGTTGGGAGCAATGAAATCAACACCCATAGCAGAGATGCAGAAAATGGGAAGAATGCAAACACTTGGCGAACGCAGAGACACAAAAGTACTAATTCAAGCAGAAAAGTTTCAGTGTATGCCAAGTCATCCAATGAAGGAAAGATTCCAAAATCTAGCAATGGGACGACTGAAAAGGAGCAGCTTTATCCATCAAGCTAAACGACTCCGTAGACAACTTACAGACCTACCTGAAGTTGACAGCCCCTTAAGGTCTGTACCAGAGCAAACCCCGTGGAGTGAAAGCCATGGAATGCCAATATACATTCAGACCCATGTGAAAGGAATACTAAGCGAGGACGAACAGAACAGTGTGCAGCGAATGACAGTCACCCTCAGTTTCCTGGATGAGGAATATCCACAAGATATATGGGTCAGAGTGTACACAGATGGGTCAGCACAGAATGCTGTGAGGAATGGAGGTGCAGGTGTATATATAGAATATCCACACAAGCCTAGAGATACAATCAGAACACCGACAGGAAAATTCTGCAATAATTATGATGCAGAAATCCAGGCAATTAGTGTAGCAGCTAAAAAACTGCTGAACTCCAACTCTGACCTACAGCCTGTGGTATTCCTGACAGATGCAAGGTCAGTGCTTCAAGCTCTCCAGTCTGGAAAACTAACAGACTTAAAAAAACTACTTAGCGAATTGTCTTACCAGTATAGGGTAACCATGCAGTGGATACCCTCTCACTGTGGAATACCAGGAAATGAAAAAGCAGACCAACTGGCTAAGGAAGGTGCTGCCGAAGACCAACCAGATATACCAATCACCTACCATCAGAAAAAACAGATGATAAAGTCAATAAGAAAGCCACAAACACCAACACAAGATGACTATCACAATATGAACAGATCAGAACAAGTTATAATTCTACGTCTCAGAACAGGACACAACCGACTCCGCAGTCACATGTATACAAAGTTCAAGATTGGCAACACGGCCATGTGTACAGGCAGCACAGAGTGCCAAACATATACTTCAAGATTGTTCTGAGCATGAAACGCTGAGGCAGACATATTGGCCAGAGGAAACAACACTGGAATCAAAGCTCTATGGGACACTGTATGAACTACAAAAGACAGTGAGTTTTATTAAGGAGACAGAATTACAGATATAGACATGTTTCAAGTGAACGAAAGAAGAAGAAGAAGAAGAATTCATTTCATAGGAGTATTCAGATGGCACCAGTAGAAGTTAATACGGGTAATCAAGCACAAGTGTGGAATACGTTATATGGAGAGCGACCAACAAACAGAAAAGTGTATTTCAGTGTTGGTGATAGGGTGAGAATCGGGCTAGGTAGACACAATTTTAAAAAAGGATATACTCCTTCATGGACAGAAGAGCTGTTTACCGTCAGTCAGATACATCCCACATCACCTGTATACGATCACAGATGATGCGGATGACACGGTGCAAGGTTCCTTTTACAAAGAAGAACTTCAAAAAGTTGGTGACAAAACAACGTTTCGTATCGAACCAATTCTACAAGAGCGCGGGACTGGACCTCGGAAACAGTATTTAGTCAAGTGGTTCGGTTATAATTCTTCATTCAATTCCTGGGTGTCGGCCACCGACATTACAAAATACTAATGGAAATCGATCAAGGTGAAACAGTATTACGACCAGAAGAAGAAACATCAGGGGTGCGAACATCACTCTGGGACTTATTCGGTAAACTTGTCCCGCGTTTAGAAATTGTTTTCCTCTGTCAAATGATTATTATATATGTGGAGATTGGTGTTTCTTTATTTAATCTATCTCGAACCGACCTCGATGCACCTGGCTCCAAGATCTGGATCGCCTTACTGAGTAGTTGTTTGGGATACATGCTACCAAACCCAAAGCTAGGATGAATTTCTACGTTACCTTACAGAGTAATTCTTCAATAAACATTTATCCGGACAATAACCCCAGTCATTATTTTGTCAAACTACCACAAACTATAGAGATTAATTCGCAATCTGAAGTCGGGCTAGCTGAAATTCAGTTTCCAAACACATATTTCAACGTTCTCGATAATGAGTTGTGGTTGACATATGTCCACCCACCATCCAATAACCTGAACGGTGTAATAACTATGCCTGCAGGTCTATACGACTCACCAGAGGGTTTTATCTATGAACTCAACTCTAAACTGACCAATGCTGGTCGTATTGCGAAAATTTATTACAATAAAGCTTTAAAGAGACGACGCTAATAAATCTATCCATGTCCGATCAGTTGTTTATAATCACAGGACTCTCCAGCACAGAGGCGTTGTTGGTGGAACCATGAAATAAGCGAGGTTCTAGGGTTTCCTTGTGGCGGAGAATGATATGCTTTGTTAAACTAATCTTGTAACGTGTAGTTTGAGCGTTGTGTATTGTTATTAGTGTATCGTGCCAGTTGTTTATGTGCAGTTCTGTGGGTGAATGAAAGATTGTATAATGTGCCATCTTTGTAAGTATGCGTGAATGAGTTTTTATGGTATCCCAATTGTCTCTGTAAAGTTGTTGAATATCAGTCGGTAGCCTGACGAGATCATCCAATGTATGTTTTTTAGCCGGCCCACCATCTGTTTCTACATGTCGTTTTTTGTAAATCACATCAGGTGTTGTCTCTGTGGTTTGCGATAGTCCCGTTGTTGGTATAGTCATCACCGTATAAATCATTGTTGGTGTTATTGTATCGGTGTCCTGTAGATCAGGCATCAGGCCCGAGTGTTCACAAGTCATTTGTGTTGCCCCAGGCGTGGCAATAACTTCACCGATGTGGGCATGTTTAATATGGCGGGTTACAGCTGCCGGGTACGCGTACATTTGGGTACACCTTGGGCATGGGTAGCGTTTGCCACTTTTTGAACTAGCCACATGTCGTTTAAGATTGGAGTTTCGTGTGAAAACTTTATTGCAAACAACACAAACAAATCTAGCTGCAATGATAGTGGTCTGTGGAAGAACAGAATACAGATTGTCAGACACCCATAACGACTTTACACCATAGATAAATAAAGCTCATAGATTATAGATTGTATAACATTGGGATTAGGATTTACATTATATTAAAAATATATAATTATAGTGTATATGTTTTATATACATACATATATCTTCTTCTTCTTTCTGTCCTCATGTACCTTTCGGTGTTGAGGGGAGAGTGAGTGTACGGTCTTTTGCCCTTCTATTTGCCTACTCTGCTGTTATATTTCCGAGTGTCTCTAATACACTATTTATCCACCTTTTACGAGGGCGTCCAATAGGTCTCCTGTTTTCGTATCGTTTGTTAAGTGTTTTTTTGATAATACTTTGCTCTTTCTGTCTGGTTATGTGGCCGTACCATTTAACTTGTTGTTTCTGTATGTATTTTATTGTTGGCTTGATCCCTAATTGTTTCCTTAGTGCTTCATTCCTGATTTTGTCTCTCAAGCTAACTCCAATCATACGTCTCACACATTTCATTTCAGTGGTGTTAATCTTATGTATTGTTCTAGAATCTAATGTCAAAGTTTGACACTGATAACACAATGTTGGTAAGAAAATGGTGTTGAAAAGGGCTTTCTTTGTTTCTAGTGTAATATCTTTGTTTCTTAGTAAAGGTGTTAATTGACCAATGATATGACAGGCCATATTACATCTTGCGTTTATTTCTGCTTCTTGTTTGTTGTCATATCTCAGTGTGCTGCCCAGATATTTGAATTCATCTACTTGTTTTAGTTGTTTATTGTTTATCTGTATGTTGATGTTCTCCTTTTCTCTTGCAATATTAATTACTTCTGTTTTGTCTATGTTGATTTTCATTCCAAATTGCTTGCCTGCTGTGTCTATTATGCTTAGGTGGTCTTGCAGGTTTTTAATGCTGTTGTGGAATAAAACCTGGTCATCTGCAAAAAGCAGTTCATTTGTTTCATTAGAATTTGCTGTTTTGTTTATATGGTCTATGTATGTAATAAAAAGTAGTGGGGATAATACTCATCCCTGCTTTACTCATGTGCTAATCACAAAGTCCTCAGCTGTTCTTATAGTGCAACTGCTGTTGTTATAGAGACTTCTACAAACGTTAATTAAATGTTGGCATACTCCATACATTTTTAATGTTTCCCATAGTTTTTCTCTGTTTACTCGGTCAAATGCTTTCTCTTGATCTATGAAGGATATGTATAAATTTTGGTTGTATTCTATTGACTTCTCTGCCAACTGTTTAAGAATAAATATATTGCATCAGTACACCCTCTGTTTCTTCTAAAACCCATTTGTGTATTGCTAAGTTGTTGTTCTATTACAGGTCTCAGTCTTTTCTCTACTATTTTTGCATATAGTTTTCCTGCATGGCTTAACAAGGAAATTCCCCTGTACTGCTTACAGTCTCTATTGCTGCCTTTTCTTTTCCATATTGGCACTATGATAGCTTTTCTCCAGTCTGTTGGTGTCTTCTGTTGCCTTCACGCTGTGTTAAAATTCTGTGTAGCCAATGTAATCCTGTTTCTCCTGCTGCTCTTATAATTTCTAGTGGTATGTTATCTATCCCTGGAGCTTTGTTATTTTTTGCCTTTTTTATGACCTCGGCAATTTCCTCTATGAGAATATTTGTCTCTTGTTCATTACAACTCTTTATGGTTTCTTTTGCTGTATTATTGCTTGGTGTTGTATTTAGTAACTCAGAAAAGTATTCTTTCTATCTTTTTAAATGCTCTTTGCTTATTTTAAATGGGATTACCTTCTCTGTCATTTATTAGTTGTGTATGATCGTGATTTTCTGTTCTTGTTCTCATAACTTTGATTGTTTTGTAGAAGCGTTTTGTAGCTGTTTTGTAATCCTTATTCAAGTTCTTGCCAAACATACATATATAATAATCTAATAACTATGTGTTTAATAATTTAATGAATACTAATTAATATTTTTTAATATATTCATTATTTATATAAGATATTGTGTCATTTATATATTATATAACAAATACATTAATTAATAGATAAATAATTAATGAATGTATATTATTAATTTTTATAGTAATTAATTATAACACCTATGATATGTATACACTATACATACCAGACGTATATAATTATACACATCGAGACACGACATAGACTTAAACCATGCGTGTAGGCATATATTACACACACACACACAGTATATGTATATATACTTGGGCAACATATAGCATATACAATATAAAAGACGATAGCATAAAGATCAAAATGTGCTCGAACTAATCCATACTAAAACATATAACTCACCATTTTCTTGTAATATAATCACTGTTTATCTGATCTTCAAAAGTCTGACACACTGCTCTGTTATCAGTCGGAAGGTGGTTTTTAGAGTGCAGATAGTTTCAAAATCACTGGTATTTATAGTGCGCCGAATGCTGAATCAGAGAAAAAATTCTTACAGTCTTGTCTATTTCGGAAATAACTAGATAGAACCAGTTTTAACTAGGTACAACTAGCTGTTGTGATAGGTTAGATTGTGCGCACCATAACCAGGGCGGGGTAACAATTTATGGTGATTATAGTTGCACGTGCGTTACTGACGCGTCTGCTGCCTTCATGACACGGTCAAGCTACTGATGATTAAGCGCGCACGTGGATTGATGATTCACCTGCGCGGATCATGACACGGGCAAGATAACAAATGCTGCTCATTTAGCTGTTTTTTCAATTGCCATGATCAGGCGTTTAATCACTTCGGATGCTTCAGCGCATTTACAGGTCAGTTGGTACACTCTTCTTAGCCATGTCTCATATTATGAGTATTATCAATTGTCGTTGTTAAACAAATAACTCAACTTAATAGATATAAAACATTAAAAGCCCCCTTTATGTTTTACAATGTGAGACCCACTTGCATATAAGCATAGGATAATGACAACCATTGGTCAAAGGCACAGAAGATTTTTGTGTGAATATTAGCTTTTGTGATGTCTATATGACACAGGTCTTACATCGTCATGGTCCGGATTTACAATGTGAGAACCACTTGAATATAAGCAAAAAAGAAGTGTATGTAAGACCCCTTGATAGGGAGGTTAGCGTCTCCTAATAAATTATACATGAATCGTTGGTCATAGGACAGAAGGCTGTTGATTATGGCATCACAGCACAGGAACACCCCTCTATTTTTACATTGTAAGAACCACTTGAATATAACCACACATGAGAATTGTGCAAGGTGTATAATACGTATATATATATATATATATATATATATATATATATATATATATATATATATATATATATATAATGCATAAACGAGGTATGTTTGTGGTCGTGTGAGAACCCTTGATGTATTCAGCCAATTATAATGACGTATATATGTTAAACCCCCTATGTGTTTTCTTATTCAAAATATGTAAGGGGCTATTGTCCCGTTTTGCATACAAGCGTTAAAATAACCGTTTAACATACATACATACATACATAAATATATAACAGAACAAAGACGTACTAAAAGTACTTAATACAACGAAAAAAAACTACTTAAAACTTCATATAGTGTGAATTTAATAAATTTGTATCAAGAGTAACATAAATCCTGCCTTGTGTATAAAATGCTTGTGGCGCACTAACTCACATCAGTGCAATTATCAGGTAATTGGTACCTTGGAGTTTCTTTCAACCGTCTCGATGTATCGTGTTATCTCGGACCACGTGTTAGCAACAGTGGTAAAATGGGTTAGATTACTCCCCTGGAAATTAATTCCCTTAAAACTGCCTATCCCTGTGTTTATTTTCAATACACAAGTACAAAACAATACATGTACAGCTATTTAATAATTGGGTTTGGGTATTTATAAATATTGGTAAGGGGGTAGCTTACTTTGTGTTAAAATAATATAATCCGAAATGTTTAGCTACCAAAAGCTGGGGTCAAGTTTCTAAGCCCCATTAAACACGTGATCACGGCTAGCTCCGCAAACTGAAAACAGACAGTGTGTTAATCTTCCGTTAATGATCTCCTGAGGTGATAAGTGGATGGGTGTTGTTTGCGTTTATCAGCGTGTCTTGTTGGTACCTATACACACATTGTAATAGAGAAGCTCGTTTTAATTTCACTTATTTATATAAAAGATTGCGGCCATATTTAGTAACAGTTTTTTTTTCATATATTCCGTTGGCCACGTTAACTTTTTTGTTTCTTGGTTTAATTTATATAGAAACACCATTTTATTACCATTCACTGGACACCACGCACGCATGTTTTATAAATAAAACCATAAAAACCCTAGTTTTTAGCTGGGTGTGATGGCTCGCAAATCTGAACGTGACAAAAAATAAAAGTATATTGATACATAACACTGATACTGTTGGAACCTTCTATGCACTTCTAGCAGCTGGTAAGTTCAAGTTTGTTACATTTTCTTTATCGGTGACCGGCTCATCTAGGCTCCTAAATGGAAAATCCCATTGGTTTTTCACCATTCCATTGCTCCACGTCTGATAGTCCTTCAATAAATTTAACGCCAGGCATGGTCTCATACGCAGACTGCCATTCACCATAGCACCAGATAATTTCTTCTGGTATAGGGTCCACCAACTCATTTACATATTTTACAAATGTCTGCACAAAGACCGTTTTTCCGCACCCTGTTGGCCCAGCAATCATAGCTGTAAAAGGATGTTTCCAGTTGGTGCCCATTTCTATTAATGGCCTCTTTTGTCGTATGATTGATATATATCCTACACACATTTCATCATTAGATAAAATCTTCACACATAATAGTAGTACCAATGCTAGTTCTTCGACCGGTTTGAACCATAGCTAAATAGCGCAGTGGAAAATTTTCAGCGGTAAATAACCTGGTGTGTGGGCCACGGCGCCGCTCGACACGCACATGGTGGGTGTACCGCACGGGACCGGGATGGGGATCGAGGATAGGGTCCTTGCGGCCACCATATTGGCTGATTCGCCAATCTGCTGTGTTGGTGTGTTGCTGAACATGCTGTGTAGCACACCAATACTTTCTTCTTTAAGCCATGTAAATGGTGAGCAGCTCACCAATACTTTCTTCTTTGAGCCATCTAAATGGTGAGCAAAACGGCCTCATTTATCCCTATATAACTACTGTCTAGCAAAGCATAAAGACCTGGCCTAACTCTAATGTCGAGTCTTCCTATACCGGATACATGCACCCAATAAGAAAGGGTGCCGTAACCGATAGGCTCAGGCAAGAAAGGGACAAAGATGGCAGTCGTGGCCCAACTTTACTGCCAAGCTTTCCTATACCGCAAATACACTTGCAGAGAGAAAGGGTTCCGTACCCGATGGGCTCAGGCACAAAAGAGAAAACGAGTTTTGCCCTGGCCCAACTCTACTGTCAGATTTTCCAATACCGGAAATACACTTGCAGAGAGAAAGGGTTCAGCACCTAATGGGCTCAGTCGATATTGGGACAAGGTCGCTCAGCTCGAGAACGCCTTGCTCTCAAACGCGTGGTGTGAGACTCGAACTTAGGCAAGGGGTTCACGATGTCGGTGAATGACACCTCGGCTAAGAGGGCGAAAGAGCCAGGGTCCAACTCTTCTGTTGAGTTCTTCCTCTTAAGGAACCAGGCTTGCAGATGAAAAATGGTTCAGTACCCGACGGGCACAGGCACAGTACGTCCAATTACACGAGGCAAGTTCATAGACAGTGGAACACCTCGTGCGAGACAGACGTGAGCAAAAATCGTCTGGGCGAAGAGTCACCACACACATGCGTGCCTGGCGACCTGTCACAGGCTAGGGTAGTCCACCCGAATTGTCAAGGCATGCCGAAATCGGATGTGCTAGGCCTACAAGGCGCATAACGGTGACACAACGTAATCACGCTCCCGGCGGAAATCACACGGATATCCATGCTGGTTACAATGGAGTAAACGAAAGAAAAAAAAAATCTTGTATAACTTCATATTTTGTATAATTTTATATTTTGTATAACTTCATATCTTGTACAATTTCATATTTTGTATAATTTCATATTTTGTATAACTTCCTATCTTGTATAGCTTCCTATCTTGTATAACTTCATATCTTGTATAATTTTATATTTTGTATAACTTCATATCTTGTACAATTTCATATTTTGTATAATTTCATATTTTGTATAACTTCCTATCTTGTATAGCTTCCTATCCTGTATAACTTCATATCTTGTATAACTTCCTACCTTGAAATATTTTTAAATAAAAAAATGTTGGTGCTTATTCTTCTGCATACGTTCCTAAACTCTTACAAATGATCATGATGTTATTCTCTAAAAATATTCAACTTTATCGATTCCTTAATAACATCAGATGAAAGTTGTGTTAAAGTGGTCAAATGTAGAATTCGCATGTGACATATTCTTTCCAGAACGTTGTCTTCCTTATGGATTCTCTGAACATTCCGCAATTCTGGGCGAATGGACATGCAGCAGCTAGATACAAGTTTAAGCAATCTGATATATCACTGCACCATCGTCGTCTAGTGCGCCCTCTTCTCCTGTTGCCATTAATGTTTTTATGTCTCTTTACATGACACACAAAAAACCGAACACATCTTTCTTGTTAGGATGTTGTTAAGGAGCCAGCCCTCTTCGACGTTTATTGATTTTAACACTTCTTGATTTGTCTTTTTAATTGTTCATGGTATACCTAAAACTCTTCTATAGCATCTCATTTTTAAAACAGCAAATCTCTTTGCTATTGTTTTATTTGCGTATGCCTCAAACTGTATATTGCTACTAGAAATACGCAAGTTTTGATGTTATATAGTTTGGCTTTACTGCTGGTACCTTTCCAAATGTAGATTAGCTCAGACAATAGCTACATTTTACAAGATGAAGAACATCCTATGTAAATAAAAATCTTTGTTAAATGTTGTGAGAAACATAAATTATATAAAACATCAATTCTGATATATGGAAGTGAACCATGAACAATCAGCAGAATAACGAAATACTGTTTTATAGGAAAGCGTTAAGAAAAACATTTCCAGAATAAAAGCGTAATGAAGATATCTTCTCGTTTACAGTTTAACATTTGTAGACAGCAAGTCCGGTTTACTTGATAAATGCTTCCTTATTTGGCAGCCCGACAAGGTTCCCACTTAGCTTTCTGTGAATGTCTTTCTCTGTGGGTCAGTGCTTCTCCCTCAACTGGTTTAGTGTAATGTGGTCTAGCAAGATATGTTCCGCGGTCTGTTCTGCTTGTCCAGATGAACACAGAGTTGATGGAACCTGTGTTAATTTATTTAAGTAGCTGTATAGTATGTTGTGTCTTGTACTGATAAATAGTTTAGTTCTGATATAGATAACTATAAATAAACTACTTTTTTAAAAAAAAACTGTTCACTCTAATCAGAATCATTCTTACAGAACACGGGAAGTGATCCAGGTCTGTTCTAGTCGCACCGAATCCCCTTGCAATTTCAGTAAGCAGGTCTTCCGTACTAGACCAACCACATCCCTAAAAAGGAAATTATCTCGTCAATAAGTTCAATATATGTACCAATCGAGACAAGGACTCTTACAACAACACCGAACAACATAGAAATATATGTACAAGTATTGAAGAATCCTCAGGAACACAAACATATAACATATATATTAGTACTACAAGGAAGTAAAGGCCTTCTTGTGAACATAAATACCATAAAATAAAAAAACAATGTTGCTTCAAATAATAACTTATAGAAGAACATTCAAGTAGGAATCCTCTCATCAGAAAGAGACAGGTCACATATTTGGGTACCTCACGAGAAGAGGTAGGAGGAACAAGTCGTGATAACAGGCAAATTCAAAAACAAGAGTGGTGGTGGACGACCAAGACAGCATGTACTTGACAATCTGGAATTATGGCATATGTAACATGGGAATTACAAACGATGTCACCAAAAAAAATTGGCAGTGGAAAGAATTAACAACACACACATTTTTAAAAAACCGTTAAACGAAATTATAGCACATAAAAATTAAAAGAACATGGAAAGAAATGACAACACACCAAATAATAGTCCGTGGAGAGAAATGATAGCACACGACATAAAGGGCCGTGAAAAGAAACGATATTACAAGAAATAGGAGTTTGTGGAAAGTAATGATATCATACCAAACAAAGTTATGTGAAAAGAAATTGAAACCAATTTTACACTGCCTGTACTATAAGAAGAACAATCATGAGAACGGAACGCTTTGTGCCATGGTTTACAGCTTGTTTGCAATATCTCCATCCTTCGACTCGATACATCCAGCTTCAGCATGGTTTGTGAGTCACTTTGATCAACTATGAGATGGAGCACCAAAATTCATCCCCAAATCTTCTCCTACGACATATATGACAGGGTACACATTTGCTATTCTTTGTTTGCCGTGTGAACACAAGTAACACATGGGCGAAATTGTTGATGTTTTTAGTGCCTTCACAAAAAATGTTAGTACTTTTTTTGTCACGAGACTATAGCATTTTTATCAAATCCAACTGGCAACACTGATTGCAACATTTTGTCACGCTACAAGCAAGATATGATTTTTATCCTATCCTCACGAAAACCCTTGCGATGGTGATATATTATTGGACGAACTTTATACTTATGAGCTCTGTTTTCATGCAGTACTAGGCACAGATGTATTGTAGTTAAGTTGTACTTTTCAATGACGAATACGATAATCAAACTATTATTGCTACTTGCTTTCTGTGTTTGTTTATATTATGCTTCGTAAATTAGCAAGAGAACTATTAGTGTTTGCAACCAGATTGCGATGTTTGTTGGTGATTTCAGTGATATTCAGCAGTTTAACCATTTGGATATTTATCAGGTATGCAATCCATAATAAGTTAGACTTCGATAAAACTGAACCATATGATACCGCTAGTTAGGTAGTACACACAAAAAAGGGACTATCTGACTTTAGGTACGAAAAAATTCCGGTAACGTATAAATCAATTTTTTAACCATAAGGTCTTTATCAAGTGAAATACATGGCAAATAATTAAAAACAGTAAAAAGAACAGGAACAAGACAAATGGACTAGACTACATACATTTAGCAACAGACATATGCAAAGTAACAATTATGTACGTACACACATATCTGAAGTATTAGTGTATAGATGCGCAATAAAAGGTGGGGACTGAGACCGAAATAAAACAACTGACATTGAAAACAAAAAGTGTGACCAAACAAAAAGAACTTCAACAACCAAAATCCATCACCCAAATTTTAATTAATGAATTTTTGTATTAAGACCACATGGTTTAAGGGTATCATGTTGCAATATTCCCCGATTTTCAAGGGCGTAAGTATTGTCAGTACCAAAGTGTTTTGATTGCATTGACCTGGTTGGTAAGGAAATGTATTGAAATACATAAAAACAGAAGTAAATGACATGAAGGTATTTGCAGAAATGATCACTTAGTATCTTGTCAGTTTTTCCTTTAGAGCTATATTTCATGTGACCGTTTACAAATAATAACGCTAATAATGTTACGAGATCACTAGCAAATTCATCGTCGATTGTAAAAGTGATCTATGAAAATGACATTGAGTGAATCCATACTTATATAGCACAGGCGTTACAAAGCTGGTGTCCGCAACAAACTATACCAAAATGGTCCGACACAATAGCTCTGAAGTGACTGTGATTAAAGATATCTGTATGATTTTTACCACGCATATATACACCAATTGAAAAGTAATGTAAAGTGCTAACGTTTGAGGATCATACTGGAAAAGGGAAAATTGCTTGAACAAGATTTAACGGACAGTATGGTTATGAGGATGGAAAATTAAGACACTTTTAACCCTAGCCGAAGAAGAAACATTATGAATATTACTCAATGCACACTGGCAAGAGAATTCTAGACACTATACAAAATTAATGAAATGACACTGTCAATGTATGAACGTCTGTGAAAGAAATCAATAATCTCATGCTATAGCCTAGGCCTTTTAAAATCAATAATCTCATAGACTAAGTGACCTGTCTGCCTGTCTGTTAATCTGTCCATTCATCCAACTATAAATACTCTGTTTCGAAAAAAGTTGGAGTATATACTTTTCATAATTTTAAGATCAGCACATCAGTTTTTCGCTGTATCAATTTCATATACAATATTTATGTTCAATAGGTTATCATTGCTTTCTGAAGCATGCACAAATACTCTAAGTGAAAATAGAACCTGATATCTTAGTGACCGAGACGCATCTAATAATTTTCCGGCACAATGACTTCCCTATTTTCAATTTTCATATTGTATGATATCATGTTCTTCAGACAGATTCTATGTTTGACAATGCATAATGTCGGTACACAGATTCTATGTTTGACATTGTATAATGTCGGTACACAGATTCTATGTTTGACATTGCATAATGTCGGTACACAGATTCTATGTTTGACAATGCATAATATCGGTACACAGATTCTATGTTTGACATTGCATAATGTCGGTACACAGATTCTATGTTTGACATTGTATAATGTCGGTACACAGATTCTATGTTTGACATTGCATAATGTCGGTACACAGATTCTATGTTTGACATTGCATAATATCGGTACACAGATTCTATGTTTGACATTGTATAATGTCGGTACACAGATTCTATGTTTGACATTGCATAATGTCGGTACACAGATTCTATGTTTGACATTGCATAATGTCGGTACACAGATTCTATGTTTGACATTGCATAATGTCGGTACACAGATTCTATGTTTGACATTGCATAATGTCGGTGCACAGATTCTATGTTTGACATTGCATAATGTCGGTACACAGATTCCATATTTGACATTGCATAATGTCGGTACACAGATTCTATGTTTGACATTGCATAATGTCGGTACACAGATTCTATGTTTGACATTGCATAATGTCAGTACACAGATTCTATGTTTGACATTGCATAATGTCGGTACACAGATTCTATGTTTGACATTGCATAATGTCGGTACACAGATTCTATGTTTGACATTGCATAATGTCGGTACACATATTCTATGTTTGACATTGCATAATGTCGGTACACAGATTCTATGTTTGACATTGCATAATGTCAGTACACAGATTCTATGTTTGACATTGCATAATATCAGTGCACAGATTCTATGTTTGACATTGCATAATGTCGGTGCACAGATTCTATGTTTGACATTGCATAATGTCGTACACAGATTCTATGTGTTATCATGTTTCCAGTTTCCGTGAGAGTGACAGGGTTTCAGAATACGTGACAGTTTGTGAATAACTGAGGAAGTCTGCTTTATGTAGCGTCATTCAAGTAGGAAGCTTAATGATAAATGAAAATAATTATTACAGATGACGGGATTTGAACAAGTTCCGTTCCAACGGCTGATGTAGAATCATCTTTTCTTATGTTCTCAGTGCTAGATGTGGAATCTTATTTCTCTATGTTCTCAGTGCTAGATGTGGAATCTTATTTCTCTATGTTCTCAGTGCTAGATGTGGAATATTATTTCTCTATGTTCTCAGTGGTAGATGTGGAATATTATTTCCCTATGTTCTCAGTGGTAGATGTGGAATATTATTTCCTTATGTTCTCAGTGGTAGATGTGGAATATTATTTCTCTAAGGCAGAGAATGGAGAGAATAATGATAATATCACGGAAGACAAAACAACTAAAGAGGGGGTGCCGAAAGAGTAATATGCTAGGAGGTGATGTTATTTAAAAATATCAGAAAGAGACATTACTTATATTTTTTGTGGACACGTTATGAGACAAAGAGCTCTGTAGAACTTAGATACAGTAGGTAAGATTGAAGGAAAGGAGATCATGCACGACATCGTGAGAAACTTGTAGTCTATTTTCTTGGCATTGCAAAAAATGTCAACAATCATCCAGATACAAGATACTAGAAATACGAAGTTTTGAAAATACGTGATCTACTATTCTATTCTACATGACATATGACTATAATGGGCGGATAAAATAGACGATATTTTATAAAAAGAAAATATTAACATCTAAGCACATTGCAAAAAAACTAAAAATGAAAATTATAAAATGTTACATCTATTCTATATTAATGTATGGATTAGAAACATCGAAAATGAACACACAATTAGAAGACATAATTGATGTCTTTGAGATGTCGACATATATAAAAATGGGGAGAACAGGGAAAGAGAAGAAATAAATGTAAATGTTCTAACAATACTTAATATGAAGAATGAATTATTAAAGGAAATTTTTCTTCTTCTTTCGCACACTTGAAACATTTCTTATATCTGTAATTCTGTCTCCTTAATAAAACTCACTGTCTTTTGTAGTTCATACAGTGTCCCATAGAGCTTTGATTCCAGTGTTGTTTCCTCTGACCAATATGTCTGTCTCAGCGTTTCATACTCATAACAATATTGAAGTATATGCTTGGTACTCTGTGCTACCTGCCCACATGGCCGTATTATCAATTTTGAACTTTGTGTACATGTGACTGCGGAGTCAGTTGTGTCCTGTTCTGAGGCGTAGAATTACAACCTGTTCTGATCAATATACATAATATGATAGTCATCGTGTGTTGGTGTTTGTGGCTTTCTTTTTGACTTGATCATCTGTTTTTTCTGATGGTAGGTGATTGGTATATCTGGTTGGTCTTCGGATGCCCCTTCCTTAGCCAGTTGGTCTGCTTTTTCATTACCTGGTATTCCACAGTGAGAGGGTATCCACTGCATGGTTACCCTATACTGGTAAGACGATTCGCTAAGTAGTTTTTTCAAGTATGTTAGTTTTCCAGACTGGAGAGCTTGAAGCACTGACCTTGCATCTGTCAGGAATACCACAGACTGTAGGTCAGAGTTGGAGTTCAGCAGGTTTTTAGCTGCCACACTAATTGCCAGGATTTCAGCATCATAATTATTGCAGAATTTTCCTGTTGGTGTTCTAATGGTATCTCTAGGCTTGTGTGGATATTCTATATATACACCTGCACCTCCATTCCTCACGGCATTCTGTGCTGACCCATCTGTGTATACTCTGACCCATATATCTTGTGGATATTCCTCATCCAGGAAACTGAGAGTGACTGTCCTTCGCTGCACACTGTTCTGTTCGTCCTCGCTTAGTATTCCTTTCACATGGGTCTGAATGTATATTGGCATTATTAAAGGAAATAAAGATCAAGAATATAAAATATTTTGGACACATTAAAAGACATGACACCTTGTTGAAGACTTGACTTGAGAGTAAAGTCGAAATGAGAGGAGCAAGAGGTAGGCAGAGATGCAAGTGGGAGAGTAAGAACACAAGATGGACAGGTTACAATCTAGCAGAGTGCATCACCAGAACAAGAGACAGGGGATGTTGAAGGTATGTTGTAGCCAACCTTCGTTGCAGAGACGGAACTTGATGATGATTATTTATGTTTCTATATTTTTCTCTACAGCTTTTGTTTACGATTGTCTATTGTCTTTTCCGAGGTGGTTTGTTATACACTCTTGCCGTTAAGCGTAAAAGGGGGGGGGGGGGGGTGATTGGAGTCTGAGCGTGTGCTTCAAGACCAGATGTGTGGTCACGACTGTGCTATGACCGTGTTTGTTCAAAATGTCCTTGGTGTTTTCTATCCATCTTATTCATGGTCTTCCTCTGGTTTTGTACCCTGATCTCATTTGGCTATATGCATTCACAGATAACTTGTCGTGATGCATTCCCATAATGTGTACAATCTATTTGAGCTTCTGATATTCTATGTATTCTATGCACGGTGTTATATATACTATTTCCCTGATGTCTTCATTTCGTAATCAGTAAAGCCATGTGAGCCCTACAACTTTCCTCAAGCATTTCATCTCACACATCATTATCTTTCTGTAATGTGAAGATGAGAGAGAGCAGGCTTCGCAATGGTATCACAGTGTTGGTAGGAATATATACTGTAAATCATGTGTCTTTTAACTTCCATCTCGATTTTTGGATGAAGTAGTGTTTACAATTGATATGTTACTGCATTTGCCTTATGACAGTAACATCTCTATCTCAATATCAATGCTTCCATTTTCTGTGAGATATTTGAACTCCGATATTTATTTTACTCCTAAGTTGTCCATCTGTATGTTTAATGTGCTCGGTGTTCTGCATTTTTTCATAGTTTCCAACTTTTGTGTATTGATCTTCATGCATTTTCTGAACGTTGCGGATAGTTAGTTAACATGGTTTTAGCAGTTGTTCTTCATTTTCGTACATGAGGCTCTGACCGTCTGCGAAAATTAGTTCGTTTAGTTCATTGTTTAGTTGCTGTGTGTTATCTTTTTCTGAGTCTGTGATGTTGCCCTTAGCTCTTTTTACATTTTCTATTATACTATCTATTTATATATATTGAAAATCAAGGGTAAGGGCACGAATCTCCGATTCGCTCTCTTTTTTGTCTCAAATGCGTCTGTAATAGGGATAAATGTTCCATTGTAGAGTTACAACCCTGATCAGGAAGTAGGTGGCTGGAGTAACACGGAGCACATCTCAAGAAAAACAAACATAGGTAGATGTGTTACCACAATAAAACATCTAACAACGAGATACAGAGACAGTCGACGTTTCGACTAAAAAGCCTTCATCAGGACAAATCAAAGATCACCTTACAACGTTTGTTTCCATGTAAGATTCGTTGTACTGTGGTCCTGCGTCTGTAGTACCATTTGATGTTCTTACCACGCACTGGCAGCTTGTATACAAAACTCTAACAATTGTAATTTCTAAAATTTTTACTTCGATACAATAAATTTCTAGAGTTTCTCATAGTATGTTTCTGTTGACTCTATAAAACGTTTTCTCCTGATCTATAGATATTGCATTTAGTTTGTTTACGATATCCGCCGAAATCTCATTGCTCGATTCATGATATACCATGATTCTCAGTACAGTGTCACCACTCCAAAATATAATAAATGGGACAATGTCTCCACTCTTGAATATATAAAAGTAGAAAACATAGAAACATAACTAACAGGGAAATTAATAGTAATTCATGTCAGGTATAGCTCATTTATGGCAAACAATAACCATATTTCCAGAACTGTTATATGGAGAGCATCTGAATTCTGAGTATCTCCTATAAGACAAATGTGTACGTAAGAAATGTAATAGAGATACATGCAAGTCCCCCCACAAATAATGAAACGAAAAGAATGTGCATTGTTTGGACATATAAGCGGACATGATTTCTTGTAAAAATCAACAGTCGAAAGTGGAAGAAACAACGGGGAACAAATAAAAAGAAACCGATAGACAGCATCAAGGACTGTGCAGCTGAAGATTGTTCCTTACTCATCCGCGTCGTTAATGATTGAAATCGCTGGAGGGCTCGATGTAGTGCATACAATGTGGTACCCTTACGACCCTTTAAGAGCTCTTTTTGTTGATGCATTCAATTTGGTATCTTTATGACCATTGAAGAGATCTCTTTGTTATTGCATCCAATTTGGTAACTTTTAAATCATTGAAGAGCTCTCTTAGTTGCTGCATCCCATTTGGTACCGTTACGACCCTTTGAGTGTTCTCTGTTGATGTATCCAATGTGGTACCTTTACGACCATTGAAGGGCACTCTTTGTTATTGTGTTCAATTTCGTACCTTTACGACCCTTGGAGGGCTCCGTGTGGATGCATCTAATGTGGTACCGTTACGATTTTTGAAGGGCTCTCTTTGTTATTGTATCAAATTTCGTACCTTTGCTATCCTTGGCGGGCTTTGACTTCGCCTTAAAACAGATTATTTATTTGTTTAGATTTAGGTGGTATCGCTTTGTCGTGCTGTCGCTCATGTTATTTTAAGAAATGCATGCTTTATTTTCTTCTCATTTCCCATAATTTGTGGATGCACGTATAAAGGAAACTATTTATTAGTACGTACGCCATTGTTTCCATGGATGTCTGCTGTTAAATATATGATGTATAATACATTTGTGATATTACCTTTATTGTTTCTGTTTTACTGTTTATTTACTGTTTGTCTTGCATTTTCGTGGTAAAGACCGTATGGTTGAAGCGTTGAAACTGTCTTGTATACTGCTATCTGTATCAATCATACCAGTACCCAGTCTGATAGCCTGTGTGTTCATTGTAAAGCTGATCCAGGTTGCGCTTTGTCTAAGTACTATTGTTATACTCGCAAACGCCCTGCAACTCCGTAACGAAAAATGTTGTATTGACAGTATAGCCTATTGTTATTGGTAGCATATCATATCCACGACGTAGCTATCAACCCAGCATTTGTTGGCTGTGGTGATTTTCTAGGCAATATAACTACGTTCAGTAGGTTGCCATTGCTTTCTGAACGGTCCGGATGCACAATTGCCTGTGGTGAGGATCGAACTCGGTACCTTTGCCGTCACAGACGCTCTGTACCACTTCGCCACAGAGCCGGACCTATTGTTATACAAAACAAATATATTATGCAGCACTCAAGGCAGGATTTCGAAAAGCTGGTGGACAGAAAAAGCGCTTCAAAGACAGCATTAGAACGGGAGCACTAACGGCGGAAGAGTCCAGACAAGATACTGTAAGACAGAAGCGGGCACGTAGAAAAGAAAAAAAAACATATCAACCTCACATAGATACCCTCTATTGTTGCCAATTCTGTAAAAGAACATTTTGTGCGCGCATTGGATTTGTTATAACACGGTGATATACACCGTGTTATAACAATTATAGTTATTTTATAGTTATTTTAAATCGCACTATTAACTTTACTATTTTTATTACTTATTGTTACTATTATTATGGTTGAGTTTCTGGTCATCGTCGATTACGACGGACGAACATCATCATCATCATCATCATCATCATCATCATCATCATCATCATCATCATCATCATCATCATCATCATCATCATCATCATCATCATCATCATCATCATCATCATCATCATCATCATCATCATCATCATCATCATCATCATCATCATCATCATCATCATCATCATCATCATCATCATCATCATCATCATCATCATTGTTATACAACCTTCCAGCAACCTCATTTGTTCTTCTGCATTGTTGACATTATGCTAATTGTATTCTTCTTCTTCTTCTGCGTTCGTTCTCAAACTCCTGCAGATTAGCAGGATGTAGTCCGGAGAACGGAATGCTTTGTGTCATGGTTTACAGCATTGCTGCGATATATGCGCCTTTTGGCCTGACACATCCGACTTCAGCATGGCTTTGGGTCACTGACCCTATATGGGATGAGACAGCCAACTCCATCCCATAACCTCCTTAGTCGCCTTTTACGACATGCGTGGAAGGTAAACAGTGCTGTCATTCTTTGCTCCCCTTTCGGGCCCCGGCAACACACGGACGGCTAATTCGTATTGATCCGAATGCTTTCTCATTTACGGTCAGGTTCTAGGTGAGCCTGAATATCATTTTTCTTAGGCTTAGCTGTGAATTTTCGATTGCATAAATTTATGAATGTGCTGGTGTAGTTTGCTATCGAATATTCTTATCCTCGTTTAATTCTGTAAAGCTTAAGCTTGACATTTAACCAACTGTATTGTTATGTTTATTGATGTGTGAATGAGTTGGTTTTTTTTTGTCCCGTGATGTCATTACGGCGTGCTATGTAGAAAGAAGTAAGCAGTCGAAGTAACGTGTGAGAGTTTTTCAGCCGTGTTAGATTGAGTCATATAAAATCATGTGCTAAAGCAGGGTTTCTCAAACTTGTTCCTTCCTCAACCCCTTTTCATCAAGATTTTATAGACCAACATGCCCAGCGAGGGCCGTAGATACGTCATCAGTAAAAATAAAGGAGAGAGGGTTACCATAGAAATGGTAGTTTCTTTGTTTTTATGAGATTATTGATGATATTTTCTCACAAATGACGGATAGCTTCCTAACCTAATAAAAAAATCACTAATCTAGCTTGTGCTTGATGACAGTTGTTCTTTTAATGAGGAAAAACAAGGAATTCGTATTTAAAGTATTGAACATTCACCTGACGACACTTCGTTTTGGTCAAGATTTTGTCAACGATGATATACATTATACGATTAACAGTATGGTCTACGAAAAACTACCTGCGAGACTGTCAGACTCGCAAGACAAAGGTACTCAAATATATTTTTGTACCAAGAAAACAAAATACAGCAAACATGCGTGAAAAGATAAAATACTTCTCTTACTGGGAGCTACATTGAGCATACAAAATGAATTCTGAGGATTAATTGCCATTGTAAGCCAGCATCTTCTGTTGTTCAAATGTTTTAGAGTATTTTAATTTTAATACAGTTAAAAAGTAGCAGTTTTCAACATCGCTTTCAATAATATCAATTAAGCCATATTTCTGATTTCATTTAATTAATATTAAAAGATGTGATTCTCTTATCTTAGTGTACATAACATGCAGTCAGTGCTTGCAATATAGCACCTCTTGCCTAAGTGTACATAAAATGTAGTCAGTGCTTGCAATATAGCACCTCTTGCCTAAGTGTACATAACATGCAGTCAGTGCTTGCAATATAGCACCTCTTGCCGAAGTGTACATAACATGCAGTCAGTGCTTGCAATATAGCACCTCTTGCCTAAGTGTACATAACATGCAGTCAGTGCTTGCAATATATCACCTCTTGCCTAAGTGTACATAACATGCAGTCAGTGCTTGCAATATAGCACCTCTTGCCTAAGTGTACATAACATGCAGTCAGTGCTTGCAATATATCACCTCTTGCCTAAGTGTACATAACATGCAGTCAGTGCTTGCAATATAGCACCTCTTGCCTAAGTGTACATAACATGCAGTCAGTGCTTGCAATATAGCACCTCTTGCCTAAGTGTACATAACATGCAGTCAGTGCTTGCAATATATCACCTCTTGCCTAAGTGTACATAACATGCAGTCAGTGCTTGCAATATAGCACCTCTTACCTAAGTGTACATAACATGCAGTCAGTGCTTGCAATATATCACCTCTTGCCTAAGTGTACATAACATGCAGTCAGTGCTTGCAATATAGCACCTCTCGCCTAAGTGTACATAAAATGTAGTCAGTGCTTGCAATATAGCACCTCTTGCCTAAGTGTACATAACATGCAGTCAGTGCTTGCAATATAGCACCTCTTGCCTAAGTGTACATAACATGCAGTCAGTGCTTGCAATATAGCAACTCTTGCCTAAGTGTACATAACATGCAGTCAGTGCTTGCAATATAACACCTCTTGCCTAAGTGTACATAACATGCAGTCAGTGCTTGCAATATACCACCTCTTGCCTAAGTGTACATAACATGCAGTCAGTGCTTGCAATATATCACCTCTTGCCTAAGTGTACATAACATGCAGTCAGTGCTTGCAATATAGCACCTCTTGCCTAAGTGTACATAACATACAGTCAGTGCTTGCAATATAGCACCTCTCGCCTAAGTGTACATAAAATGTAGTCAGTGCTTGCAATATAGCACCTCTTGCCTAAGTGTACATAACATGCAGTCAGTGCTTGCAATATAGCACCTCTTGCCTAAGTGTACATAACATGCAGTCAGTGCTTGCAATATAGCAACTCTTGCCTAAGTGTACATAACATGCAGTCAGTGCTTGCAATATAACACCTCTTGCCTAAGTGTACATAACATGCAGTCAGTGCTTGCAATATAGCACCTCTTGCGTAAGTGTACATAACATGCAGTCAGTGCTTGCAATATAGCACCTCTTGCCTAAGTGTACATAACATGCAGTCAGTGCTTGCAATATAGCACCTCTTGCCTAAGTGTACATAACATGCAGTCAGTGCTTGAAATATAGCACCTCTTGCCTAAGTGTACATAACATGCAGTCAGTGCTTGCAATATAGCAAATCTTATCTTAGTGTACTTAAAATGTGAGTCAGTTCTTTGCATATTGCATCTCTTGTCTTAAAGTACATAACATGCAGTCAGTGGCCTTAATAATTTGTGTGTGCAATTTGCAATATTCTGTGTTCCCTAATACTCGGTTTGCCACATCCCATGACCCTACATCGTCACCTTCCTCGCCTTGACCCTGCATCATCCCCCTCCCTGAAGTCTATCACAGCCACACTTGGAGAAACTGTGTTCTAGAATATGTTTTGTGTGTTATATGATGTCAGTTACGTAGTTAATTACAATTTATTATATTTTGTGTTTTTATTTCTTGGAAGTCAATTTAATTATTTTGGTCCAATAGGAGATATGTGCTGACCCCCCCCCCCCCCAATCATTTTTGATTATTTTCCTTGCCAATGTTCATCAAACAACGGATACTTTTTTACTAATTTAAAATATTAATTTATTTAGGGTTAGGGTTAGTTATATCAAACACAGCTCACACAAAACTCTCATAGGGTTAGGATCTATCTATCTATCTATCTATCTATCTATCTATCTATCTATCTATCTATCTATCTATCTATCTATCTATCTGTCTGTCTGTCTGTCTGTCTGTCTGTCTGTCTGTCTGTCTGTCTGTCTGTCTGTCTGTCTGTCTGTCTGTCTGTCTGTCTGTCTGTCTGTCTGTCTGTCTGTCTGTCTGTCTGTCTGTCTGTCTGTCTGTCTGTCTGTCTGTCTGTCTGTCTGTCTGTCTGTCTGTCTGTCTGTCTGTCTGTCTGTCTGTCTGTCTGTCTGTCTGTCTGTCTGTCTGTCTGTCTGTCTGTCTGTCTGTCTGTCTGTCTGTCTGTCTGTCTGTCTGTCTGTCTGTCTGTCTGTCTGTCTGTCTGTCTGTCTGTCTGTCTGTCTGTCTGTCTGTCTGTCTGTCTGTCTGTCTGTCTGTCTGTCTGTCTGTCTGTCTGTCTGTCTGTCTGTCTGTCTGTCTGTCTGTCTGTCTGTCTGTCTGTCTGTCTGTCTGTCTGTCTGTCTGTCTGTCTGTCTGTCTGTCTGTCTGTCTGTCTGTCTGTCTGTCTGTCTGTCTGTCTGTCTGTCTGTCTGTCTGTCTGTCTGTCTGTCTGTCTGTCTGTCTGTCTGTCTGTCTGTCTGTCTGTCTGTCTGTCTGTCTGTCTGTCTGTCTGTCTGTCTGTCTGTCTGTCTGTCTGTCTGTCTGTCTGTCTGTCTGTCTGTCTGTCTGTCTGTCTGTCTGTCTGTCTGTCTGTCTGTCTGTCTGTCTCTCTCTCTCTCTATCTATCTATCTATCTATCTATCTATCTATCTATCTATCTATCTATCTATCTATCTATCTATCTATCTATCTATCTATCTATCCTTCCTCTTTTACCCTTTAGGATGTCTAGGGAGATACAATGTTCTTGTTCTCGATTTCCTGTCAGCTTCAGTAGATATTAGGTCTGTTGATTATCCTCTTCGCACACCGGACACGTTCATAGGTGATCAGATCTCCGCTTCAGTAAAACTCTCATGGTTAATCGGCTGATGGTTCCTGTTCTATGTTAGTTCACTATGTTAAGGACAAAGATAAGCGTGAGTTTTCGTAGTGTTGCCCGTATTTTAGCTCCCTCTAATGACCCCAGAGAGATGACCGACTCGTCGTGTAAATTACAACGTATGCATTATCGGTGTTCTCGCATGTTAGTGCCTTGACCTCAGCGTCCACACACACGGGTTGTGTTTCCTGCACTCTCTATTGAGTGTAATGACGGTCTTGAATGCTTTTTGAAAGACTGTAGCAATATGTGTTCATTCCACGCCAGGATTTATGTCTTCTGGTAGCAGAAATGTTTAACGATATCCTCGGCACCACTGATCCACGATTTGCCTCTCTTGAGCCCGCATTCCTTGACGCGAGGGAGCTCGCTGTGTAGTGGGTGATCTATGTCAGGACTCACTCTGAGGTATGCACGGGCACGCCACATATAAATTCTATGAGATATGCTCGGAAAATCAAGGAGAAATCTCATAGCCACACAGGGTGTGTCCCTTGTGCAACCAAGGATAATCCATAGTGCTTCGATTTGGATTTTCTCTAGCCTCTCAATATGTGTGTGGCTGGCAGTGATAGTGGCGACTGCGTATTCAATGACAGGTAGTCTGGCAGCATCAGATACTGTCATTTGGTGTTCGTGTAATGTCTCTGTGATGTTGTCGATCCACCGTACTCTAGGTCTACCTCTGGCATTTCTTTCTGCTACTCTTCTCTTCATATATGCTTTATAAACTAATAAATCACACCGCATTCTTTCTAGATGACCAAACCATTGCAATTGTAGATTTTGTATGTATTGTAAAATTGATATGACACCCATTCTTTTTCTTATGACCTCGATTCTAATTCTGTATCTTCTAGTCGCCCATCGTATTTTTGTTCAGACATCTTATCTCTGTTGCAACCAGTTGTCTCTTATGTTTTATTGTTAAGTACCACATTTGACATAGGTAGCACAGGGTTGGAATGAAGATACTGTGGATAAGATATTTTTTGTTGTAATTGGTAGCATTTTGTGTTGCAATAACGGGGATAATTGTCTCAATATTTTATTCACTGCTACAACGAATATCTATGTCGGTGTCCATCTTGCCATCTGAAGATAATGTTGCGCCTAAGTTATGGTTAGGATTAGTTATGTAAAACAAAACTCATATAAAACTCTCCTAGGCTTAGGGTTAGTTATGTCAAACACAACTCTCACAAAACTCTCCCAACCGTAATATTAAAAAAGATTAATATTTAAAGTAATAAATAAGCATCCTTGTCTGATTTAATCTTCTTCTTCTTTCGTTCACTTGAAACATTTCTTATATCTGTAATTCTGTCTCTTTAATAAAACTCACTATTTTTTGTAGTTCATACAGTGTCCCATAGAGCTTTGATTCCAGTGTTGTTTCCTCTGATCAATATGTCTGCCTCAGCGTTTCATGCTCAGAACACTCGTGAAGTATATGTTTGGCACTCTGTACTGTCTGCCCACATGTCAACATGGCCGTGTTGCCAATCTTGACTTTTTTTTACATGTGAGTGCGAGTCGGTTGTGTCTTGTTCTGAGACGTAGAATTACAACTTGTTCTGATCTATTCATAATGTGGCAGTCATCTTGTGTTGGTGTTTGTGGCTTTCTTATTGACGTGATCATCTGTTTTTTCTGATTGTAGATGATTAGTATATCTGGTTGGTCTTCGGCAGCATATTCCTTAGCCAGTTGGTCTGCCTTTTCATTTCCTGTTATTTCAGAGTGAGAGGGTATTCACTACATGGTTACGCTATACTAGTAAGACAATTTATTAAGTAGTTTTTGCAAGTCTGTTAGTGTTTCAGACGGGAGACCTTGAAGCACTGATCTTGCATCTGTCAGGAATACCACGGGCTGTGGGCCACGATTGAAGTCAACAGTTTTTCAGTTGCTACCTTAATTGCCTGGATTTCTGCATCATAATTATTGCAGAATTTCCCTGTTGGTGTTCTGATCGTATCTCTAGGCTTGTGTGGATATTCTATATATACACCTGCACCTTCATCCCTCACCTGCATTCTGTGCTCACCCATCTGTGTATCATCATCATCATCAAGTGCCGTCTCAGCAACGATAGTTGGCCAACGTGCCATGTTACTCTCCCAATTGTATCTCCGCCTACCTCTTGCTCGCTTCCCTTTGACTTTACCCTCAAGTAAGGTCACATGTGTATACTAAGACACATATGTCTTGTGGATATTCCTCGTCCAGGAAACTGAGGGTGACTGTTCGCTGCACACTGTTCTTTTCGTCCTCGCTTATAATTCCTTTCACGTTGGTCTAAATGTATATTGGCATTCCATACCTTTCACTTCAAGGGGTTTGTTCTGGTACAGACCTTAAGGGGCTGTCAACTTCAGGCAGGACTGTAAGTTGTCTATGGAGTCGTTTAGCGTAGTTGATAAAGCTGCTTCTTTTCAGTCGCCCATTGCTAGATTTTGGAATAGTTCCTTCATTGGATAACTTAGCATACACTGAAACTTATCTGCTTGTATTAGCACCTTTGTGTGTCTGCGTTTGCCGAGTATTTGCATTCTTCCCATTTTCTGCATCTCTACTATTGTTCATTTCATTGCTCCCATCATTATCCTGAGCGCCTGGTTTTGTACTTTGTCTAGTTCTTGGAATGTGGTGTTTGATGCAGGACATCACGCAGCTGATATATATTCCGGGTGTGGTCTTATGCCTTGCTGGTAAACTTTACTGAGTATTTTTCCACTGGCTCCCCATGTGGTTCCACTTAGTTTTATCAGGATAGCTAACTTCCTCCTGGCTTTTGTTGATGCTTTGTTTATGTACTGCGTCCATGTCAGCTTATCATTAAAAGTAACTCCGAGCTGAGGCATGTGTGTTGTTTGTCTTCTTTCAAAAGCTCTCCATCTATCTTGATACCACCGGCATTTTGTTTTGGTGATAGTGTAGTGATGCACTTATCTGTGTTAACACTGACGCACCATCTATTTGCCCATAAGGTTAGGGCATCGATAGCTCTTTGTATTTGTTTAGTGGGCACTGTTGCATGTTCTTCCGTGCACCATATCACCAGGTCGTCAGCATACATTGCCACTTTGATCCCGTGTGACAGTTCTGCAACTGGGTCAGTGATGTAAACCATGAAAAGTGTGGGTGACAGGACTCCTCCTTGGGGGACTCCATGACGCAGTAGGACTTTCTTGCTCTTGCGACCATCCAAATGTACCCTGGCTCTTCTATTATGCAGGTATGCTTTTACCAATTTGTACATTCTTGAGCTAACCCTGCAATTTCGCAATGTCTTTAAGAATTCTTCTTTCCAAACATTGTCATATGCTTTCCATGAGGTTTATCCATGCTGCTAGTACCAGTTTCATTTCTTGGAAGGCGTCCTCAATCTCTTGAGAGAGGTAGGTTGCCTGATCTTCAGTAGAGCATTTGTAGAGTATCTTCGGTAGAGGTCTGAAGCCATCTTGCTGCGATACCAGAAGATTTTCACTTTCAAGAGACCACTGCATCCTAAGATTGATAAGGCGTTCCATTGTTTTGTATAACATCTTGTGAGGCTGATGGGCCTGTAGTTAGAGACTGTATTGCCATCTTTTCCTGATTTTAGGAGTGGTATCATTATTGTCTCCCTCTAAGCCCGTGGAACACTACCTGTGGTTCAGTTTGTATTTAAGATCTGCAGTAGCTTTGTTCTTGCTGCAGTTCCCTGGTTTTTAGTCATTTCATTGAACACTCCACTAGATCATGGGAACATTTTCAATTTGGAAATTGCATGTTCCAGTTCTCTCATTGTGATTGGTACTTCCATGACTTTCGGTATAGGTTCGCCTTGTCCAATATACTGATGGTTCTCTCGAACCTACCGTTGTTTCTCTGAGCTAACTTTGAGATTATTGTCTTTTGCAAAGGAATCTGCAAAGTAATCAGCTGCATGTTTACCTGTTAAAATGGTTCCATCTTTGTAAAGAGTGATCGTTGTATTTCTCCCAGTACCTTCATCATTTAGATGTTTTACCAGTTTTCATAATTTCATAGTGTCTCTTTCAAGGTTCAGGGACTCTGTTTTTTTCTTTCCAGCTGCTCCGTCTGGCTTGTAACTTGGATCTTTAAACTTAAGCCTTAATTTTCTGATATTTGTTGTGGTGTTTTTGGCTAGGTCATTTCTCTGCCTGCTGTCTAGATCTTTCCATTTCATATTGCACCTTCTCCAGTTCATCATTCCAGTAGGATCTGTAGTTTTTGCGTGCCCCCCTGGGTATGGTTTTACTAGCAGCATGTAGTATACATCTATTAAATTTACTCACTGATCTATTGATGTCTTTGTCCAAGTTCATGTCCTTAGCTAGAACACTGGTTAAATGCTGGTACATTTTTCTGTCTTCCCTCTTATAGTTCCACCTAGTGAGTGTACTGCTGTCCTTGATAAGTTTATTGTGGATTTCTAAAAATACTGGTCTGTGGTCACTACCTCCAAGTTACTTTCCAACGACACGTGTGATGTTCCATTTAAGACCTGGTGAGTGGAATGCCAGGTCTGGTATTGAGGTGGTGTGCCATGCTCCCGAGTAGAAGGTTGGTGAGTCTGCTGGCTGCTTAATAAGTATGAGAGTATTTTCATCTTGCCAGCTCTCACGTTTCTCACCTCTCTTGTCCATGTGATCATAGCACAAGCTCTGAGAGTGGCTGTTGAAGTCATCAGACACCATAAGTCTCTATTTTTCTGGAATGTGTCTAGTGCCAATGGTCTATCACTTGGGCAGTAGTAGTTCAGGAGATGGAATTCTGTACTATCTGTCTTTAGGTGGAGAATCTGGTATTCTGCTCCATCAATATACACTTCCAGCTGGCATGCAGTGATATTGTTTTAACAAGTGTCAGAATTCCACCCTTTCGTCTGTTCTTTAGTTCTGATTTGCAGCACTGGTAGCCTCTGCTTTTAAAGGCTATATCGCTACTGAGTGGTGTTTCGTGAATACATAACATTAACTTTTTCCTCACATAGGATATTGTCATTCTTCAATTTTTTACTGTATCCATCTCCTTTGCTGTGGACACCCTCAGCATTTCAGTGCACTTTTTTGATTGATCTTTGGTTTGTTTTGCCAGTAGTTCTATTCCTTTGCCTCCTGGCTCCACGGGGCAATTAAGAAGAACTTCCAGTAATTGTGGTAGGGCCCTTTCGAGGTATAGGACCCGGCACCGTCGCTGCCTGAAAATCCGCCATAGGGCAGGCACTATAACTATTATTAGATATAGACATGTTCCCATTTAGTATTGTGCGTGGCATCCTTATTAATTGTGCGCCTTTTGACCGGTTGCTTCCGTCTTCAGCACATTGCTTACTTGAAAAAGACTTTGGTCCTACGCGAGTGGGACTGCCCGTTCAGTCTTAGTGCCCATCACCGGATGGCTGAACTAAGCTCCCTCACCACTTCACGGTGCTGGCGTCGATAGGGTAATGACCCCGTTATATGATGAACATGTATCTATCATGTGACGTATTCTCTCTAGAACGTTGTCTTCCCAATGAACTCTCTGAACATCTCTCTGTCTTGGGCGATGCGGCTTGCATTTTCCAACGATGTATTCATGTTATCTTTAATGTCATCAGTTCATCGTCTTCTTGGTCTGCCCTTTCTCCTCTTCCCATGTACTCTTCCCTCCATTATTTGTCTTTCTAAACAGTTGTCTCTTTATATGACCAAACAGGTGTAGTGTTATTTTTGCTAATGTGTTTAGCTACCAACACTCTGGAATCTTCAATGTGTTTATAATATCTGAGGTTCTCTTTTTTCCCTTCCATGATATTCTACGTATCTTTCTGTAACATTTCATCTCAAGGGCGTTGATCGTCTTTGTCGCTGTTTTACTTAGGGTCCATGTTTCACAGCCATATGTTACAACCGGAAAAATAAAAGTTCGTAGCATTAGCAGTTTGGTTTCTACTTTGTTGTTATTCCATATGTTTATATGTTTTTCAACCGTGTTATTTTACAATATGCCATTGCCAACCCAATCTCTTCCTTATCTCTGCCATGCAGTTTCCTGCACCGTTGATGTTTGCTCCTAAGTATTTGAATTTATCCACACATTCTATCTCGGTATTATCGATTCATCATTTTTATTTGTTGTGTTGTTTTATCTGTTGATATGATTTTTGACATTTAAATGTTAAGTTTTGTGATTTGCTGTATTTCTTTTTGTTTTTGATAACTTGTTCCAATCCCTTTATATCATTTAAAAGAAGCACAGTGTCGTCTGCGTAGTGCAGTTCAGGGATTTCAAGATAGTCAGCGTTGTGTATGTCTTATCTCACATTCCACATTATACTTTCTGCGTAGATGTTGAATAGGTATGGAGAGAGTGTGCATCTCTGCCTTACTCAACTATGTACACTCGAACCACTCTGAGAGATCGCCCTCTAACTTCACTGCGGCCATTTGATCTTGGTAAAGTTCTTCTATTAGATGAATCAGATGTTTTGTTAAACCATGATGTTTACTATCTCTCATAGTTTTTGGTGTTGGACACATTCGAACACTTTTTAGTAATCTATGAAGCACATGTGCAGGACAGGTGAAAATTCCCTACACATTTCTAAAATCAACATCATGTTAAGGATGTGATCTATTGTTTCTCTTCCCGATCTGAAACCAGCTTGTGTTTCGTTTATCTCCATCTATAATTTCTGTTTGATTCTTTGCATTATGATGTTCAGCATTATTTTACTTGCTTGACTAATAAGGGCTATAGTTCTGATGAACATAGGCTTGTGAAATAATCAAATGTGGGGAGGAGGGGGGGGGGACACACATTTCCACAAAGTATCGTTATTTCTGTTCTTATACGATTATTTCAACAACAAAAGAAATTAATCTTATGTCATTCATTCATTCATTTTCCTTTTGCGCTGAAGTTAGTGCATAGGGCAGAGCTCAGATCGCTCCAATTCTGCATGTTCAAAGTTATTCTGTGCAGTTCTTGAATAGTATGGATAATTTATAAACTTAGTTACAAGGTTTATATGGAGTGCAAAACTGTATTTTGTATATTGCGCTCTCAAATTTAAACCGTCTTATTTTCCTGTTGATGTTTTGGCCATGCAAAGTATCTTTGGAAAGATGTCTGTGTTGAGTGTTATACTTTTACCAAACATTGTAGATGTTTTAAACGTGTATCTGTGTAAAATGTCTGTTTTCTGTGAGACAAATTTGTGCGAGACGTGTTCTGTCCGAATTGTATGGAAATGTAATGCCATATAGTTTAACGTTTTTTGTAGGTGTTAGATTGAATATAAAGTCTGCTTCATTTGTACATTTACCCATGCCCGCTATTACACCTTTATTTTGAACATTTACCCATGCCCACTATAACACATATTGTACATTTACCCATGCCCACTATAACACATTTTATAAATTTATCCATGTCCACTATAACATATTTTGTACATTTACCCATGCCAACTATAACATATTTTGTACATTTATCCATGCCCACTATAACATATTTTGTACATTTACCCATGCCCACTATCACATATTTTGTACATTCATGTTTGTCTCACTACATTTCCCAAATTCTATATATGTAATGAAGTTTTCTCTATTGATGTATGGTGGAAAGAGGACGGCAACATCTGCATAAACATCAAACTCTATGAATGTAATAAAGTTATTTATGTAAAGATTGGTGGAAAGAGGACGCTAATATCTGCAAAAAACAACAACTCCGACTCAGCTCAAATTTTATTTATTTTATTTTTATTTAACGTTCTAACATAATGTGTTGAAGATAAAGAACATTCTTTCCTGACTGAATGTGTTAATCTGACTGAATGTGTTAATCTGAAAATGTTTGTTTATGCATAGCTTACTAAAACTCCTTATTCAGGCTGTGTGTAAAAGATTTAAATATATTGTATAAAGTAGTCCCCTATGTTAAAGTGTTGTAGAGTTTTGTAAAGGTATGAATTTTAAATTCTGACAAAAGCCTTTTACTGACTTAATTATACAATATACAGAAACAGGAAACCAGGTTGAATGGCCAGATCAATAAACGCAACCAGTCATTCGTGCATATAACCGCAGAAGATCGGGCTACAAATGTTCGAGGAAGACCACGAACTAAGTTGGTGGAGGCAATCAAAGAAACCTTAAAGAGACACTAACCTGACCATGGCCACTGAACCGAAATTGCCAAAGAGATAATTCTAACCCCCCCCCCTCCTTCCCCCCCCCCCCATCTGTCGATGCTTAAGGTCACAAGTGTAGACGGTAATAGATTTGTAGATATAATGTTATGATTAAACATCGTTCTGATATATGTAGTTGATATTGTCCCTAATAAAGTGTGTGCTGATGCATGTTTCTGCTTCGCACACTGCGTTTACCTTCGTTCACTGATGTTTGTCCTAATGGTTTTAATATATGTGTATGCTCATTTGCTAGTACTGTATAATCTGTGTTATAGGGACACACATGCGAAATTCTTTTCAATAGTGAAAGTGTATTTAGGAATTGTGACAGACAGGGTCTGGATGACGTAGTCACACATGCAACTTCTTTACGTTTGCAGCTGATGATGCCAAAATGATTATGAACGTTAGGATTGAGATGACACCGGGCTAATTAATCTTGAGGTTCCTGTCACACATGTCAGCAACCAGATAGGATTCAGTGACACGGGCAAATGTGGCGGCCAGGATATTCAGGTGACGTCCATTGAGTCGTGCTTCTCAGACGAACGGATCTGTGAGGCTTTTAAGAACCGCTACATGTATGTATATATATATATATATATATATATATATATATATATATATTTGGCACAATTGAACCTTTTAAGATCAATGCCCGCCAGTCGTTTTATAGATGTTATGTAGTTCCGTCATTTCTCTGTCTTGTTTCACGTGTATTTTGGTGTATTTTGTATATTTTCTGTTTGTATTGTTTCACCCCGTCCGTGTTATCTCCACATTTAGCTCAGCCATATTAACGTCAATAGTGTCATCTTACTCGGTGTTTTATGTTGTGTATGTAGTCTTGTTTATTTTGTTTTGCGTTCGCTCCATTGCAACCAGCACGAATATCCGGCGATTTCCGCTGGGAGAGTGATTACGTTTTGCAACCGTTATGCACCTTGTAGGCCTAGCACATCCGATTTCGGCATGTCTTGACAATTCGGGTGGGCTACCCTAGCCTGTGACAGCCTTCCTATCTGTCGCCAGACAGCAAATGTGTACTGACTATGCCTAGACGGTTTGTCCTTCACGTCTGTCCTGCACGAGGCATTCCGCAGCCAGTGAACTTGCCTCGTGTAATTAGACATATTGTGCTCGTGCTCATCGGGTACTAAACCTTTTCTCGTCCTCAAGCCCGGTTTCTGTTTAGGAAGAACTTGACAGAGGAGTTGGGCTCGGGCTCGTTCGTCTTCTTAGCCGAAGCGTTGCTGACCAACTTTGTCAGCCCCTGTCCAAGTCTGAATATGTACACATATTTAGGAACGTTAGGGACATGCGTTTTGTTCTAGAGCTGAACATTGCTTGTCACCTCGGACTGCTATACCTATGCCCATCGGGTACTGAACCTTTTCCCCCCTCGAGCACGCTTCCGGTATAGGAAAGACTCGAAAGTAGAGTTGGGCCCAGGCTGCGGTCACCGGAAACTAGAAGCTTGTCTCGAGCAAACAATGCTTTAGTTCCAATTTCATCAAACTGTTTTCAGTGCTCTTTGATGACGCTGCCCTCTAGCGCTGTGCATCTTTCTCAGTGTACTCATTGTGCATTTATTTTTATTGGGACATCTGCTTGCTTCGTACCGACTACATTGGACAAAATTGAAGGCAGAATGTTTAGCTGGATAAAAGATTTCCTCTGCTACTGCACTGCAAGAGTGAAAGTAGATGGTCAACTAAGCAAACGTGTTACTCTGCAACAAGGAGTGCCTCAAGGAGGAGTGATCTCTCCTACCCTCTTCCTAGTATTAATCAATGATATGGGAAAGAAACTGTCACATCATATTTCAAAGGCTCTTCATGCAGATTACTTTGCTGCCTGGAGTGCGGCAGGAAACCTATCCACTGCAAAAAACAGAAAGCAGACAGCACTTGACACCTTAAGTGAATGGGCATCTGACTTGGGAGTCCAGATCAACCTCTCCAAAACGGTGACAACCATCTTCTCACTTTCAAACCACCAAGAAAAAGCAAATCTTGAAATAAATAGAAGTGAGCTAGCACATGTGGAGAACCCTACATATCTAGGGGTAACACTAGACAAGCGACTCACCTGGAAACCACACCTAATAACCACCGAGCAAAAAGCAACCAGGAGGCTATCCTTGATGAAGAAACTTGCAGGAACAAGCTGGGGAGCAAATGGAAATATTCTCCGAAAAGTCTACATGGGTACAGTCAGACCTGTAGTAGAATATGGAATGACAGCCTGGGCATCAGCATAAAAAACAAACACTAATCGCATATCTAAAGTACAAAATGCAGGACTTTGACTTATCTCTGGAGGGATGAAAACCACTCCAATCCATGCAATGGAGAAACATGCAAACATCCGCCCACTGGACGACAGAAGAGAAGAAAGAGTGCTTGTTCAAAGGGAAAAAATTAAGCGCATGCCAAACCTTCCGATGTATGCGCAAATTTCTAGATCAACCACAAGCAGGTTGAAGAGAACCAGCTTCTGTCACATCTCTAAAGATATCCATGAACAACATAAAGAAATCCTCACAAACCTCCCAAATGAAATTGAAACACTAACGGACTTTGAAGAGCCAGGCAATAGTCTCCAGAATGTCTCCATAATAACACAGGTTCCTGGAATAATTAATAAGGAATACCAAACTCCACCTCAGCTAAAAGCATTGGCACTAGAGATGATAGAAATAAAATACAATCCCAAGGATTGGACACATGTCTACACAGATGGATCAGCAGAAGGAGCAGTAAGGAATGGAGGAGGTGGAATTTTTATAAGACTCAAAGATGGGAAGACAATATCATAAGCTAATCCAACCGGGAAATACTCCTCTAATTTTAGAGCAGAAGCAGTTGCACTCCATCAAGCACTGAAAGCCTTAACTGAACCAGGACTGCCAAGACCAAAGAAGATAGCCATATTCACAGATTGCAGATCGCTACTGGAATCAATCCAGAGCAATAGAAACGAAAGCCTTCTGTACAACATCAGACATGAGCTAAGACAGATCCAAAAATCAACAGCTATTGCCCTTCAGTTGATACCATCACACTATGGAATCATGGGAAATGAGAAAGCGGATGCTCTGTCAAAGGCAGGAAGTGAAATGGAGCAACACAGACACCCACTGTCTTACGGAGAAGTAAAAACAATAATCCGCAACACATACACAGCAAAGTTGAAGAAAGAAATGGAAGGGGAATACGAACATGATGCAATACATCTCCTCCATAGATATCAACAGACCACAATATTTCGCCTTAGAACAGGCCACTGCAGAATGTTGGGTCACCTTTATCGATTAAGGATCTCATACACAGATGAATATCCATGTGGATCCGGAACCCAGACTCCAGAACACATACTTCAGGACTGCCCAACATACAAAGAGCAAAGACAGCAGACCTGGCCAGAGGATACAGACTTTAGGCAAAAGCTATGGGGCAGCCGCTCTGACCTGAAGAAGACAGTGGACTTCGTCGTAATGACAGGTCTGACGGTATAGCATGACCACATGCTGAATACAGAAGAAGAAGAAGAACAAACTTTATGAAAAAGAAATCGATCCTCTATAAGAAATCTGTGCATAAAAATTGGAATGTCAATAAATTGTTCGCAAAGTTGCTAACAAAATTTTGAGTAAGAGATTGATCCAATTATAAACCAACTTAACTGTCGAGCTTTATTTTAAAGCTTAGAAGCAGATCCATACATTTTTTTGTCCTCTCACTTTATGTGTGGTGCATGGCCGGGAAGTTTAAGTGATGACCTCACACCCGTTATGTCCAGAGTTCGATTCTCAATAAGGATTGTGATTTTTATTTCTGGCGCAGTAGAAATTTATTTTAAAAACTTGCCCTGAATATGACGTGGAGACAGCAAGCACGTAGATTTTATCACGCAACTCACTCGAATACTACCTGTTTAGCGTAAATAAATACATTATGACGATTGTGTAAAAAAAAAACAAACTGTGTCGTATTGTGGTGATTATGTGTTTTCCTGTAGTGAGACTACAATTGTTAGCTTTTTCCGTTTTATAATATCTATCCCAAAATTGAAAACTGCAAAAACAAATGTGGACAAGTCATAGTCCCAGCACTATTTTCCAAAACCTTTGACCATATCGAGTCAATTGTTTTCTTGTGGTTACCAACTTCTTGTCCGATGTACACTTATATTGTGTGAAAACATATGAACTATCAAGGGCACAAGATCATCAAATATGTATGACATATTTACATACACAAGCCAAAATCGAAATGCCAAATATATTTCTCGTTTTTCAAATTTGCCAAACTCTTCATGTGGCTGAAATACATGAAAATCTTCTTAATCTATTAAGTTCAATATTGCAATTTGGCAAACTTTTTATATTATAAATTAATTGAAATTGTGACACTAAAGAGTCAGCGTTTCTATTGACATCTATTGTCTTCAATATTTACTTGTGTTTACGTGATACACTAAGTGCTAGGATACATTCGCTACCAAGACAATGTCACACATATCGCAAACATTTTTCTGTGGGTTTGTATTTATTATAATATGATACAACTAAAATTATATAACTGCTAGCTGGTTGTGATGACACCGTGCCGAGCAGGGATTAACAACACACAAATCCAATAGTTAGAAACACAACACTTTTCTATAGTTTTTTCCGCATGAAATTACTATTATTGCACAAGTCTTTAGAAGCAATGTCATTCTTACTTGATTGTCCAACTATGGAACATAGATTACAGTTGTACCGAGCAAGAAATATAGATTACAGCTGTGCCGAGCAAGAAGCAAGATTACAGTTGTGCCGAGCGAGAAATATAGATTACAGTTGTGTCGAGCGAGAAATATAGATTACAGTTGTGCCGAGCGAGAAATATAGATTACAGTTGTGCCGAGCGAGAAATGTAGATTACAGTTGTGTCGAGCGAGAAATATAGATTACAGTTGTGCCGAGCGAGAAATATAGATTACAGTTGTGCCGAGCGAGAAATGTAGATTACAGTTGTGCCGAGCAAGAAGCAAGATTAAAGTTGTGCCGAGCGAGAAATATAGATTACAGTTGTGCCGAGCGAGAAATATAGATTACAGTTGTGCCGAGCGAGAAATATAGATTACAGTTGTGCCGAGCGAGATATATAGATTACAGTTGTGCCGAGCAAGAATATAATTTCAATTCAGCGTTTACAAAGAGTATCCACTACAAACTGACATATATAGTGTAAAAACAGTAGACTAATAAGCGAAATAATTCAGAAATTGAAGCCTGTGATGTAGATATATAAAGGAATAGGGAGAACTTCGTGGAAAGAGAAGAAAAACAACAAATACGTTCAGACAACACTTCGTATGAAGAAGGAATTATTAAAGTATATAAAGATCGATCAAATAAAATATTTTAGACATTAAAAAAGTGACCCCCTTGTTGAAGGCATTTACTTGAGGTTAAAGTAGAAAGCAAGCGAGTAAGAGGTAAGCAGAGAGTTTCAAGTGGGAGATTAACATTGTGAGGTGAACAGGTTACAGTGCACCACCAAGACAGAGACAGGAGATATTGGAGGTCTGTTACAGCTAACCTTCGTTGTGGAGACATATTTTATCAATAAAAAATGAGAGGGCAGTCGTGGATAGGGCGAGCTGAGAAAGTAATACAAAGTGTGTGCTCAATGGAATATGTAGCACATGGTGCGGAATCGATGTGTTCCCATAGATTGGCAGACTTTCTTTCAGGTAGTAATAACTCTCGATAGGGAATGTAGGAAGAGGTGTCCTATTGTTATTGAATCTGAGGTGCAGACTATATGAGAATTATAAGGATGAAGATATGGTTGTATGCATAAATAGTTCTGTTGTTAGACCAGTGCGAAACTCTTGGGCCTTCACTGCTCAGTATGTAGGAAATACTGTCAGAGAGGAGAATAGAGATTTCAGGGTATTACAAGAAGTATGGCTATAGACATTATGGCAGTGACCAGTGCCTTGAACTATATGAATACAATGAGTACAACTCTTGTCTATATTCTGTTTCAATAAGCATGATCAGAAATATACACATAGGCTAAATTCATGAAACGTTGTTTGATTCTGTGTGTAGATCAAAGTTGGAGTTTATCCCATTCATTTCTGTGCCTGGTCATTCAGGTGTGAAAAGCAATGAAAGAACGGATAGTTTAGCACAGGGGTCGGCAACCTATGGCACGCGTGCCACACTTGGCACGCCAATCAATTTCAAATGGCACGCAGACTCTTCACGTTTCCTGTATAAAGTTGAGACATTAAGCCTGATATAATTGATTTGGAAACTACCCAGTTGGAACTATTTAGTTCAATGGATATTGATGACTTTGAAATGCAACAGATTGACTTCAGATCTTCAGAATTATGGACATACAAATGTCGGAAGTCTCTGGAAAATGAAAATCTAGAAAAGTCTGCTGCTATTCTGGAGATCCCTTCCAAATTATTACATCTATTTGAAGAAAATTGCTTTTGCTCTTCTTTCAGCTTTTGGATCAACCTATTCCTGTGAGAAAATTTTCTCTCACATGAAAGCAGTGCTAAATCCACAGACTGTCGCCTAACGCCTGAATATTCAGAAAATTGTGTCAAACTCAGTGACAAAGTATGTTGTCGATTGTGAGCAACTGGCCAAGACCATGTATGGGCAAGGTTCCCATTAATAATAAACATGTTTTTTTTTTTTAAATCTTTCAAGAAACTCTATTTCTTTTAATGTTGTTTACAACTTTACATATTATTGAATATCACTATATATTAATTAATTAAAATATAAAAATAAAATATACGGTAAAATAATAATATTGGCATCGACTCATATAAAATGATATGTGATGTTGGCACTCTGAATAATTTGAAACCTTAAGTTGGCACACAGTTAGCAAAAGGTAGCCGACCCCTGGTTTAGCAGGTTCTACCATTGCGTCGAGTGACAGGGCAATGGATGCCGGTGACATATTGAACTTTTGTTTTAAATGAACTGTATGATTAAATGATATTCCAGTGGATAATGATTATTTTTTCCATTTTCTATCCCCAGGTTGTGTTTGTCGTAGCTTCCACACCTGCCGTTGAGCGTAGGAGTTTCTCTATATATTGGAAGCATGGTGTGATATCTGTTATCTTTCTGATGTTCTCACTGCGCATTGTGTCGAGTCTCGTGACTCCAATAACCTTTCTTCATTCATTAGGCGCCATGCCGGCTGGCGTAGGCGATAATGGCTCCCACAGCTCTCTAACTCCAGTATTATATATCAAGATCGTTGCTGTTTCTCTGCCATGCCAGTTTGTTATACTGTCTAATATTTTCTCATGTTGTCGTCCTCTGTCGCTGTTGCCTTCAATCGTGCCTGTTGTGACTATGCTCTCCAATTCTCTTTGTCTTGTAACTTGGCAAAAAAATGAAGATTGTATTTTTCTTATGTTTGTTTGTTTTTCGTTCGCTCCATTGTAACCATCACGGATATCCATGCGATTTCCGCCGGGAGCGTGATTACGTTGTGCCACCGTTATGCGCATTGTAGGCCTAGCACATCCGATTTCGGCATGCCTTGACAATTCGGGTGGGCTACCCTTAGCCTGTGACAGCCTCTATATCTGTCTCCAGGCACGCGTAATGGAGCCTGTTCGCCCAGACGATTTTTTGCTCTCGTCTGACTCGAACGAGGTGTTCCACTGTCTATGAACTTGCCTCGTGTAATTGGACGTGCTGTGCCTGTGCCCATTGGGTACTGAACCGTTTCTCATCCGTGAACCTGGTTCCTTAAGGGGAAGAACTCAACAGATGAGTTGGACCCTGGCTCTTTCGCCCTCTTAGCCGAGGTGTCATTCACCGACATCGTGTACCCCTTGTCCAAGTTCGAGTCTCACACCACGCGTTTGAGAGCAAGGCGTTCTCGAGATGAGCGTCCTTGTCCCAATAGCGCCTGAGCCCATCAGGTACTGAACCCTTTCTCTCTTCAAGTGTATTTCCGGTGTAGGAAAACCTGACAGTAGAGTTGGGCCAGGGCTAAATCGTTGTCCCTTTTGTGCCTGAACGCATCGAGTACGGAACCCTTTCTCTTCGCGAGCATATTTCCGGTTTAGGAAGGCTCGACATTAGAGTTGGATTAGGTCTTCTTGCTTTACCAAACGCCAATGAATGGGTCTGGGTCTCTGCCGGTAAGGAACACAGGTAACTAGAAGCTCGACTCGAGCTGACGGAGCTTGTAGTTTCCCTTTCCTAGGGACTTTTCACTTTCTATTTGCAGTTCACGCTGCACTCTAGCGCTGTTCTGCCCTTTCATTGTTTCATTGTACTCGGTATGAAATATATTTGTCTCTCGCCATGCATCTACCTTTACGTGCATTTTACATTGGCCGCCCCTCCAATGTTCGGACTGGACTGACTAGTTTCACTGTATGTCGACAGTGTCGCTATATGTGGTGCTGCTGGTGGTGTCGGAGATATTGTCTGTCTCTTGTGCAGTCAAATCTCTTTCCATTTGCTACCTCCACATTCTCGGACACGATCCCCAAATGATTTGGCCAGAATCAGCACGAGCTGCTGTATTTCTGTTTCCAGGGTGCACCGCGTGGAGGTACATTTGGGATCTTGGTTATCTGCTAACCCTGGGTCCGCCTAGAGCAATGCGTTCCCTTTGCACCCCTATTTTTCTTATATTATTGATTAAGCTATGTCTCCCATTCGATTCCTTCAACACCTGCACATTAGTTTTCCTGGCAGTCCATGGAACTTTCAGCATTTTTCTGTAGAACCATATCTCGATTACCTCTAATTTCCCACTTTCATGTCTGTTTACTATCCAAGACTCGCATCCATATGTTAATATAGGAGTTATATAGCACTGCAGAACTCTCTTTCTCACCTCTAATGGCAAGGTCATATTACACAATATATTTTCCAGTTTTCTGAATGTTATTTTTACCTGTCCTATTCTGCTTCTTATTTCTGTTGATCTTCTTCCATCTGCTGTAATCGTTGTACCTAAATACTTGAAATGGTGGACATGTTTTAATACTATATCATTGACTTTGATCTTGCAAAGACATTTCCTTTCGCAAGTTTCTATCTCTCTCTTATATGTAGATGTCATTTACCAAATCTGGCATTGATAGCATAGAGTTTGGTATTAAGATGCTCTTAATCATTTGTTTCTTTACTTCCATGTTGATTTTTGGGTACAATATCAAAGGTGACATCTGGTATGTCACAGCATGTGCCTTCTGGCATCTTGTTTCTATGTCTCTGTCGAGTCCTCTTCTGTGAAGATACTTCCTAGGTACTTGAGTTGTTTAACTTGTTTTATTTTTGTGCTCTCTATGTGGATGTTTAAGTGCTCTGTTGATTTCGTTATTTACATAGTTTCTGTCTTTTTGCGTGTTGATCCGCATGTTGTATTTATTGCATATTCTCGATAGTGAGTTGATGTGAGTTTGTAGTTTTTCTTCGTCATATATGATGCTTTGATCGTCAGCGAAAAACAGCTGATTGAGTTAGTTACGTTGTACATTCTCTATTGATTCGTTACATATATCATTTTGTATTTCTTTTATAATTGTACGTTGAATAATAGATGCCGAATAGAATAAGCGAGAAAATACATCCTTGTATGACTCCTGTTTTTTGTTGTGAATGGTTCTGATACTCCATCTGTTGTTCTCACCTTGCTTTGGCTTTTTGTATAATGCTTTGATGTTGTGTAGTAATTGTCCTTTGATTTCTTATATTTCTACCATTGCCCATAATATGTCTCTGTTTATTCTATCGAACGCGTTTTCTTGGTCGACAAAGATAATGTTTAGCTTTTTGTTATTTTCAATAACTTTTTCGCTTAGTTGTCTGAGGGTAAATAGTTCATCTGTGCATCCTGCTCCTCTTCTGAAACTAAACTGAGCTGGACTTAGTTGTTATTGTATGATATGACTTGTTCTTTATCCTAGTATTTTAGCTTATATTTTCGTAATGTGGATGAATATTGAGATGCCATGATAGGTTTCACATTTTCTTTTGTAATTGTACTGATTATTTATTTTTGGGGGCTCTCATTAATTGCTTTTTCTATTTCTTGGTATAGTATCGTTGGTCAGGGGGGAGGGGGGGATTTTTTGTTCGCTTATTGTATATGTATATTCTACTGTAGTATTTTTTGGTTGTATAATCCTTGGAAGTATTCCTTCCATCTATTCTTTCTTTCATTTTTATTTAAGATTAGGTTTCCCTCTTTAGTGTTTATTATTTTTATGCGGCCATATCTTTCGTCTCTTATTCTCATTGAATTGGCGTTCTTAAATATTTCTCATGGGTTTGTCTTACAAATGCGGCCTAAGCTTTCCGTGTATTTATTCCACGAATTATCTTTGGCTTTTTTTACTGTATGTTTCGCTTGTCTTCTGACCGTCGGTATTGTAGGTAGTAATGTTTTTGTTTGAACTTTAACCATTTGTTATGATGTAGAAGAAACCCTACGAATCAGCAATGTGTGTGACTCACAAGAGGCAAGTTCATGGATTTGGAGCATTTGAATAAAAAACAATGTTTCTCTTTTTATGCTACTTTTACAATTTCACTCAACTCCTATCGTGTGACAACACACATAGTCACTTAGTCACTTAGTCAGTTAGAGGAAAATAGTTATATTTGAATTACCCAGATACTTCTGAGAAATCTGCTGATGTGAACATCTAAATGTGAACATTCACGTCAACATGATGTGAACATTCTACGCTGTGAAATTAGCCGTTAGCTGGAGTTAATGTGATCGTCTATTGGCACTTTATTAAATGGTATTAACAAGCATGTGTAATGAAAATGAAAAAAAGGAGATCAAATTGTCAATCCAGGCAGAGCAGGGATAGTTGGTATTCCTGTTCTACATTTTGATGTCACTCCATGTGATGGTGCAACCCAGTGCGGTCTGCGCACCCCTCTCCCCCACTCCCCAGTGACGCTACTGGGCCAGTAATATCTATGTTAAAACAATTGAGTTCAGCATCGAAAAAATTCTTTTCTCTCACGTCGCCAATGTCATTGAGGTCTGTGGTTGTCCAGGGCCGGATTTAGACGTGATAGGGCCCTAACATATTTGATATGGAGCCCTAAGCTATTTGAGATATGGGGGTCCTTTAACGACTAAGAATATATAGATAGTGAAAAAAATGTGTTTGGGGCCCCATGAAAGTGGGGGCCCGAAGATATAGCTTGTTTAGCTTATAGGTAAATCCAGCATTGAGTGTGGTCAGGACACATTGTTCAGACAATGCAGGTTCCAAGCCGACATCTGAAGTTTCTATGTTTTCGTGTTATTGCTTGTCATCATCATCAAGATCCGTCACCGCAACGAAGGTTGCCTGCGATGGATCTCCAACATCCCCTGTCTCTTGTCTTGGTGGTGCACTCTGCTAAACTGTAACCTGTCCATCGTGTGATGTTACTCTCCTACTTGTATCTCTGCCTACCTCTTGCACGCTTCCCTTTTGACTTTACCCTCAAGTAAGGTCTTCAATAAGGTGTCATGTCTTTTAATGTGTCCAAAATATTTTATTTGCCTTATCTTTATTTCTCTTAGTAGTTCTTTCTTCATATTAAGTGTTTTAGCACCTCCTTATTTGTTTTCTTCTCTTTCCATGATGTTCTCCCTATCTGAGCCATACATTAATATAGAATAGATGTAACCTTTTATATTTCTCATTTTTGACTTGTTTGTAATTTGTTTAGATGTTAATATTTTCCTCATGTCATTGAAGGTACTTTTAGCCATTCCTATTTTCCTTTTAACTTCTGTTTCACATCTGCTATCATTTGTGAATATGCGTCCAAGATATTGATAATGTTTTACTTGCTGTAGTTTCTCTCCATGTGTGTTAATGTTTAGCTTGTACAATTTATTTAAACGCTATTTATTGGGTTTTTACCTAGATCCACATACTCAATGAAGCAGACAGCATGTGACGGTTCAACATCTTATTGGCTAAGAGCTGTCCAGTTTGATGCAGGTGTTAGTTGATCAATGATGTCCAAAGTGTCTTCCACCGTCAGACCTAGCCCGTGGCTCACTTTGTTCACACCAACTGACAAGGACGTTTAGCTCGTAACTGTGGTTTTCCAATTTGATACTAAGACCCATTAAGGACAAGAATGGAAGCATACTTCATAGCCCGATTGCCGGGCTGTTATAGGGAGAACATGTGTTATCCTTGCAGAACGATACCTCTGCCTTCTTGCATTGTAAACTCCATAGGAAAAGTAACACAAATACATTTGGAGCAAGGCAAACTGAAGGAACTGGCAGATCAGTAACGATGTTCTCATTCTATTCACCCATTCGTGCTCCCAGCCTAGATCCGCTGCCGACCGACTTTAAGGGCCCTGTATGTCTTGCCACAACATTTCGTTTTAGCTTGCATTTCCTCGTCATAAGATAAAGATTGTATCCCCTGCCCTATGTCTTCATCCGCTCAAATGCATTGCAACATTATGGGATCTCAGGAAAGATAGATGCCACCTTCTTACTGCTCTAACAGAATCAGGTTGTACCGACTACTGTCATAGCTCAGATATAATGCACGACCTGATAACTAAAGGCAACTACATGTCAGATGACAAGTTATGGCATCTACATACCGAGAAAAATAATTGTGACATTGACAGTTAAACATTAAAAGGCTTATTAAGTGCACATGGACGATCAAACTAGACAAATGACACAATCGCGGTGTACTACTCAAAGAATAAAGACATTACATTGGTATTTCACTTCGAAGAAATTTTTATCCGAGCTCTTGACTGACATTGATATTAAAACGAAACATTCATTCATTAATTTCAACGGTTTAATTATTTATGACACAAAGTTTGCCTGATCGCATTATAAATTAGATTAAAATGTATCACTGCGCTCCGATTGACAATTCTATCTGCTTTTTAATTGTCATAATACACTCATTCTGAACCCGATTACCATTTATCACTGCGCCCGGATTGATAATTCTATCTACTTTTTAATTCTCATAATAACTCGCTTGTTCTTGCCATCTAATACAATGTCAGTAGACGATCATGTTAGATATTATGATCCATATATCTCTAAGAGACATCTGAGTTGTTCAAATAAAAATCTTTTTTCCCAAGTGATTGAACGACTTGCTATAGCGTCACACCATAGAACACACTACTGTGCTGACACACTATTATTGTCCATGCTGGGGTCAGAGGAAACAAGAGAGCCGACTTATTGGCAGGCAATTCGGCGATAGACGGCACAATGCTGAGAAGAGATAAATCAGACTTAACGAAGGCAGTAATAAATTCATTTTCACGATGCAGATTATGTCAATGAGGTTGAGAACGTACACATACAGAGAATGTTAGAAATGGGAGTATTCAGAGGTGAGGGGAGGAAAAGTAATTTTTTTTGAAAATCCCGAAGATCACACAATCACCACCTGACCGGGACTCTGAGTCTACATACACTGGGATGACTGCTGGAGCGGAGGGCGGAGCACTTATGGTGGACTGGGATGACTGCTGGAGCGGAGGGCGGAGCACTTATGGAAATGTCCCGCGTGCTGTGAAGCCAGTTTCTAATCAATAATCAAGAAGAAACTATTATGTAGTCACACTACAGGAGTTGACTTCTGGAAAGAAGTCGACCTTACTTCTGGAAAGAAGTCGACCTTACTTCTGGAAAGAAGTCGACCTGACTTCTGGAAAGAAGTCGACCTTACTTCTGGAAAGAAGTCGACCTTACTTCTGGAAAGAAGTCGACCTGACTTCTGGAAAGAAGTCGACCTTACTTCTGGAAAGAAGTCGACCTGACTTCTGGAAAGAAGTCGACCTTACTTCTGGAAAGAAGTCGACCTTACTTCTGGAAAGAAGTCGACCTTACTTCTGGAAAGAAGTCGACCTGACTTCTGGAAAGAAGTCGACCTGACTTTTGGAAAGAAGTCGACCTGACTTCTGGAAAGAAGTCGACCTGACTTTTGGAAAGAAGCCAACCTACTAGTCAACGGGCTAATCATTTCAATTCAGTTAAATTAAAATAATATTCTTTCTGGTGGTGTCGTAAAGAAACAGTGTTCACTGAAGCGTTAATTGTACTTATATATATGTACTTATATATATATATATATATATATATACATACAATGTTAAAAAAACAGAAACGCAACATTATTCCAAACGTGTACTAAAGTACCAAACCCGTCTTCAGTCATTTCCAACGGTCCATTAACGATGCTGGTTTGTCTACTGCAGTCGGTTCTGGTGATGCCGGTCCGAATGAATTAGACCTCTGCATGTTCTTCTAGCCCAAAGACCAGTGTTCGCAGCCGGTTCCTGACCGTTTGATCTGAAATTCAACGAGTTTCTGGCATGATTGAACTGTGGAGGACACAGATGTAAATCGAGTCCTGGTGTAAGGCAGCAGTATGAAGCGGTCTTCGGCAAGAGCTGTGACTCTGGGTCTTCCACTGCGCGGCCGGTCTGCCACTGAGCCAGTCTGTTGTAATCACATCCAAAGACGACTAATGGTGATTCTAACCAAATTAAATTGTCATGCCACTAGACTTTGCAACTGTCCAGTCTGTAAGTGTCTAATGATGATGTGTCGTTTTTCTGTAGTGAGATGAGCCATACTTGCACACTGAATTTTCTACTGAATTTATTCGAGGGCAGTGACTCTTTTATATGCATTCAATAATATTATCACAGATTTTTTCGTTCAGTAAATTTCACAGAATTGTCAAAAATGTCGTTTTGACCATGACCTCTTTAATGACCTCACAAATAATGAGGTGATTACAATTCATGTAACCACAAGAATTTAATGACCAGGTGGACACAATCGATCCATCTATCCAATGTATATAATGTACTCCATATTGCCTGTCTGTCCTAGCGTCTATTTGCCAGATTTAAAAAAAAATCCATATCGTCAATTTATACTTCCATACACATATTCATTACTCTATACATCCATTCACCCATATCTGCTCGTTCATTCACTAACTAATAAACCTATCCACAAGTTAGTCCTTAATCTACTGGATCAAAGATAAACGCGCTGGTATCTCCATTTTTCGAGCATCTGACTACCTGTATTTATGTCTATATTTCCGTATATCTATTTATCCATCTGTGTAATATGTCTACAATGTTGGCTGTGTATCTGTCTATTTTCGTATATCGCCTGCATATCCTATTCGCTTAAAATTTTATTAGAGAATAAGTAAATGTGTGCTACAAACACTTACCACAAGTAAAATATATTGTATACAAAAATATTGTACAAAATAATTGTCATAAAATTAATAACAAAAACGGTTGACGTTTCTTCTTCTTTCGTTCACTTGAAAAATGTCTATATCTGTAATTCTGTCTCCTGAATAAAACTCACTGTCTTTTGTAATTCATACAGTGGCCAATAGAGCCTTGATTCCAGTGTTGTTTCCTATGGCTAACATGTCCGCCTCAGCGTTTCATACTCATAACAATATGGTTTTCATTTGTTTTCTCTGATGGTAGGTGATTAGTACACCTGGTTGGTCTTCGGCAGCACCTTCTTTAGCCAGTTGGTCTGCCATTTCATCCTCTGGCATTCCACAGTGAGAGGGTATCCACTGCTTGGCCACCCTACATTGGCAAGACAGTTCATTAAGTAGTTTTTGCAAGACTGGAGAGCTTGAAGTACTGACCTTGCATCTATCGGGAATACCACGGGATGTGGGCCAGGATTGGAGCCCAGCAGCTTTTAAGTTGCTACCCTAATTGCCGGATTTCTGCATCATAATTATTGCAGAATATCCCTATTGGTGTTCTGATCGTATCTCTAGACTTATTTGGGTATTCTATATATACACTTGCACCTCCATTCCTCACTGCATTCTGTGCTGACCCATCTGTGTATACTCTGACCCATATGTCTTGTGGGTATTCCTTGTCCAGGAAACTGAGTGTGACTGTCCTTCGCTGTACACTGTTCTGTTCGTCCTCGCTTAGTATTCTTTTCACATAGGTCTGAATGTATATTGGCACTCCATGCCTTTCATTCCAAGGGGTTTCTTCTGGTACAAACCTTAAGGGTCTGTCAAAGTCAGGTAATTGTCTATGGAGTCGTTTAGCTTTGTGGATATAGCTGCTTCTTTTCAGTCGCCCCATTGCTAGACTTTGGAATCTTTCCTTCATTGGTTGACGTTTCGATCTAAGAATTTTGAGAATGAACGCTGAAGAAGATGTCCCTAAGATTCTTGTCTTTCTGTTGGCAACGGGACCATTGTTGCAATAGAGTAGGGAATGAATGACGATGTATGTGATTTGTTACATACAAAAGAGTGGGAACACGTGAACAAGCTATGGCTATCAGGACTTTTATAGAGAAAACAAGAGGGTACTGAAAGAAATTGTGAGAGAAATAATTATCCCATCCATTTTGGTGAAATTCGTTATGGTTGTGTTTTCTTAACTGTTTTTGTTGTCTTGATCAAGGTCCCAATTGGACCGAAACGTTGACAATTGTATTTGTTCTTTGTTTTATTGTTATTTCCAATAATTTATTATTTTCTATTTACAGTTTTCTAGTAACCTATATACCTTATTTGCATTTGCCTCTATTTGTCTGGTTACTGCGGCACTTCCTTTTTGTCGGAAATCCCCCGATATTTGAGTTATTTATTCTCAATTTACTTAATATTTGCACATATTAAGTTGTTTCAGAATGGCCCTTCTAAGTTACATTAGAACGCTAATCTATATCTATATAGTTGTTTTTGTACTTTCTCATACGTAATGCTAACCTACCTACAGATTCAACGACTATACGTCCCTGATGGTGATCAAAACACAACGGTACAATAATCAGAATGGCATTGGTAGAGGGATAGAGAATATATCAGCTAGCGATCAAAATGTTCCCATAGTTCTTGCTAATTCTGTCATGAAAGACGTTAAAGGAATACTCCCTTATCAGCTAAATATGACAGCAATGAAATATGTAAGTTATGCTTCTTGTTCATGTATGTGCTTAGAATATGTTATATAATATATAGATATGGTACTTGTTTGTGATATTCTTGTCATAAATTTCGTCTGTGTTCTTAAATGTGTTTTTATTATAGTAAATTTATGATGATAGTTATTGTAGAGATTGATGAGATGGTGTGTCTGTATAACTCATCAATAACTCCTTCCTGCAAACATAATGTTTATTGCATCAATCAGCCGACAACATCAAACAATCATTATCATAAGATAAAACATGTGCATCGATATCAATGAAGTATTTACATAGTTTAAGAAAAGTTCTTCTTTCGATTTATTTTCACTGGTTAACTAACTTCGTTTCTACAACTCCTTTACGTCTATTCTTTTCTTAGGATCACATTCAAGAAATAACATCGATAGCCTAATCCAGATTATATTTTATAGTATAATTCTTCAGACGTTTCAAATAGTCATCGTGAAATCTCAACGCGTTGAAATTAGCAAGGATTGCTCGATTTTTCTCTTAGCTCAAGAATTTTGTAGACTAAAATCTAGTTTGGTCTATCCTTGACCTGTGAGACGTTACTCTCGGTCCCCTTGGAGCTCAGCCTCTCGCAGTCAAAACCTTGGCCCTTGTTTCTTTTCAACAGTCTCACGCTCCCATAAACTGTAGGTAAATCCTGGAGCAATGAGCTCCCACCTAACCGGACTAAATCTCAAAATCCCTTTCTACAAGCGATGGACCAAATACGTCCGAGTCGTCTTTCAGATCTCTGTCCTGGGCCACAGCCCTCTACCCAAATATCTGGCCTAAACAACAAAATTATTGGCTTCGTCACTCTACATTTGTAATGACATACCAACAATCAAATTATTGGCTTCGTCATTCTACATTTGTAATGACATACCCACAATCAAAAAATTGGCTTCGTCATTCAACACTTGTAATGACATACCAACAATCAAATGATTGGCTTCGTCATTCTACATTTGTAATGACATACCCAACAATTAAATGATTGGCTTCGTCATTCAACACTTGTAATGACATACCAACAATCAAATGATTGGCTTCGTCATTCAACATTTGTAATGACATACCAACAATCAAATGATTGGCTTCGTCATTCTACATTTGTAATGACATACCCACAATCAAATGATTGGCTTCGTCATTCAACACTTGTAATGACATACCCACAATCAAATGATTGGCTTCGTCATTCTACATTTGTAATGACATACCCACAATCAAATGATTGGCTTCGTCATTCAACATTTGTAATGACATACCCACAATCAAATGATTGGCTTCGTCATTCTACATTTGTAATGACATACCCACTATCAAATGATTGGCTTCGTCATTCTACATTTGTAATGACATACCCAACAATTAAATGATTGGCTTCGTCATTCAACACTTGTAATGACATACCAACAATCAAATGATTGGCGCTGCAGAGAAACTGTTAAAATTGGACAGGACCTCACACCCTATTGTAATACTTACAGATGCAAGGTCAGTACTAGAGGCATTACAATCCAATAAACTTCCAGAGTTAAAAGAGGTATTGTCCATAGTACAAAATAGGTGTAGAGTTATACTGCAATGGATTCCATCACACTGTGGAATAGCAGGAAATGAGAGAGCTGATCAACTCGCCAAGGAAGGTGCTAACATGCAGCAACCGGATGTACCAATCAGCTATCACCAAAAGAAATCCATGATAAAAGCACAACGAAAGCCTAACTTACCTCCACGGGACGACTACCACCTACTTAACAGACAAGAACATGTCATCATATTTCGACTGAGAACTGGACACAATAGACTAAACAGTCACATGTATACAAAATTTAAAATTGGCACAACAGCAACATGAAATTGTGGACAAGTCAACCAGACTTCAGAACATATCCTTCAAGAATGTGCAAACTATGACACATTAAGATGCACATACTGGCCTTCTGATACACCAATGAATGTTAAACTTTATGGTACAAAACAAGAAATGGAAAACACTGTCCAATTTATACAAGAAACAACACTGCAGATATAGACATTATTAGCGAACGAAAGAAGAAGAAGAAGAAAATGATTGGCTTCGTCATTCTACATTTGTAATTACATACCCAGCAATTAAATGATTGCCTTCATGATTCTACATTTGTAATGACATAGCCACATTCAAATGATTGGCTTCGTCATTCCACATTTGTAATTACATACCCAGCAATTAAATGATTGCCTTCATGATTCTACATTTGTAATGACATACCTACATTCAAATGATTGGCTTCGTCATTCTACATTTGTAATGACATACCCACAATCAAATTATTGGCTTCGTCATTCTACATTTGTAATGACATACCCACAATCAAATGATTGGCATCGTCATTCTACATTTGTAATGACATACCCACAGTCAAATGATTGGCATCGTCATTCTACATTTGTAATGACATACCCACAATCAAATGATTGGCTTCGTCATTCTACATTTGTAATGACATACCCACACTCAAATGATTGGCTTCGTCATTCTACATTTGTAATGACATACCCACTATCAAATGATTGGCTTCGTCATTCTACATTTGTAATGATATACCAAGCAATTAAATGATTGGCTTCGTCATTCTACATTTGTAATGACATACCCACAATCAAATGATTGGCTTCGTCATTCTACATTTGTAATGACATACCCACAATCAAATGATTGGCTTCGTCATTCTACATTTGTAATGACATACCCAGCAATTAAATGATTGGCTTCGTCATTCTACATTTGTAATGACATACCCACAATCAAATGATTGGCTTCGTCATTCTACATTTGTAATGACATACCCAGCAATCAAATGATTGGCCTGGACGGTCTACATTTCTAATGACATACCCAAAAACCAAATGACGTACCCAGCATGACAACAAAATGAAGATATATCTGTTCTCAACTCTGAAAAATAATGACTGACGCATGTGTCCTCAAATATGAAATTCAATAACAGAAGAATATGTTGTCAAATATGAAAGTCAATTACAGACACGACAAGTTTATATCAATCACAAAAGACATCCGCCACATATTTGAATGTCGGCGATAATGCACCTGTCTGCAAATACTCGTAACTTGCAATCCAACTTCATTTTTTGACACATTGAATCGTTCAAGTATGATTCAAAGTGCAATGAAAAATTAGGTAACAATATTTTCCAAAAACAAACATTTCTTATTCAATTCTTCCGGATAATCATTAGCTGCTAAACGAAGTGTATTATTGTTTCCCAATGTCACTTGTTTTTAAAAGACTGAATTGAGGTTATGCAACGACCAAAAATACTACCAAGAATGTGCAGTAACAGACGATTAAGTTAACAGTGTCAGGTACAAACAAGTGATAAAAACTGTACATTACATCTTATATTGCTTGGCAAACTATCGGTAGGGAACATGTAGATACAAAGATGCATGCTTAATCAAAGTGAAAACAAAACAATACCGCCGTCGGTTCAGATAATAACTAATATGTGCTATATTACAACACCTGGAGAAGACAAAGAACAGTGAAAAAAGTCACAAATTAATTGGTGTAAATAACCAAACTGTGTTTGTTTAGTCTGTGTTCTTCTTCTTCTTCTTTCGTTCACTTGAAACATGTCTATATCTGTAATTCTGTCTCCTTAATAAAACTCACTGTCTTTTGTAGTTCATACAGTGTCCCATAGAGTTTTGATTCCAGTGTTGTTTCCTCTGGCCAATATGTCTGCCTCAGCGTTTCATGCTCAGAACACTCTTGAAGTATATGTTTGGCACTCTGTACTGCCTGTCCACATGTACACATGGCCGTGTTGCCAATCTTGAACTTTGTATACATGTGACTGCGGAGTCGGTTGTGTCCTGTTCTGAGACGTAGAATTATAACTTGTTCTGGTCTGTTCATAAGATAGTCATCTTGTGTTGGTATTTGTGGCTTTCTTATTGACTTGATCATCTGTTTTTTTCTGATGGTAGGGGATTGGTATATCTGGTTGGTCTTCGGCAGCACCTTCCTTAGCCAGTTGGTCTGCTTTTTCATTTCCTGGTATTCCACAGTGAGAGGGTATCCACTGCATGGTTACCGTATACTGGTAAGACAATTAACTAAGTAGTTTTTTCAAGTCTGTTATTTTCCAGACTGAAGAGCTTGAAGCACTGACCTTGCATCTGTCAGGAATACCACAGGCTGTAGGCCAGAGTTGGAGTTCAGCAGTTTTTTAGCTGCCACACTAATTGCCTGGATTTCTGCATCATAATTATTGCAGAATTTTCCTGTCAGTGTTCTGATTGTATCTCCAGGCTAGTGTGGATATTCTATATATACACCTGCACCTCCATTCCTCACAGCATTCTGTGCTGACCCATCTGTGTACACTCTGACCCATATATCTTGTGGATATTCCTCATACAGGAAACTGAGGGTGACTGTCCTTCGCTGCACACTGTTCTGTTCGTCCTCGCTTAGTATTCCTTTCACATGGGTCTGAATGTATATTGGCATTCCATGGCTTTCACTCCACGAGGTTTGTTCTGGTACAGACCTTAAGGGGCTGTCAACTTCAGGTAGGTCTGTAAGTTGTCTACGGAGTCGTTTAGCTTGATGGATAAAGCTGCTCCTTTTCAGTCGCCCCATTGCTAGATTTTTTAATCTTTCCTTCATTGGATGACTTGGCATACACTGAAACTTTTCTGCTTGAATTAGTACTTTTGTGTCTCTGCGTTCGCCAAGTGTTTGCATTCTTCCCATTTTCTGCATCTCTGCTATGGGTGTTGATTTCATTGCTCCCAACATTATTCTAAGTGCCTGGTTTTGCACTTTATCTAGATCTTGTAATGTGGTGTTTGATGCAGGACACCACGCAGCTGAACCATATTCCAGGTGTGGTCTTATGCCTTGCTGGTAAACTTTACTGAGTATATTTCCACTTGCTCCCCATGTGGTTCCACTTAGTTTTCTCAGAATAGCTAGGTTCCTCCTGGCTTTTGTTGTTGCTTTGTTTATGTGTTGCTTCCATGTCAGCTTATCATCAAAAGTAACTCCGAGGTATGTGGGTTGTTTGTCTTCTTTCAAGAGCTCTCCGTCTATCTTCATATGACCAGCTTTTTGTTTTGGTGAGAGGGTAAAGAGTGTAGTGCTGCATTAATCTGTGTTAATGCTGACGCACCATCTATTTGCCCATAAGGTTAGGGCATCGATAGCTCTTTGTATTTGTTTAGTGGCCACTGTTGCATGTTCTTCCGTGCACCAGATCACCAGGTCGTCAGCATACATTGCCACTTTGATCCCGTGTGGTAGTTCAGCAACTAGGTCATTGATGTAAACCAAGAAAAGTGTGGGTGACAGGACTCCTCCTTGGGGGACTCCATGACGTAGTAGAACATTCTTGCTCTTGCGACCATCTAATTGTACCCTGGCTCTTCTATTATGCAGGTATGCTTTCACCCATTTGTACATTCTTGAGCTAACCCTGCAATTTCGCAATTTCTTTAGGAGCCCTTCTATCTAGACCTTATCAAATGCTTTCCTGAGGTCTATCCATGCTGCTAGTACCAGTTTCTTTTCTTGGAAGGCATCCTCAATCTCTTGGGAGAGGTAGGTTGCCTGATCTTCAGTAGAGTAGCACTGTGTGAAACCTGCTTGCTGTGATACCAGAAGGTTTTCACTTTCAAGGTACCACTGCATCCTAAGATTGATAATGCGTTCCATTGTTTTACATAGACAGCTTGTGAGGCTGATGGGCCTGTAGTTGGAGACTGTGTTGCCATCTTTTCCTGATTTGAGGAGTGGTATCATTATTGCTTCTCTCCATGCCTGTGGTACATTACCTGTGGACCAGCTTCTGTTAAAGATCTGCAGTAGCTTTGCTCTTGCTGCAATTCCCAGGTTTCTAATCATTTCATTGGACACTCCATCAGCTCCAGGGGACTTTTTCATTTTCAATTTGGATATTGCATGCTCCAGTTCTCTCATTGTGATTGGTGCCTCCATGACTTCAGTTATATGTTCGTCTTGTCCAATGTTTCCTGTCTGGAAACTCCTGGCTCCTCGGGGCAATTGAGAAGGACTTCCAGTAACTGAGGTTGGGCCTTTCGAGGTATAGGGCCCGGCACCGTCCCAGCCTGAACGTCCGCCACATGGCAGGCACCATAACTATTTATAGATGTAAACATGTTTCCATTGTGTTTTGTGCGTGGCATCCTGATTATCTGTGCTCCTTTTTGCTGGATGTCTCCGTCTTCAGCACTCTGCTTACTTGGGCAGGACTATGGTCCTGCTCGAGTGGGACTGTCCGACCAGTCTTAGTTTCCAGCCCCTGATGGCTGAACTAAGCCCCATCATCTCTGCACGGTACTGGTCTCGATGGGGAGTCTGTGTTAAATACTCTGTTTCTGTATGGTTTCTGTTACCCGTTTGTATTCGTTTCGTGAAGAATGCTCCTATTAGTTCGCAATGTAGAAAACATTCTTGTTCCATTCTTTATTGTTATTTATTTTTTACCTTAGTTTTACTTTTTTATAGTTAGAATAACATTTTTACAGTATTTATAGCTGATTAGTCCTTTTTGGGTACAGCGGAATAAGAGACCGCACTGCACAGAAATCGTTGAAGGACGACAAATGCAGCCATGCGTTCCACGTGGAACATCAATTAAAGAAGAATTTTGATATATCATATATAAGAGTAATGCGGTATTTATATCATTTATATGTATTCTACATGATTGAAGAATGTCAAGGACAAACCTGAATGCGTTGAAGTAGCCACAGATCCAAAATCTTACTGGCGGAGTCTGCCTTCCAACACATCGTTAGATACATCAACTGCAGACATCGCTAGAATGACAACAGCTTATCGGTAAAATCCTCTATGTACTGTATCTCACCACCTGCTATTGTTATTTATATGTTTGCTTGTTTAACAATTTGTTGGCATCTAGCATTTTTATTTGTGAGTGCTGGATAGCTGTATGTCTGAATGAGGTATCAGTGCAGGTGACCATTGTGCACACACTGTTCCCGCTATATCAGCCAGATACCTTCGCATGATATGCTTCCCCTTGTTAGCCCCCGCACCCCCGTTCTGTTGTGCCCTTCCTGTGTCCTTTGAGATCCATCCTACATCAATATTCCTTCCTTGCGTGACGTATCTCCGTTCAGGGACCCAAGTCTATCCACCCCTTTCTCTTCTTCTCCTCTGCATTTCTCTTATCCTCTGTTATCTGTCTCTATGGCCACTTGGGTCTAGTCATGGCTCTAACTTTACCCCCTCCTCGTTTTTGCTCTACATCCCTGCTTCTCACTTTAGCACGTCTTTCGACGAACTACACTATTGCATACTCTTTATTGCTCTTTCTTACCTAATTCCCGGCAGCTGTCAGTATTATTTTCTCACCCGCGGGGTTTCGTTACATCCTTGCCTCCTATATTGTGCTAATTGGCTATGTCTGTGTTTCAACTGGCGAGACTGCCTCACTGTCTCTCATTTTTCACTTTTTGACTTCGATAGCCATACGTATGTGACCATTCGTTTCAAGCAAGCTCCGAATACAAGCAGAAAAGATTCTCGTTTTTTACTTATTATAACTTATATTTTACAATCTAACTCGCATATATTATCATTGTATTTTCTCTACATCATTATATTCTTTTTCATTTTGTTTTCTTTTTCTCGCCTGTTCTTGCAATATTGGCCTCTTTCTCTCCATCTCTCTCTCTCATATGATCTCTCGTACCATCCTCTTTTGTTCTCCCACACTGATTGTGTGCTAATACTCATTGTCTGTGGCCACTTTTGATGTAAGTATCTTAATTTATCCTTATTTATCACATTTTACATGCTACCACACCTTATCTATTTTCACTCCTCACCTACTTCTGTGCACTTTCATCTCCTCCTCACTTCTCCTCACACCATCTTCCTCCTGCTATGCCGCTCCATCTTTTCTTCCTCCGATATCTAACCGCTATCTCTCCTTTTATTTCCTCCCTATCTTAACCACGTTTGTCTCCATGTAAGATTCGTTGTACTGTTGTCTTTCGTTTGGCCTGATGAAGGCATTTTAGTTGAATCGCCGTTTGTCTCTGTATCTCGTTGTTAGGTTTTCTTATGTTTTATTTGGTAACAAATCTACCTATTTTTGTTTATCTTTATATTTACCCTGTGTTACTCCAGCCACTTACTTCCTGTTTAGGGTTGTTACCCTACACTGGAACATTTATCTGTTGTTCCCGCTAAACATCATTACCGTGTGCTAGATCACACATTTATATACCCTTGGCTCACAGCGTGTGCACTTGGCTCACAAGAATTACCGGTACGCATAGAAATGTATGTAAAAGTTAATATAATAAAATATAGAACTGGTTTAAATAGAACATGCAGAAGAAGATTAACTTTGTTTTTTAAGTAGAAAGATTTACTCAGATGAAGTGGTTTTCAAAATGTATCACCCTATGGGATAGATTTTGGCTCACACACACTCTTGTCTTCAAAGGATCATTGACACTTTACAATTCCATAGGGGAGCCGATCCCATCTTAATAAATCCAACAGTGTTTAAAATCCAGTTTGTTGCTGATCGAGTTGACAGTCTTTGTTTCTATATTATTATATTTTATATAAGTGAATGTAGGCCTATATTGTGATAATTATAATACACATTTACATAAATTACTGTTATAGTGGAGCTTTTCACGTTAAATAGCAGTTAAAATGCCATATATAATTATATCTGATTACACAGAAGTTAACATGTATACATAATAAACTAATCCCAACATTTCATACTTTAACAAACAGTTAAATAGAATTACAAGATATTGTGATTCAGAACAGGTTAAATTAAAATTACAATTTAAAAAACATGGGACTGCTTGTTCTTTGCCTATTGTCTGATACGTGGAGAAATGCTTGAAAGGACATAATGCAGGTCATTTCTAACACACAATCTGCTTCTTTGCTTCGTGTTCACTTTTACCTGAGATATAAAGCTTACCTCACAATGTTGGCACAAATGGAAGAAATACATAATCTCCTTTTTCACCATTTTGGGAGCTCACATCAGTGACCACATTCTGAGATTAGCTTCTCATCGAACATATCTATAACTCACGAATCAGTCTTCAATTAAAGAAATTCATTTGGACACTCATGGAGAACGTTTTCAATTGATAATTTCAAAGGATTTCGTACAGACTCAGCATCACGGAGTTCAGAAAAAAAACCGGTTTAATTAATTTTCCAATACTGTTAAACATAGTAAAATTATTATTTTTTAGTGAAAATTCTGAAAACACTTGGTCACCAGCTTTGTCACAGATGGCGTGTTTTCCACTATATCTATGGGTTGTTCTTGCCCTTCGCCTACGAGTGTTGCTGGTATTTTGGCCAAAAGTGCTTAATCTGGTCCCCCCCTACCAGAAATCAAGGAATTTAGTGAAACCTTATGGAAACTGTACAGCTGCATATGAAAATTGGCGAATTACCCTTTTTCTGTTTAGGATTATATTGAATTATACAGTCTATGGTTATTTTATTTTTTTATTTTTTTTTTGCAGGAGAATCTAAAATTATTTCTAAAACTTTAGTGGTAACACTGTTGGTAAACGCCACCAGCAACAAGAAGATGATAATTTTTCACATATTGCAACATTTTTAGCTTGACCTTTCTCTTCCAATGTGTCTCCTTCTTAATTGTTCAGAAGCCGAACGTTAGAATGAACGGACGTCCTTACAATACGTTTGGTATCTGCCTCATGAACAGATTCAGTCTGACTATATACGTCGCACCGATTGGTTGTCAGGTTCATTCATTATTTACAGTAAATGTTAAAACAAGTACCGAATATTTTATCAGTGTCACATCATTTTCGAAAGTTGCTCTTTTTATCTTTGGGTAATTTCGAATCATCATCATGTGACATATTCTTTCCAGAGCGTTGTCTTCCTTGTGAATTCTCAGAACACTCCGTGATTCTTGACGAGTTGACCTGCCGCAGCTAGACATGTTTATGCAATCTAACATATCACTGCACCATCATCGTCATTGGGGTCCTCTTCTCCTGTTACTGCTAACTCTGCCTTCAGCTGTTATGTCTATATGATCCCAAAAAAACCCAGCTTTCTTGTTATGATGTTGTCTTTGACATTTATTGATTTTAACACGTCTTGATTTGTTTTTAGCTGTTCATGGTATAAGTAAAATTCTTCAGTAGCCTCTCATTCCGAAAGCAGCGATTCTCTTTGCTATTGTTTTATTTAATGCGCATGCCTCACAGTCGTATATTGCCACTGAAAATACGAAAGTTCTGATAATGCATAGTTCGGTTATGCTGGTGGTATCTTGCCAAAGATTTTTAATTTCGCAAGTTTCAATGTAACCATTGCAATTCTTCTCTTGATTTCAACAGTGCAGCCTCCTGTGCTGTTTATGTTTGTGCTAAAATACTGGAATATTGTGTCCTCATGTGTTAATTTGATATGTCCTCTAGTTTGAAATTATCAATTATTATCCTTGGTTGTACTTTCACATTATCTGTTGTCATATTTTTTGCTCTAAGTAACATTTGCTTTAGACCATCTCCGTTTGTTGTTAAGAGAACTGTGCCGTCGGCATATCTGATTTTTGAGAGCTACTGAACACCGATGGTAAGAGGTTAGAAGTCATGTTTTAAGTTTAGCATTATGTTTTCAGTGTAAATGTTGAACAGGCACAATGATAGTGTGCATCCTTGTCTAACTCTTTTCTGTACTGTACATTAAACCATTCTGATATTGTTCCGTCCACTTTTACTGCTGCCTGTTATTTGTGATACAGCATTGCGATTAAATATGTGAGTTAAATTTTATATCCCCTGTCGACCATAATTTTCCATAATTGGTGATGTCGTACACAACTGTACGCCCTAGTGTAGTCGATGAAACATGCGTGTAGGTCTATATTGAATTCTCTGCATTTTTCTATAAAGATTTTCTTTTCGATATATGCTCTCTGATGCCTCTGCCGTACCTAAAATATGGCTGTACCTCATGAACTTCTGTTTCTATCTTATTTTGCATTCTCTTCATTATAATATGTAATAGTATTTTACTACCTTGACTTATTAAAGCGATAGTTCTGTAGTTAGTGCTTCTTCTTCTTCTTCTTTCGTTCACTTGAAACATGTCTATATCTGTAATTCTGTCTCCTTAATAAAACTCACTGTAATTTGTAGTTCATACAGTGTCCCATAGAGTTTTGATTCCAGTGTTGTTTCCTCTGGCCAATATGTCTGCCTCAGCGTTTCATGCTCAGAGCACTCTTGAAGTATATATTTGGCACTCTGTGCTGCCTGTCCACATGTACACATGGCCGTGTTGCCAATCTTGAACTTTGTATACATGTGACTGCGGAGTCGGTTGTGTCCTGTTCTGAGACGTAGAATTATAACTTGTTCTGGTCTGTTCATAATATGATAGTCATCTTGTGTTGGTGTTTGTGGCTTTCTTATTGACTTGATCATCTGTTTTTTCTGATGGTAGGTGATTGGTATATCTGGTTGGTCTTCGGCAGCACCTTCCTTAGCCAGTTGGTCTGCTTTTTCATTTCCTGGTATTCCACAGTGAGAGGGTATCCACTGCATGGTTACCCTATACTGGTAAGACAATTCGCTAAGTAGTTTTTTCAAGTCTGTTAGTTTTTCAGACTGGAGAGCTTGAAGCACTGACCTTGCATCTGTCAGGAATACCACAGGCTGTAGGTCAGAGTTGGAGTTCAGCAGTTTTTTAGCTGCCACACTAATTGCCTGGATTTCTGCATCATAATTATTGCAGAATTTTCCTGTCGGTGTTCTGATTGTATCTCTAGGCTTGTGTGGATATTCTATATATACACCTGCACCTCCATTCCTCACGGCATTCTGTGCTGACCCATCTGTGTATACTCTGACCCATATATCTTGTGGATATTCCTCATCCAGGAAACTGAGGGTGACTGTCCTTCGCTGCACACTGTTCTGTTCGTCCACGCTTAGTATTCCTTTCACATGGGTCTGAATATATATTGGCATTCCATGTCTTTCACTCCACGGGGTTTGTTCTGGTACAGGTCTTAAGGGGCTGTCAACTTCAGGTAGGTCTGTAAGTTGTCTGCGGAGTCGTTTAGCTTGATGGATAAAGCTGCTTCTTTTCAGTCGTCCCATTGCTAGATTTTGGAATCTTTCCTTCATTGGATGACTTGGCATACACTGAAACTTTTCTGCCTGAATTAGTACTTTTGTGTCTCTGCGTTCGCCAAGTGTTTGCATTCTTCCCATTTTCTGCATCTCTGCTATGGGTGTTGATTTCATTGCTCCCAACATTATTCTAAGTGCCTGGTTTTGCACTTTATCTAGATCTTGCAATGTGGTGTTTGATGCAGGACACCACGCAGCTGAACCATATTCTAGGTGTGGTCTTATGCCTTGCTGGTAAACTTTACTGAGTATATTCCCACTGGCTCCCCATGTGGTTCCACTTAGTTTTCTCAGGATAGCTAACTTCCTCCTGGCTTTTGTTGTTGCTTTGTTTATGTGCTGCTTCCATGTCAGTTTATCATCAAAAGTAACTCCGAGGTATGTGGGTTGTTTGTCTTCTTTCAAGAGCTCTCCATCTATTTTGATATGACCGGCTTTTTGTTTTGGTGAGAGGGTAAAAAGTGTAGTGCTGCACTTATCTGTGTTAATGCTGACGCACCATCTATTAGCACATAAGGTTATGGCATCGATAGCTCTTTGTATTTGTTTAGTGGCCACTGTCGCATGTTCTTCTGTGCACCAGATCACCAGGTCGTCAGCATACATTGCCACTTTGATCCCGTGTGGTAGTTCAGCAACTAGGTCATTGATGTAAACCAAGAAAAGTGTGGGCGACAGGACTCCTCCCTGGGGGACTCCATGACGCAATAGAACTTTCTTGCTCTTGCGACCATCTAATTGTACCCTGGCTCTTCTATTATGCAGGTATGCTTTTACCCATTTATACATTCTTGAGCTAACCCTGCAATTTCGCAATTTCTTTAGGAGCCCTTCTTTCCAGACCTTATCAAATGCTTTCCTGAGGTCTATCCATGCTGCTAGTACCAGTTTCTTATCTTGGAAGGCATCCTCAATCTCTTGGGAGAGGTAGGTTGCCTGATCTTCAGTAGAGTAGCACTGTCTGAAACCTGCTTGCTGTGATACCAGAAGGTTTTCACTTTCTAGGTACCACTGCATCCTAAGATTGATAATGCGTTCCATTGTTTTGCATAGACAGCTTGTGAGGCTGATGGGCCTGTAGTTGGAGACTGTGTTGCCATTTTTTCCTGCTTTGAGGAGTGGTATCATTATTGCTTCTCTCCACGCCTGTGGTACATTACCCGTGGACCAGCTTGTGTTAAAGATCTGCAGTAGCTTTGCTCTTGCTGCAATTCCCAGGTTTCTAATCATTTCATTGGACACTCCATCAGCTCCAGGGGACTTTTTCATTTTCAATTTGGATATTGCATGCTCCAGTTCTCTCATTGTGATTGGTGCCTCCATGACTTCAGGTATAGGTTCGCCTTGTCCAATGTTTTGCTGGTTCTCTCGAACCTCCTGTTGTTTGTCTGGGCTGACTTTGATGTTATTGTCTTCTGCAAAGTAATCTGCAAAGTAATCAGCTGCATGTTTACCTGTTAAAATGTTTTTATCTTTATAAAGTGTGATCCTGGTATTTCTCCCTGTACCTTCATCATTTAGTTGTTTTACAAGTTTCCATAATTTCCTAGTATCTCTTTCTAGGTTCAGCGACTCTGTTTTTTCTTTCCAGCTGTTCCGTCTGGCTTGTAACTTGGCTCTTTGAAATTTAGCCTTTGTTTGCTGATATTTGTTGTGATGTTCTTGGCTAGGTCTGTTCTCAGCCTGCTTTCTAGATGTTTCCATCTCATTTTGCAGCTTTTCCAGTTCATCATTCCAGTAGGGTTTGTAGTTTTTGCGTGCCCCCCTGGGTATGGTTTTACTAGCAGCATGTAGTATACATCTATTAAATTCACTCACTGCTCTATTGATGTCTTTGTCCAAGTTCATGTCCTTAGCTAGAACACTGGTTAAATGCTGGTACATTTTCCAGTCTGCCCTCTTATAGTTCCACCTAGTGAGCGTGCTGCTGTCCTTGGTATATTCATTGTGAATTTCCAGAAATACTGGTCTGTGGTCACTACCCCCAAGCTGCTTTCCAACGATACGTGTGATGTTCCATTCCAGGCCTGGTGAGTAGAATGCCAGGTCTGGTGTAGAGGTGGTGTGCCATGCTCTCGAGTAGAAGGTTGGTGAGTCTGCTGGCTGGTTAATAAGAATGAGATTATTTTCATCCTGCCAGCTCTCAAGTTCCTCACCTCTCTTGTCGATATGATCGTATGTAGTTAGTGCATAATTGTAGGTTGCCATTTTTTGGTAATGAGATATAAACGTATCTTTTACAGACCTTTGGCCATATACCAGTTTTCTAGATCGTGCAACATATTATATGGTATATAAGGGCACTTTCCTCTTCGCCTACCTGGATCATTTATGTTGTTATTTCATCACATCCTTGGGATTTGACTTGTTTAAAATGTTACATTGAGTTCCTGACCTACTCCCATGTCGGCTCTGGTTCTTGATCTTCATTCCTAAGTATGTTGATATCTTCTGTTATATTATATGTAATTCCAGTGTACATTTCTTGACAGTACTCTTTCCATCTATGAAGAATATCATTTTACTCCGTGAATGTATTATCTTTGTTACCTGTTCTTACACGTAATGATGGTTTGAAAACTAAGATATATATATAGTTCTTCCAAAAGAGAACATGTCTTTGCTTGTATCTTCTTCATGTAGTTTTTCTATTTCTTTACAATATTTGGTTAATTTCGAATATTTTTCAATTTAAAAAAATTCAAGTCTGTAGACCCATTCCCCTTGAGAAGCCAACCATGCCCTCATCAACTGAGAGCCACTAATCTATAAGTATATGTATTTTGTAAATACATCATTATTTATTGTTTAACGGAATGACCTTTTCACATACACAGCCATATATTTTGATGTATTGTGACCATTTTATTGAGTGTTGCTTTGTCATTTCTTTTTCACAATTAGCAGATTGATATTGTATTTTTTTAAAACACCAGATGCGGTATGCTTTACCCGGAATTCTTTTCTACACCACCAACAGAAGGACTCTATTCATTTGAACAATTCTACTTCTCGATGCCCAAGCTGGTTAATATAATCGATATCTCTAACGAAAATAATTCAATTGTCAGTCTATACAATTCAAGGTGAGAGACGTGGTTTATTTAATTGTTGCTGTGTCTTTAAGTATTTTTTATTTTAAATGCAATCAATACTGCATGTGTGCCGTTAGTGTGGTTGCATGGAGGTGGTACTTCTAGTTCTATTCATTATTTGCTGAAAGAGGAAGGACAAAAAAGAAAATAACAAGATTATAATCAGATAAGACTGAAAAAGGGATGCAACCAAGATTATATTCAGCTTAAATCGGAAAACGGAAAGCAATAAGTTGTTAGTGTATACAATTAAAATTGCAAAACTTGATTTATGTAATTGTAGCAGATTTTTAAATTGTCAATGATAATCTGAAATTGTAATACTACTTAGTATTCAAACTATCAAATATTAAAACAATAAATAAGAATTAAAAAAAAAGAAACACGGACTGTTTCCACCTTAAGCCTGTGAAACTGGGACCTTTGTCAAGAAACATTTAAAATGTTTTTAATAAACACACATAATTATCAAATGATTGAACTATGATTACACAGAGAGAGATTGTTTCTCACACAAATTTCCAAATGCAATGGCGCGATATACATACCCTGTATGTTTAATAGATGATTAACTTGCACACAAAAAAAGATCTACATGGCGTTCTACAATCAAAAAGAGCGCATCATCTTCTGAAAAGAGAAGAAATGCAGCAGCTCAATAGTGGAGAGTTGCTAGAAAGTGAAGGATAGACCAATATCCATCTCCAGTAAGCACTCAATGTCTGAACTGTCCAGGGACATTTACAGCTCGAATAGGGCTCACTAGCCATCTACGAACTCATACTCTAATTGAATTTTCAAAAGTGGATGTAACAAATGGTCATCATCACATGCGATGGACGAACAACAACAATAGATGATTATTTACACATACACATGTATCTATATATATATATATATATATATATATATATATATATATATATACATGCACACACATACAAACACATGTATCTATATATATGCAAACACACACACATACACACACACATATATATATATATATATATATATGCAAACACACATACACACACACACATATATATATATATATATATATATATATATATATACCCACAAAAATATATGTATAATCACAAGTCACTACTTATATGTATGAAAGGTACCACACAGATATGCATAAGCACGTAAATGCATTCACACAAGTATGGGTCCAAATAAGAATAAGCTTACAGTATCACACAGAAGGCAGATACATGCTTTAACATAAACAATCACCGTATATCAGGGAACTTCCTTCAAACACAGAAGATTGTCAGCTGTATATGAGGGAACTTCCTTCAAATACAGAAGATTGTCAGCTGTATATGAGGGAATTTCCTTCAAACACAGAAGATTGTCAGCTGTATATGAGGGAATTTCCTTCAAACACAGAAGATTATCAGCTGTATATGAGGGAACTTCCTTCAAACACCGAAGTTTAGCAGCTGTATATGAGGAACATCCTTCAATCACAGAAGATTGTTAACTGTATATGAGGGAACTTCCTTCAATCACAGAAGATTGTCAGCTGTATTAGAAGAAACTTCCTTCAATCACAGAAGATTGTCAGCTGTATATGTGGGAATTTCCTTCAATCACAGAAGATTGTCAGCTGTAAATGAGGGAACATCCTTCAATCACAGAAGAATGTCTGCTGTATATGAGGGAACATCCTTCAATCACAGAAGATTGTTACCTGTATATGAGGATTATTCCTTCAATCACAGAAGATTGTCAGCTGTATTAGATGGAATTTCCTTCAATCACAGAAGATTATCAGCTGTATATGAGGGAACTTCCGTCAAACACCGAAGATTGGCAGCTGTATATGAGGGAACATCCTTTAATCACAGAAGATTGTTAACTGTATATGAGGGAACTTCCCTCAATCACAGAAGATTGTCAGTTGTAAATGTGGGGAATTTCCTTCAATCACAGATGATTGTCAGCTCTATATGAGGGAACTTCCTTCGGTCACAGAAGATTGTCAGCTGTAAATGAGGAAACATCCTTCAAACACCGAAGATTGGCAGCTGTATATGAGGGAAACTACCTTCAATCACAGAAGATTGTCAGCTGTATATGAGGGAACTTCCTTCTATCACAGAAGATTGTCAGCTGTATATGAGGGAACATCCTTCAATCACAGAAGATCGTTAACTGTATATGAGGGGAGCATCCTTCAATCACAGAAGATTGTCAGCTGTATATGAGGGAACTTCTTTCAATCACAGAAGATTGTCAACTGTACGAAATGATTACTTTTTCTGTTGTTTAAATTAAAAAGGTCACACTTATGGCACCACGTACTCTTATCGTACCTCAATATATCGGGTTCAATTCCACCGCAGACAATTACGCATCTCGAGCTATCAGAATGCAATGACAAACTACTGAACTTATGTAATTGCCTAAGAAATCACTACAACCTGAAAAATATGAGTAAACAGCTACTTCCTGAATGGGATATGGTACGACATCTTATGTTGAGGAAAGCTTCATTCAACCGTGGATGTTCATCAAATTTGGTTATATTAGAGCTTTTAATCATAAAACACCATAGAGGTCGCATATCTGGCAATTCAGTCACACAGACCTCCGAACTTATTTATAGCATGTAATGATTTGAGTAGACTCCGACTTAGAAAAAAGGGAGGGGGAAGGTGTCTATGTCAGACGACATGTTCCACCATTGTGTATGTAGACATTCAATAAAATTGTGTATGTAGACATTCAATAAAATTGTGTATGTAGACATTCAATAAAATTGTGTATTTAGGCATTCAATAAAATTGTGTATGTAGACATTCAATAACATTGTGTATGTAGACATTCAATAACATTGTGTATGTAGACATTCAAAATCATAACATCCTGCAATCATTTAGTGGTATCAATATTAACCATATTTGATCACGCAAACCATATATTTTATTACACAAACCATATATTTTATTACACAAACCATATATTTAATGACACAAATCATATATTTAATGACACAAATCATATAATTGACCACACAAACCATATATTTTATCACACAAACAATATATTGTATCACACAAACCATATATTTTATCACACAAACCATATATTTAATGACACAAATCATATAATTGACCACACAAACCATATATTTGACCAAACAACCATATATTTGACATCACAAACCATATATTTGACCAAATAACCATATATTTCACCACACAATCCATATATTTGACCACACAAACCATATATTTGACCACAAAAACCATATATTTGACCACACAAACCATATATATGTGACCCCACAAACCATATATTTGATCACACAAACCATATGTGTGCACAGTTTCAATACAGCCAGTGCATATTCAGTATAAATTTAACAAGGAAAACAATCAATGTTGTATGCAGCATAACCTGGGCACGGGAAAAAATAGATATATTTCTATGGTATATGTTTTGTTAGCCCGTAAAACTGTGTACTTAGTGATTTCTGTCCCTACTTAAGTATATGGATCAGAGATTATCTCACGATATAATCACCATTTGACATTTCAGAAATAAAATGTTGTTCGTCTGTGGTAAATAAAAAGTCGACATTCACCAATTGGGCTCAACTAATATGATGATGGCGATAACAATAATCACAGTAATGTGTCCAGCTATGACTAATGAATCATATCCCCGGGTCTGGGATTCCTTCCACACTCTGAGCAGATGTGGCACGAGTCTGTGAGACATCTCCTATTTTTCTTCTACCATGTTTATGTTGAGCATTAGCTCTGAGATTTTCTGCAGCAGATTACCCTATCTCGATTCTGTGATACAAATTAGACATGTATTTTGCAAAACTCTACCACAAATTTCTTTCTGCATTGAAGTGAGGCAGAAATGTCTTAAACCTATCTCTAAAATATGTCTTTTGTCCCCAAGCTTTGCGGAAGCCAGTATGCTGTTCTCACTATAGCAGTGTTTTGACAGATGGAGATCTTTTATGTGAACTATGGCCAGTGTGTCTGTGCCTTCATCAGCATTATGCATGCGTATGTTTACAGATTTCGTTTTCTCAGCGCATATACTGATTTATCTCAATAACTATTTTGAGTATTTTGTAGCTTAGATATAGCTTATATAGCATTGGTTGAGAATGTTGACATGTCTGGCGTCTGATTTTTATGTTTCACAGGCATAAAGAAGTGATACTATTTCTGCTGAATGGAAGATTATGAGTTGTGTAGTAGCCGTTATTTCCATTAGAGCCCCATACATTTTCTCTTAAATTCAAAACATAGTACTAGCTAGAGCTATTCTAATGTTTACCTCTGTGTTGATGTTTACCGCTGTAGAGTGAGACATCCCTAGATATGGTACTAGCTAGAGCTATTCTAATGTTTACCTCTGCGTTGATATTTACCGCTGTAGTGTGAGCCATCCCTAAATAGGTGAAACTATTTATAATCTGAAAATATTCCTATTTCATTTTTATATGAAGATTGGAGGGTGGATTCGTGCAAGTTACAACATAACCACTGATTTTTGTGTTTTGATTGTGAAACCGAACTTGCCGCAAGGTTCCTCAAATCGATTTATATTGACCTGCATACTATCTTGAGACTCGGCATATAACGCACAGTCATCTGCGTGGAGAAGTTCTCTGAAACTTGTATCTCCACATTAGTTTGTGTTTTCGAGAACAGAAGACTAAATAGCCTGACGTCTTTCTTGATTTTATGTGAATCTGGCTCATGACCTCTTTCTTACAAGTATTTCTTTCTTTTGATAACTTTCGATATTAGCCTATCACTTGAAGCTACCAAGTTAAATGCTATGATTGGTTCTCTCTGCAGACAAAGATCTGATTCGTTGATGATAGTGTACATATGGACAATAATGAGTACAATTAGATCAATCCTTTTTGACTTTTGAAGATTTTGTAACAGTAATATTGATAGGTTACATGATAGTGCCATGGATATTTAAATTTGTATTACAAGGTTACAAGATAGTTCCAAGGATATTCTAATTTGTATTACAAGGTTACAAGATAGTGCCAAGGATATTCTAATTTATTATTACAAGGTTACAAGATAGTTCCAAGGATATTCTAATTTATTATTACAAGGTTACAAGATAGTTCCAATGATATTCTAATTTATTATTACAAGGTTACAAGATAGTTCCAAGGATATTCTAATTTGTATTACACGGTTACAAGATAGTGCCAAGGATATTCTAATTTATTATTACACTTTTCAAGTTTTAATTTGGAGCGTCATGAGCCTGTGAGATCTCATTTTGTTGCTTACATTTTCTCATATTCTGTACATAATATGTCTAGTATTTGATTGTAAGTTTTTTTCAAGCCTAGAGTTCCACGTTGGACAGACAGTGGCATTCAAGATTGTAATGAAAGATGGAAGTAATAAACTAAAGTTACAAGGTGGAGATCAGATCCGAGTTTGGTTTGAGGATAAATTGAATAGTGCACGAATGGCTGCAAAGGTTACAGATTTCAACAATGGAACATACCTGGCTACTGCACCTCTGCCATGGGTAGGAAAATTAAGGTAATTACAAAACATTTCAAAATAATGTCTTCTGGTTCATTTATATACTAATTTCCTTGAGAAGGTAGAATAACGTTTCCATCGTGAATAAGTAAGTGCTGCAGGCAGTACTAGTTAATAGATTTGCGGTCTGCTAATTGATATTCAACGGAGCGCTTGCCTGAAATCCATTTTCAATAACGCTGATTAATATGTAAATTACATTTATCTTTCGTAAATTTCTTTCGAAGATCTTAATCAAAGTATTGTATTTATCTCTTATGATGATGATTATAATCATATAATCTCTTTAGCTGTGAGCGGGTGGCTTTAGATAGCCAATAACCTTTCTGACAAAAGCAAATGTTATTCTCAGATGTGTAACCGAGGCGACACCCAAACTCATCACATCTCAAAGGCACGAGTTTGTAAGCATGTGTGGTTTAAGAATGTATATTTAGTCCTCGATAAGCGATATTCCAGTGTGTGAGTATATCAGGATTACCACGTCCTGTCAAAGTTACATGGCCCACATCTAGGTCACCCATCTCACCATTATTTTCTTAGATTTGTTGATCTATCCACAGTGATGAGACATCTAGCATTACCCGCCACCTTGGAGTCTACCACAAAACGACAAAGTTGCCGTGTCCACTAATCTCTTCGTTATTCATGGAGATTTATTTGATAGAAGGCAAAAGTAAGAAATTGAGACACGATGTGAAAAGGATTATTTTCTTTTCACGGGTAACAGGTTGTCAGTCTATCCACAAACTTTCCTTACTCACCTCCTATAACATGCCTGGAAAGAAGACAACCGTCTTATTCTTTACACCTTGAACTAGAAGTCCGACCCCGATTGTCACACTGGCGATTTATCTCCTATAGAGTATTTCAAATATAGAAAAGACTTTAACAAAAAGAAAATAAAGCAAAATAAAAGAGTAATAAAATGTTTCTTGGAATTATAATCTAATTAGTTCGAATTATAATCTAATTAGTTTAAATTTAATCTAGTTAGTTGGTGTTACAATCTAGTTAGTTGGACTTATAATCTAGTTAGTTGGAATTATAATCTATTTATTTAGAATTATAATGTGAACAGTCTAATTTAGTTGCTCCTCTCATACACAAAACGTTGTATATTTTTCATACTAATTCTCAAAGCTTATTGAATAGCCACTGAACCGTCTAGAGCATTAGTGACCAACGGTGCGACATCTTTGATTGCTTGTTGTCAGCCACAGAGAGTACCAAATCCCTGTTAGCTGGAATAAACAAATCAGTTTAATTTTGGTTGTAGACTTATTGTTTCTCTCTGGACCTATATTCCCAGATATATGCCCCACAACTGATCACACACATGCTTATTCTATTTGATTACTCCAACAGTTCATTGGTTGGCAATATGATGTATACGCAATGACCAATGAAAATCTCTCATTATTCAACTCATTGCTAAACATCACCTTTGTAGATCAAGAGAAGGCATTTGACATAGTTGACCGGAACACATTGTGGCAGACACTTGAAGATTACGGAATACATGGAGAATTACTAGACAATATAATGGAACTATATAACAACTCATTAAGTATAATAAAGGAAGGACTCACAGAATCATTCGAAACAATATGTTGGAGTAAGACACGGTTGTATACCATCACCACTGCTGTTTATTACATAAATGGATATGATGGCAAACGAAATAGAAGCAAGAGGGGAACACAAAAGTACAGAAACAGCAAGAGGCCTAGTTAAACTCTCTGCTCGATCTACACTTCGCAAATGATCAAAGTCTAATATATGAAACTGAAGATGAACAATAAAGTTATTATTCAAAATTCATGAACACATTCATTATATGCAGCCTGCAAACAATATATTGTGAAATTAAACACATAAAAACAGAAAATATAAAAATATGCAGAGCAACAGAACAGCTAAATGTGTATGTTGGCGGCATAAAACTAAAACAGACGACATAATTTAAATATCTATTTGAAGCATTTTCCAGAAGACGGCAAAATAGATTGAGAAATTGAAATGCGATGCCAAAAAGCAAACGCGGTAACATACCAAATGTCACCACTGTCTAAAAACCCAGCCATGAACATGGCGAACAAGCGACATATAATAAACACCGTCTTTATACCAGACCCTGATAAAAACACTTATGAAAAAGATTACAAGATGTGAGATTAAAGTTCTGAGAAAGGATATAAACGTCATCAGAAGATACCACATGCGAAATGAAGACATCAGAAAGATAGTAGCGACCATAACATGCAAACAATATAAAGAAATATAACAGATCAACTGGTTCAGCTACCTTATGCGAAAGAAACCATCACAGCCAGCCATATAGGCATACAAAAGTAAAAGAACGGCTACAAAGTAAGAGGAAGACCAAGAACAATATGGGCAGATTCAGAGAGATAGTTAAAAACCAAGGCCTGACCATGACAAGCGCAACAAAGTTCGCCAAAAACAGAAAATTTCAACTACCCACGACGTCTAACAGCATTATCTTTCTAACACAATAGATGGAGAATTGGTTTTCACAGCTAAAATTCCTATTCTGAATTATTTTTAGAGTAAACTTTAGATTTCAAGATTTAAGTGAATTGACTGATCCAGTACAATATCATAAATTAGGTGGTCTTCTAATACAGTAAGAAACAGTCGGCATTCCATGTGATGTATTCTTTTCAGAAAGTAGTCTTTCTTATGAAAACATTTTTTAAATGGTAGAGTATCCTATTTAGGAAGCAACCATCAATCCATCATATTTTTTAGCTGTAGTGATTTTTAGGCAATATAAATGCGTTCAGTAGTGTGTCATTGTTTTCTTAACCGTCCGGATGCACAATTGCCTGTGGTGTGGATCGAACTCAGCACTTTGGCGAATAAACCCACGACCAATAAAAAAAATGCACTGAAGTGCTGAGGGTGTCAACAGCAAAAGAGAGGGATACCGTAAAAAATGGGAGTTTGAAAATATCCTATGTGAAGAACAAGGTAATGTATGCTGTATTCAAGAAACACACCTCAGCAGCGATATAGCCTTTAAAATCAGATGCTACCACTGTTACTTATCAGACCGAACGAACAGACAAAAGGGTGAAATTCTGATACTTGTTAAACACAATATCAGTACATGTCAGATTGAAGTGTATACTGAGGGTGCAGAATACCAGATCCTCCACCTAAAGATAGACAGAATATAATTTCATCTCCTGAACTACTACTGCCCAAAGGATAGAAAAAGAGAGACTTATGGTGTGTGGTGACTTACACAGCTAACCTCAGAGCTGGGGCTATGATCACATGGACAAGAGAGGTTAGGAACTTGAGAGCTGACAGGATGAAAATAATTTCATCCTTATTAACTAGCCAGCAGACTCACCAATCTTTTACTCGACAGTAGGCACACCACCTCTACACCATACCTGGCATTCCACTCACCAGGCCTGGAATGGAACATCACATGTGTCGTTGGACAGCAGCTTGGGGGTAGTGACCACAGACCAATATTTCTGGAAATCCACAATGAATTTACCAAGGACAGCAGCACGCTCACTAGGTGGAACTATAAGAGGGCAGACTGGAAAATGTACCAGCATTTAACCAGTGTTCTAGCTAAGGACATGAACGTGGACATAAGTTCATCAATAGAGTAGTAAGTGAATTTAATAAATGCATATTACTATCTGCTAGTAAAACCATACCCAGGGGGGCACGCAAAAACTACAAACCCTACAGGTATGTTGAACTAGAGAAATGGCGAAATGAGAAGGAAAATTTAGACCACAGGCAGACAACAGACCTAGCCACGAACACTACAACAAATATCAGGAAACAAAGGCTAAATTTCAAAAAGTCAAGTTACAAGCCAGACGGAGTAGCTGAAAAGAAAAAAAAACAGAATCGTTGAACCTTGAATAAAAGAGACACTAGGAAATTATGAAAACTGGTAATAAAACAACTAAATCATGAAGGTACGGGGAGAAATACAAGGATCATACTTATAAAGATAGAAACATTTTAACGGGTAAACATGCAGCTGATTACTTTGCAGATTTCTTTGCAGAAGATAATAACGTCAAAGTTAGCCTAGATAAACAGCAGGAGGTTCCAGAGAACCAGAAAAACATTCAACAAGGTGAACCTTTACATGAATTCATGGTGGCACCAATCACAATGAAAGAACTGGAGCATGCAATATCCAAACTGAAAATGAAAAAGTCCCCAGGAGCTGATGGAGTGGAGTGTCCAATGAAATGATTAAAAACTTAGGACCTGCAGCAAGAGCAAAGCTACTGCAGATCATCACCACGATCTGGACCACAGGTAATGTTCCGCAGGCATGAGGGAAGTACAATAATGATACCCCTCCTCAATTCATGAAAAAGAAAAGATGGCAACACAATCCCAAATTGCAGGCCCATCAACCAGCCTCACAATCTGTCCATACAAATCAATAGAACACATTATCAATCTCAGGGATAGGTAGTACCTTGAAAGTGGAAAATTTATTTTTGTATCGCAGCACGTAGACTTCAAACAGTGCTGCTATATTTAAGATCAGGCAACCAAGAGATTGAGGATGCATTCCAAGATAAGAAACTGGTACTTGCAACATGGATAGACCTCGGGAACAAATTTGACAAGGTTTGGGAAAAAGGACTCTTAAAGAAATTGCGAAATTTGCAGGGATAACTCAAGAATGTAAAAATGGTAAAAGTATTCCTGCATAATATAATAGCCAATATACACTTGGATGGTCGCAAACGTAAGATAGTCCTTCTGTGTCATGGAGTCACCTAGGAGGAAGCCTGTCACCCACACGTTTCTTGGTTTACATCAATGACCTAGTTGTCGAACTATTACACGGGATCAAAGTGGCAATGTATGTTGACGACCTGGTGATCTGGTGCACGGAAGAACTTGAGACAGTGGCCACTAAACAAAGAAAAATAGCTATTGATGCCTTAATCTTACGGGCAAATAGATGGTGCGTCACCGTTAACATAGATAAGTGCAGCACTACACTCCTTACCTACTCACCACAACAAAAAGCTGGTGATTTCAAGATAGAGGCAGAGCTCTTGAAAGAAGACAAACAACTCACATACCTCAGAGTTACTTTTGATGACAATAATGACATGGAAGCAACACATAAACAAAGCAACAACAAAAGCCAGGAGGAAGTTAGCTATCTTGAGAAAACTAAGTGGAATCACATGGGGGGCCAGTGAAAATATACCCCGTAAAGTGTACCAGCAAGACAAAAGACCACACCTGGAATATGGTTCAGCTGCGTGGTGTCCTGTATTAAACACCACATTACAAGATCTAGATAAAGTACAAAACCAGGCGCTTAAGATAATGTTGGGAGAAATGAAATCATAGTAGAGATGAAGAAAATGGGAAGAATGCAAACACTTGGCGAACGCAGAGACACAAAGGTACTAATACAAGCAGAAAAGTTTCAGTGTATGAACTGTCGTCATCAAATGAAGGAAAGATCCCAAAATCTTGCAATGGGACGATTGAAAAGAAGCACGTTTTTTTTCCATCAAGCTAAACGACCCCGTAGACAACTTACAGACCTACCTGAAGTTGACAGCCCTTTAAGGTGTGTACCAGAACAAACCCCTTGGAGTAAAAGGTATGGAATGCCAATATACATTCAGATCCACATAAAAGGAATACTAAGCGAGGACGAACAGAACAGTGTGCAGCGAAGGACAGTCACCCTCAGTTTCCTGGATGAGGAATATCCACAAGATATATGGGTCATAGTATACACAGATGGGTCAGCACAGAATGCAGTGAGGAATCGAAGTGCAGGTGTATATATATAGAATATCCACACAAGCCTAGGGATACGCCAACACAAACAGGGAAATTCTGCAATAATTATGATACAGAAATCCAGGAAATTAGTATTGCAACTGAAAAACTGCTAAATTCCAATCCTGTACTACATCCCGTGGTATTCCTGACAGATGCGAGGGCAGTGTTTCAAGCTCTCCTCCTGGAAAACGAACAGACTTACACAAACTACTTAATGAACTATCTTACCAGTATAGGGTAAGATTGCATTGGTTACCCTCTCACTGTAGAATACCAGGAAATGAAAAAGCAGACCAACTGACTAAGGAAGGTGCTGCCGAAGACCAACCAGATATACCAATCACCTACCATCAGAAAAAACAAATGATAACGTCAATAAAAATAAGCCACAAACACCAACACAAGATGACTATCACATTATAAACAGACCAGAACAAATTGTAGTTCTACGCCTCAGAACGGGACACAACCGACTCCGCATCGACATGAACACAACGTTCAAGATTGGCAACACGGCCATGTGTACATGTGGACAATGCAGCACAGAGTGCCAAATATATATTTCAAGAGTGTAATGAGTATAAAACGCTGAGGCAGACATATTGGCCAGAAGAAACAACACTGGAATCAAAGCTCTATGGGACACTGTATGAACTACAAAAGACAGTGAGTTTTATTCAGGAGACAGAATTACAGATATAGACATGTTTCAAGTGAACGAAAGAAGAAGAAGAAGAAGCATCTAGAAGAAAAACCACTAAAACAATATGTCCACTAACAAAGGAACAGAAAAAATCGTAAAATCTAAATAATTTGTCTATTTTTAAGAATTGTTTTTCGAATTTAAACTATTTCAATGGTGTATTAAACTATTTCAATGGTGTATTAAACTATTTCAATGTAGTATTAAATTATTTCAATGGTGTATTAAACTATTTCAATGTAGTATTAAATTATTTCAATGGTGTATTAAACTATTTCAATGGTGTATTAAACTATTTCAATGGTGTATTAAACTATTTCAATGGTGCATTAAACTATTTCAATTGTGTATTAAACTATTTCAATGGTGTATTAAACTATTTCAATGTAGTATTAAATTATTTCAATGGTGTATTAAACTATTTCAATGTAGTATTAAATTATTTCAATGGTGTATTAAACTATTTCAATGGTGTATTAAACTATTTCAATGGTGTATTAAACTATTTCAATGGTGCATTAAACTATTTCAATTGTGTATTAAACTATTTCAATGGTGTATTAAACTATTTCAATGTTGTATTAAACTATTTCAATGGTGTATTAAACTATTTCAATGTTGTATTAAACTATTTCAATGTTGTATTAAACTATTTCAATGTTGTATTAAACTATTATAATGTTGTATTAAAAACAGTTTATTTTACAAAGACATTTTTTGACCCCACTCTCCCCCCCCCCCCCATCCTTGTCAACAGCAGTCTAACGTTTTCCAACCTCCCTCTACTTAATTGCTAAACATAGTTTAAATTAATAAAAGAACTGAATTAATAAACATAGTTTATTGACCGCCCAAATATTATCTTACGCTGTTCTAATAATTTCCTCTAATATATTTGTTATCTTAAGCTGTTCTAATAATTTCATCTAATATAAGTGTTATCTTAAGCTGTTCTAATAATTTCCTCTAATATAATCATTATCTTCTACTGACAGACTGTTCGTAGCTCTGGCATACCCCAGGGAATATCTCAGAGCCGTACTTTATATTCTACAAATATTCAAAATATTTCGTCCAGTCGTTGCAGTATATAGGAATTCTTTGGTAAGTTGTCATGTTTTATTAGATAAATACGAAAGTTGTATGTAAAACAGACAGGGTCATAGATACGTCTTTAGTAACGGGACGGAGCTGGCAGGAGTTTACTTCACACAATAATAATAAAAAAAATTAGTTCGCCTATTTTAGTGTGGAATTCCCTCTTCTGCTTGAGAAATTGGATAACATTTTTTTGCAAAATGTGGTCAAGGAGGGAGAGTTGTCATCGATATAACGTTAAAGCCAATATCGTCAAAGCAACCTTTGTGGCTTTCTATCTTTCTTTTGTTCACTATTATATAACGGTTATATATGTTTCGTTACGCATGCTACTATGGTTGGGGGTGCACCTATTGGTCCAGTATCGCCGACTTTAGCACCTGTGTTTGCTTAGGTACCTGCTCGACATAGTGGATGCCCCGACCAATCTTAGTTTCCAGCCTTTGTTGGCTGGACTAAGCCCCCATCTTCACTTCAAGGACATGGCTAAATATCTAATACTAAATGTCATGTTCTGATTTCTTAAGGGGTAGGGGTTCAAACACACCTGTCCATTATATATCGGCTTGAAAACAGGACTAAGCAATCAATAGCTTCGGGTGAAATAGTATTTATGAATATTATAGTCCGTGCACAAATTCCTTTACTCTAAAGTAATGTTCTCAAACATTGTTTTGGCTAATTACTGTGACTTTTTTAATGATACCTTAAAATATTAGACTTTTATTGACTATTTTGTTCCCATAGAACATTTTTTACACTAATATTATATGTATACAATGAACAGCTAACAAGACAAAGCAAGAAGTGTTAAGATTAATAAACGTTGAAGGCAACATCATAACAAGAAAACTATGTTGTTGCTTTGTGGTCATATAAAAAGACATAACAGCATGGACAGATTAATAACTGAATGCAGAGTTAACGACAACAAGGGAAGAGGGCGCCCCAGACGATGATGATGCAGTGATATGTCAAATTGCTTAAACATGTCTCTAGCTGCTGCCGGTCAACTCGCGTTTAAAAATAATACGTTTTTTTTCTTTCTCAATAGTCATAGAAATGTATAATGATCTGAGGACAGATTATTGGCACTTGTATAGCGGCTGTTTGTGCGTTCATATTCTCTTCTCATTATCGAATTCCTGTGTGTACCGTCCAGAAAAAAATATGAATTTATAACTAATAACAGCAGGCCACCCCCCAAGTGGTGGAGGCGATCAAGTTTCTCCACAACTCACTATCTCTTACGTTGTTAACCAGTTGTGTTGGCAGCATGCTGCTATGTCATGATAACCCCCATACAGATTACGTAGCATTTGGTAGATTACGCAGAAATGTATGGGACAGAAAAAGTATAAGAGCAACCACCAAACTTGAACTATATCATGCTGCTGTTATACCAACCCTACTATACGCTTGTGAAACGTGGACAGTGTATGCTAGACATGCAAGAAAAAAAACTAAATCACTTCCATCTTAGCAGCCTACGTAAATTACTAAACATCCATTGGTGGGACAAAGTACCAGACTACGAGGTCTTGGAAAAATCAACCTCAATAAGCATCTACACATTACTTATGAAGGCGCAGGCACGCTGGCAGGTCATCTTGTGCGTATGGAGGACTCGCGTCTGCCAAAACAAATATATTATGAGCACTCAAGGCAGTAATTAGAAAAGGCGGGGGACAGAAAATGCACTTCAAAGACACGCTCAAGTCATCACTGAAACATTTTAAAATTGTCTTAGGCTCTTAGGCTCAGGATAAAACAGCATGGTGTTACAGTCTTAGAACTGGAGCACTAGCGGCGGAAGAGACCAGGTTAGATACTGCAAGCCAGAAGCGGGCACGTAGAAAAGAAAAAAACCTCTCAACGTCCCGTAGACACCCTCTACAAATGTCAATTCTGTAAAAGAACTTTTTTTGCGCACATTGGACTTGCTAGTCATTTAAAAACGCACTAATAATTTTTTTATTTTTTATTACTGATTGTTATTATTATTATGGTTGAGTTTTTGGTCATCGTCGATTACGACGGACGAACATCATATTTTCCACTTGATCATTTATAATTAGTTTATGTAAAAGCGCACATTATCTCATGTTTTCACACATTCACTAATCTGTCTGATTTAAACCGTTTCCTCACATTAAATGATGCGTCTGCTTTAATAAATTTCTTTAATGTGTCTGATTTAATAAGGCTACACACATTCAGTTATGTGGCTGTGTTAATACGTTTTCCCACATTAATGATATGTCTGATTTAATGGGAGGGGGTAGGGGGTGGGGGGGGGGGGGTTAATCCAGCGACCAGTGTACTTTTTAAACATTAATTTCCATATTGCGTTATAGGGGTGCAGACTTCGCCAAAAGGAGGATGCTGTGGTGTCCTAAAAATTACTGCAGAATAATATATTATTTTAAAACAAATTATATATGTTATGGAGCGGTCATACTGAGCAGAAAAAGAGAGGGTACACGACCATTTTCATCCCTTGTGCTTACTCTTTCGGGGTGCTCTATTTATTTTGGGAAAGGACAGGGGGTTGAATCTCGAACACCCCAGCCTCGTGTTATATATGTAAGTGTTCATTGGCTGTTGTTTTGCTTCATATCTCGTTTCAAATGTGATTCGTTTACCGATAAGTGATTAAGCCTCTTTCATGTTAGTCTAACACCATTTTTTATGTTAGTCAAGCACGAATCTTGTATGTTAGTCAAGCATGATACTTTTATGTTAGTCAAGCACGATTCTTTTATGTTAGTCAAACACGATTATTTTATGTTAGTCAAACATGATTTTTTTATGTTAGTCAAACACGATTATTTTATGTTAGTCAAACATGATTTTTTTATGTTAGTCAAGCATGATTCTTTTATGTTAGTCAAGAAGGTTGATCCAGGAATAGGGTAATAAAGTTTTGCTAGTTAGGGACAACCGTAATAACACACACAAATCGACATTTCAGCCACAAGTCTTTGTCAAGACAACAATTTAAACAAAATTAAAACATATAACAGAAAACGAACAGTAATGACATCGACGGTCACATTGGTATGTGTAGTATTGATTGACCGGAAAAGGTGAAATGACACAGGACAAGGAAAATACAAAAATGACCACAAACATGTGACACGAAAAAAAACAGAAACTATGGATCGACTAGTCATACAGTAGACAGGCACTAATTAATGCCGTCGGGTTTAAGAGTGCCATATTGGTAAATGTAGCGGTTCTCAAGCACTAGATGGGTCTGATCGTCAGTCGTCAGAGAAGCACGACTTAATGGCCGTAACCTGAATGTCCTGGGCGCTCCGATGGCCCGTGCCATTAAAGTGGACGTCAACAGGCAAACCCGAATGGTTTTTATGTTATACAGATGTTCGCAAAATTGGTCTGAGAGCCTCCTTTCAGTTTCACTTATATATGTCATGGCACAACGCTTGCATATGATGGCATAGATAACATTGCGGGACACACATGTGACACTCTCCTCAATGGTGAAGGTGGCTTTCGGGAATGTGACAGACCGGATCTGGGTGACATAGTCACAAGTGTAGCATTTGCTGCGTTTGCATCTGATGGTGCCAAAATGATTAGGAACGTCAGGCTGGAGGTGACTCCGGACCAGTCTGATCCCGCGTCTCGGGGTCAAACTCTAACTAACAAAACGTTATTACCCTGTTCCTGGATCTACCTGTTGGGTTTCAGTTTTGTGCAGTAAGTACATATGTTAGTCAATCACAATTCTTTCATGTTAATGAACCACGATTCATTTATGTTAATAAAGCACGAATTTTTTTGTTAATAAAGCACAATTTTTTATGTTAATGAGGCACAATTATTTTATGTTAGTGAGGCACAATTATTTTATGTTAGTGAGGCACAATTTTTTTTACCACGAACAGGATTTCATCTTGGTTACACCAGGACCCATGACATATAGAAAAATAGTATTTGCGAGAGCTATGATAGTCACGTTATAGCAATCTACAAAACATAATGAAGCGAAAACGTTGACACTGCATATTTTTGTACAGAGAAGCAAATTGGGCTCGATTTTGACTTTTTCCAGAAAAGTAAAAGTATTGACAGTACAATGGATTTAACTTGATCCAGTATGTAGCAGTTGTCAATATCGTGAAATTGCCAGGTTTATAAGGAAGTAGGATAATTCAATGGTTCTCGACGAGGCACTAAATGACCTCCTGAGGACCACGGTGATTTGCAGGGAAAACACGAAGAAAACATTTGTTGAAAGGACACAGGATTGTAATTATAGTGAATAAAATGTAGAAGTATAAATATCAATGAACCGTGGATTACTGGGGAACCAATAAAAATCGTGACCATTTTTGTAAGGTCCAGGAGAGCCACAGAAAACAGTCTTTTCTAAAAGGAGCCAACAAATGGTTGAGAACCACAGGGATAAATTATAGTGAGAACTGGAGAAATGACACATAAATCTAAATGTATTTACATGCGGCTAAGTATAATTAGAATATCAAGAGAATGTGTTCTATATTAGATTTCCTCTACTGTAACCATTTATTAGCAATCACGACCAGATCGTGGTGCAGCACCGTGTGCTATTGTTACGTATTTAATTGAAATTAAGCTTTATCATAGTGGTTTTTTATTGTTGTCATTACGATTTTATATTTGTTAATACTGAGTACTTATTCTAGAACAATTACTATGTAGATAAGTGAAGCTGCCCCGTGTTATCACACTCAAGTGGTTCCAGGGTTTCAGCCTTCTGAGTTGTGTAATCTCACAAAACAGAACGGAGCACCTTGGTTCTGTGGTCATCCAATAAAACAACAGCTGAACTGTTCTCACTATGCTGGGACAGTTACTGTTGTGCAGTCTATGAATTACCCAGTTACAGATGCAGAAATGGAAATATTAAACCGTTCGTGCAGGTAAGCATAAAATATCTACTTAAGTCAACAAATCATTTAAACATCCAAATAGAGACAACAGAAATAAAACAAGTCAAAGAATTGAAGTACCGTCTTTCACAGAAGACAGACGATTCGAGAAATAGATAGAAACAAGATGTCAAAAAACAAATGCTCTGACATAATAACTGTTTCCTTTGCTATTGCACCTAAAATTCATCATTAAAGTAAAGAAAGAAATGATTAAGAGCATATTTATGCCAACACTATACTACCAATGTCAGACTTGGCAACTGACATATACACATAAAGATCGAAAAATGCAAATTGAAATGTCTAAGGAAGGCTATTAGAGTCACCAGACTGGACCAAATGCGCAATGAGAACATCAAAATGATAATAGGTACAATGACATGCATCAAATATATAGAGAAACAACAGAAAAAATCGTTTGAACATCTTATGATTATGAACGATCAACTTCCCATAAGCGCTTACAACAAGATGGAATCAGGATACAGAGTCAAGGACAGACCTAGGAAAAGATGGATAGACAGCATCAAGACCATCCTCAATAAACATGACTACATCTCAACCAGAGCAACACACCTGGCTCTGGAACACAGACTACATCTCCTTCACAAACCCCTACACTAAACGGCAAGTGTAGAGGCTACGATAACACCACCTGGGGATATACAATATATAATCTCGGAGGATGTCTACATTAGTTTTTGTGCCAGTCCATGGAATTTTCATCACTTTTCTCAAAATTCACTTTGTCCATATTCACCATGAGTTCTTGTGTTTACCATTCATGTTTCACATCAAGAAGAAGAAAAGCTTCAATATAACACCATATTACCTTGTATTCATGTATGCACTGAAAGTACTCCATTGCATGGAATGTTTCTCATTTATTGAAATGTTGATTTGGCTTGTGCAATCCTGATCTTTATCTCATTCGAGAGTACAGAATAATAAGTAATACATTTAATTTGTATTTTCTATCCATCTTTAGGTGTACACAGCGCACATATAATACATGGTAGATAAAACACTGACCAACGACAGCTAGAAAAAAAATGTGAATATGCTGAAAGAGTCACATATAAGAAGGGAATTACTGCAAACATCAGGAAGAGTAGGGGCCACAGTATGAGACAGAAGAGTTTGCAGAAGATTGTGGCAACATGAAAGATTTAAGAACATTGTCGCAACGTGCAAGATTGTAGAAAAGTTTGACAGTATGTGAAAAAAATAATATAACAAGATTCATGATGTTCGTCCGTCGTGATCGACGATGACCAAAAACTCAACCAAAATAATAATAACAATAGATAATAAAATAATAAAGTTAATAGTGCGTTTTTTTAAATGACTAGCAAGTCCAATGCGCGCACAAAATGTTCTTTTACAGAATTGACAACAATAGAAGGTATCTGTGTGAGGTTGAGATGTTTTTTCTTTTCTACGTGTCCGCTTCTGTCTTGCAGTTTCTTGTCTGAATTCTTCCGCCGCTAGTGCTCCCGTTCTAATGATGTAACACCATGCTGTTCTATCCTGAGCGAGGCTCGCCCACGCGCCTACGTCAATGTTAAGATGTTTCAAGGATGATTTGAGCGTGTCTTTGAAACGCTTTTTCTGTCCACCCGCTTTTCGAAATCCTGCCTTGAGTTCTCCATAATATATTTGTTTTGGCAAACGCGAGTTCTCCATACGCACAAGATGGCCTGCCCAGCGTGCCTGCGCCTTCATAAGTATTGTGTAGATGCTTATTGAGGTTGATTTTTCCAAGACCTCGTAGTCTGGTACTTTGTCCCACCAATGGATGTTTAGTAATTTACGTAGGCAGGTAAAATGGAAATGATTTAACTTTCTTGCATGTCTAGCATACACTGTCCACGTTTCGCAGGCGTATAGTAAGGTTGGTATAACAGCAGCATGATATACTTGTAGTTTGGTGGTTGTTCTTATACCTCTTCTGTCCCATACTTTGTTGCGTAATCTGCCAAATACAGCACTAGCCTTTGCTAGTCTATTGTTAATTTCCATATCAATGTTGACATCGCGAGAGAGATTGCTTCCAAGGTAAGTAAAATTGTCGACTACCTGCAGTTTTTCCTGATTGACAATGACTAGGAAGTAGCAGTATGTTGGCTATTTGATGTTGCTTGGTGCATGACTTCTGTTTTCTTGGTGTTAATAGTGAGACCAAAGGTGTTGCAGGCCTTTGAGAAGCGGTCTATGGTGCTCTGCATGTTTACGACAGAGTCAGCATACAATGCACAGTCGTCAGCATAAAGTAATTCTCTAACAGTACTAGATTTAGTTTTCGTGTTTGCTTTTAGACGACGTAAATTGAAAAGACCACCATCCGTTCTGTAATTGATCATTATGCCTGCTGTTTCATTACTATGGTGTGTTTCCGTTAACATGGCCGTAAATAACAGTCTGAAAAGAGTAGGGGCCAGCACACATCCCTGCTTTACACCATTTGTGACAGGGAATGCAGGAGATACTCCTCCGTCGCAGATAACACTAGCCATCATACCGTCATGAAATTGTCGTATCAGACACAAGTTTTGGGGGGCATCCGAACTTTGTAAGCACCTTCCACAGTCCTTCTCTGTTAACGGTATCGAATGCTTTAGTTAAGTCCACAAATGTTGCTAAGAGTTCACTATGTTGCCCGTTAGGGTCGTAGGGGTGCTAGACTGGGTACCTCAGCAAAAAAGCTCTCCAAACATCTCTATCTTCAACCATTTAGAAAAGTCTAAAAAATCACATCCTTGTTGATATCAATCCAGTATTTTCTCTACTCTTCTCTCCTCCTTCCCCCATGTTAACAAATAATATACTGGCATGTGAAAGGTCAATAACGATCTTGATTTAAGATACTGGGACTAGAAAATTGTGGAAATTCGTACTCCTCTTCGCCAATCGGAACTGCATATGATAATCTGCTTACATAAGTGATCACAAAATATATACACATGAAAACAATGAACCATCCAACATGTGATTTTACAACTAGCTGTTAATGCCTTGATAATCTAGTGAAACTAATACGAGTATGTCGAGTGGCATTTAGTTATAGGACGTGTCTTTTACAGAACATTGTCGTTACTTTTACTCTGTAAGCTACTCGGTTCCGTGTAAGGTGACCTACCTCCTCCAGTGTCGAGTGATATAGAAGATACTTACCAAGATCAAACCACGTCGAGTGATATAGAAGTTACTTATCGAGATACAAAATAAACATGACATACAAATAAATATGATATATTTCGAGTTTTTTTCTCTTTGCAAGTGAAACCGAACAGATTATGTGTTTTCTGTACCACTCCCATTGACATCAGGAACATTCCAGAGAGTAGGCTAAGTTATGTGTTTTCTGTACCACTCCCATTCACATCAGGAACATTCCAGAGAGTAGGCTAAGAGATTATTGAAGAGAATGTGTGCAAGATCTATGACACGTTTTCATGTTCTAGGATCTGGACGTAAATCTAGGAAGGTTGTATATGAAGATGATGGAAGCGTGTAATCTAGCTTTTCACATACATTTTCTGTATGTCCTATTCGGTTGATCATCTCAAACCAGTCATGAAGAAACAGTTGATGTCACGATAGACAATGCACTCTATAATGTGTCTGCGGTCTCTCTCACGCTCCTGTAGATTAGCAGAATGTAGTCAGGTGAACGGAATGCTTTTTGTCATTGTTGACAGCTTAACTGCGATATCTGCTCCCTTTAAAACTGACATATCCGACCTCAGCATGACTTCTGGGTCACTTTGAGCTATAGGGATGGGACAGCCAACTTCATCCAAACATCTCATTAGTCATCTCAAATGGCATGCATTGAAGGTAAACCATACAGTGTTGCTATTGTTTGTTCCCTTTTTAGGCAATGGTACAGAACGGGCGAACTGTACACAAAAAATGATTGCATATCCCATTCAGGACGTAGCCATCAATGCAGCATTATTTGGCTGCATGATTTTCTAAGCAATATGAATACGTTCAGTAAATTGTTATTGGTTTCTGAATGGTTCAGATGCACAATTGCCTGCGGAGGTTTTGAACCCACTACCTTGACCGTCATAGGTGCGCACTGTACCTGACTGCCACAAAGTCAGATGAACTATTCTTATTAACATTATTTAGTTTCACTTTTTATATTTACAGAATATTGATCATTTTCTAATCTTGATTCTTGAAAATTATATTTTAGGGGTTGTCCATAAATAACGCTAACATTATTTGTCAATGTTTGACCCTCTCCCTACCTTGTCAACAACTTGTCAAGAAGTCAGGCTTCTCCTATGTTGAATTACGTCCAGAATTCAGGGTTACCCTCCTCTGAATTATGTCAAGAAATATTTTTTACAACACCCCCCCCCCTTGCGCCATTTAAAATTGTTTGGATGAAGAATGGAGAAAAGTCCACATAATTATTTTTAGATTTATAAATATTTGCCACATTTAAACAAATTAATTAATTTATAGAAAACAGTTTTTATTGAAGTCAACTTTTGGACTCTCCTTGTCAACATCTGTCTAACAATTTTCAACCCCCTCCCCACCCCTAATTGTTGACGTAATTCATGGACAACTCCCTCTAAGTTATAGAAAAATTAATGTATAGTGCTTAAATTATCATTAATTATTGCTATATTGTTACAGGGAGCCATATATAAGGTACATTCCTTCCAATTTTGAAGTGACTGTGTTGCCAGGTAAGTATTCCTGCTTAGATTGTACATATATATATATAAACAGACTAATGGGATATATGTGGATTAGCAATGTCCTAAGAGGGGAGCTAGATAATTTTAAGAACGCTGTCTTGACATAGTTCCATCGAGATCAACGTAAAATTTATTGAGCAAATATTATGCTTCACATGGTAGACAACAGTAGCGAAGCGAAAGAAATAACGGTAGTATGTCATTTGCAGCAATGCCCTCTAAATTGTACCTGGTGAATAGAGTATGTTTTTAGCCCTAAGTCAACAAAGGGTATGATCAGAATTTTCAGAGCGAATTCAATCTTTAAAAAAATTCGTATATACAGATTACGCACGGGGAATCCGAGTACAATCATCTGCGAAATTTAATTAAAATTCAATGTTTATCTTCTATAGGCACATCAAAAGTTAATCAACAGCTTCCCTGTCATAAAATCCCAGCACAGAATACATGGACAGAGGACATTCCGACAGGATATATGTCTAGACAAAAATGGTATCCTTTATCATGCTATATCCCTGAGCCAGATTACGCAAACTGTTTCAGAAACAAAACGGTATGAATTTTTTATCTATAACACGTTCCCTAGCTTGGTCCTACTTTAAAATGCTGCATCTCAACGAATATATAACGCATATAATTGAAATTGTGTGTATCAATTTGAAATGATATAGATCCTATGAATGATATATTTCATTAAAGGAAGTCATTGATTTCAATATTCAATTGTTAGTGATATATAAAAAAAGTAAATGTGTTGTGGTGTTCGTCCATCACAAGGGATGATGACCATTTGTTACATCCACTTTTGAAATTCAGTTAGAGTTATGTACTTGTCTATTTGTTATTGTTTGTTTGTTAAGTAGGGGTTTATGCCTCATATGGTCGAGGCCCGCCCCTTTCAACCTAAGACTGGTGTCCATATTGGTTATATCGAGGCGGTTGGGGACCTGTGGTTTTTGTGGCTTGTCTGCCTGGTTGTTGCTAGGATGTGGCTCTGTTAGCTGGGTTCGCTGTAAGGACTTCTAGCTTCAATCCTTGTATGGACTATGTTGTGGCTCAGCCTGTCTCTGGTATTGATGAGACTATAAGGTGGTAGTCCTTAGAAGGACTTTGTGGTGATTGGTTGGAGCTCTTTCTTCTATTCGGAACTATTTGCTGTGTTGTTTCTTCGCTGTGTCGGTCTGGATTATAAGGTGGTAGTCCTTAAAAGGACTTTGTGCAGGATTGGTTGGAGCGCTTTCTTCTGCTTCTTTCCTGTGCTGTTCATTCGCTTAGTGTGTCTGGAACACATGTTGTCTGTAGTTGTCTATGCTGACATTGGTTGTGCAGTATCGGCTGCTGATTGTACCTGTGGAGAAATATTTTTTATTTTTTTTTAAAATTATGAAATGAAGTTTATAGCCCTTATAAGGACTTTATTCTGTCTGGTTGATGCTCTTTGTTGTGTTGTGTCATCTCTGTGTTGTTCCTGTCTGGGTTGGCTGTTGATTATATGTTATGTTGCTTGCCTGCTGGTGTTACCTGTGGATTTTGTTTTATATTTTTTTCAAATAGTTTTTAAAAAAATTTTTTAATTATTTTTTTTTAGATTCCCCCCCCCCCCCAAAAAAAGCATATATATTCATACATATATAAGGTTTTGAATTTTCCTATAGTTCTATGCCTATATGCATAACATATACATGTACAAACACCATTGGGTCTACATAGTCATATATGTACTTGTCTATGAATTTGTAGATCGTTAATAAGTCATATAAAAGCCGCAAATATCCTTGAACAGCTTGGGCATGGAATGACCACTGTAGACCGTTCTTGGTCTATCCGTGACTTTCTAGTTACTCTCCGTTGTTGAGCTTCTGCATTTCTCCTCCTTTTACAAGATGATGAGCCCTTTTTGACTGTAGAGCGCCATGTATCTTTATTTTGTGCAAACTGTTCCCATGTATATTGGTCTATTTCAAGTGTTTTCAGTGAGTTTTTAACGAGTCCTTGTAGCGCTTCTGTTGTGTGGCCACCTTGAGATCGTTTACCCTTCTCCAGCTCATCATTGAGAAGTATCTTTGGCAGGCGATGATCTGGTATATGTACCAGATGACATGCCCAACGAATCTGTGTCTGCGTCAGAATAGTGTCAAAACCTGGGATACCAGATCTGTTAAGAACTTATATTCGGAGCCTTGTCTTGCAATCTGATATTCACAACTCTTTCCCTTCGGATGAGTTTTCTGTGAACATGACTTTCATTGGGAATGTTTATTTAAGTGAGGAGGGTTCTGCAAAGCGTCGACTTCACTCTCTTGTCGGACCTCATTTTAGACCAGTGGCAAGACATGTCGAGACGACTTGAAGATCGATGCCGTGAATGACCATGATGTTTTTCTGCGTGTTTCTTTATGCCCGATGCGATCCACATAATATTTCTGGCGTTCGCCTACATTACCCGGTGTGCCGATAAACTATTGTACCTCATACGCGTAAAGTCGCTAAATATCATACTTTGCGTGCAATGGTTGACGATACCGTCATGCTTTTTGAGAAAGTCTCAGCATGACATCACCTACTTTATGACTATCTAACAGGATATTATTCGACCGTGGAGTCAGAACACGTCTCAAACAGACCACTATTTTTGTGTTCACACGACACTTTTAACTGTTGCAGCAATATAATGAACTACATAGACTAAAGTCTTCATGGAAAAATAGTTAGCCAGAAATACATCGAAAAACCTTCTAGACATCAGAAAGAAACTAAAGGAAACATAAATACATTATTTCTTTGCAATCGGTGTAATGTTTGCATGTGTTTATTTATATTGTGTATCATTACTTGAATACGGTATATTTTTTTCAGCAAGTCTTTGGTTGTTAAGTTTTCATCACACATCTTGGTTAATTGAAACCCTGGCTTCAGCGGACAAATCTACCAGTTTCTTACAGTTCCGTTTAAGAAATGTTTTACTATATATGTATAAGATTAATTACATTTTACAAAATTAACAAACACACATCTTGCAAATCTATCCGCAGATTCTTTTGTTTGGTGATTCCAATGGACGTGCTCTCTATTCTTTAATTCAACAACTGTCCAAATGCACACAAATTACACAAGATGTGAAAGAAAAGTGGCATAAACCTCTACTGTGTGTTCACGAGGGTAAACATCTTACAATGAGTTGGAACCCACATACTAACCCATTCATGATTGGGGTAATATATGTTATAAGAAGAATGATGTTCATGTGATTATACTGTCAAGTTTACTTTAAGATGACGATGACATAGTTCACGTAGCTGCAAGCAGGTAGCTCTTGACTGCTCATAGCATGTCTGACAAAAGTACAGGTCACCCTCAGTTTAGCAACTGAAGCGACACTGGGACTCGTAACAATATGTGCTGTCTGAAAGGCGTGATTATGTTAAGGGAATTTATATGTCTATTTCATCCCCGAAATGAGAGGTTCTAGTGCGGTAGCATCGCAGGATCACCATATCCTCCCAGAAGTACTACATACACCTACAGGCCAACTATCTCATCATTCTTTCATCAGGTGTGTGAACTTATCCGTATTGATGGCAAACATATCATTCTCCGCCAACAAGAGTCTGCTACAAAGGTGAAATGTTTCTGGCATGCATCTCATCGTCACCAATGGGGATTGTTTAATAGAAGATATAAGTCAGAAATTGGGACATGACGTGCAGTCTTTCTTTTCTTTCTTTTCGCATTATACCCCTTTGTGCCTTGCAGCGTCGAGGGTAGAAGTGTTCTCTAGAGATTGCTTTTTTGTGTGCTTCATACATGTTTATTTACGCTGACTATTTTATTTCTGCAATTAATCATTTGCATGGTCTTCCCCTGGCTTTGCAATCATCGTACATGTATGTATATTCATGATGTTTTAGGGACACTGTCTGATGATAGTCTGGAAGCAAATGAAAACCACTTAATCTGTTTTCTGATGTAATCCAGGATTTATATGGTTTTTGTTAGTCTTCTAATGTTTTCGTTTCTGATTTTATCTCTTATTATTACTCCGAGGATTCTACGTAGAAAAGTCATTTCTGTTGTAACAAGTTTTCTTTTGGCTTCTGTTGTTAGTGTCCACGTTTGACATTGATAGCATAGTGATAGTATGATGCTTGTTTTATACAGTACAGTTTTGGTGTTCATGTTCATATATTTGTTTTTGAAAATAGGAAAAATCTTCCCTAAGATCTGGTATGCTATGTTGGATTTCTTTCAGCTGTTTTTCCCATTCTATGGTATGATGCTTCCAAGATAAGTGATTTCTTTGCTGTTTTTCCCATTCTATAGTATGATGCTTCCAAGATAAGTGATTTCTTTCAGCTGTTTACATTGCTGATCATCGATTAGAAGAGTGGTGTTTCTTTGAATGTCGTCTTCTGATAACTCTCCATGTTTCCTACGAGCGTTTTAGTTCTACACTGTCGGTTTGCTAGACCTGTTACAATGTTGTTTTTGCATTTCCAAATGGTTAAACGGCGTTCTAGTCTTTCCCATTTAGATAATAAAACACTGAAACATCGAACTTTACTTCCATTATTTCCACAGAGACAAGTTGTTGCCTATCCTTCGAATTTCCAACCATGTAGTGGATACCCTCTCACTGTAGAATACCTGGAAATGAAAAAGCAGACCAACTGGCTAAGAAAGGTGCTGCCGAAGACTAACCAGATGTACCAATCACCTACCATCAGAAAAAAACAGATGATAAAATCAACAAGAAAGCCATAAACACCAACACAAGATGACGATTACATTATGAATAGATCAGAATAAGTTGTAATTCTACACCTCAGAACGGTACACAACCGACTCCACAGTCACATGTACTCAAAGTTTAAGATTGGCAACACGACTATATGTACATGTGGACAGACAGCACAGAGTTTCAAGCATATACATCAAGAGTGTACTGAGTATGAAACGTTGTGGCCAGAGGAAACAACACTGGAATCAAAGCTCTATGGGCCACTGTATGAACTACAAAAGACTGAGTTTTATTAAGGAGACATAATTACAGATATAGACATGTTTCAAGTGAACGAAAGAAGAAGAAGATGAAGAATTTTGGTGGTCCATCGTTTTCATGGTTGGCCTCTAGTCTACCTTTACTATGTGGTTACAGACTTTGCTGTCTGATGGTAGTCTGCTGATGTGTGCAAACCATCTGATATGTTGTCTCTTAATGTATTCCTAGATTGGGATGGTACCGGGTCCTTGTCTAATGTCCTCATTCCTCACCTTGTCTCTTAGGGATATTCCTATGATTCTGCGTAAGCATTTTCCTATAATCATATTTCAGCTGTCACAAGTTTACGTTTGTCTTGTGCTGTTATTGTCCATGTTTGGCTTGGTAGCACAGTGTTGGCATAATAATCGTTTTAAATAGTGTTATGTGGGTATTTAAATCTACATTTTTGCTTCTGAAGATACACTACATCTATTGTGTATTTCTTTGCTGCTCTTGCCGTGTGTTGCTATATTGCGTCCTAGGTATGTGAATTCTATCACTTATTTAAGTCTGTTTTTCCAATATATATATTACAGTTTCTTTCCGTTTTCCTGTCTTCATTACTTCTATCTTTTCTATAGTTATCTTCATGTTTGATGCATTCTATTTGTCCTTGTAGTTGTTATTCTGATGATGATACTAGTGCTTCGTCATCTGCAAATAACAATTCGTTTAAGTTATCCTTCAGGTAGTTTTCTTTCGTTGACTTTACTACTTTGCAGATGTGATATGTGTGTGTGTTATGAATAATAAGGAGGTAGTACACATTCCTGTCTAACTTCCGAGTGAATTTCAAAATTATCGGATATGTGCCTGTGCTCGTTCTTACTTCGCATTGACTATTGGTGTATATGCTCTGACATAGGCTTATCAGATGTTGGGACACTCCATATGTCTGTATTGTTATCCGTAGTTGTGCTCTGACAAAAGCTTTCTCTTGATCCAGGAAAGTCAGATATAAGTCTTGGTTATATTCTGTCACTCTTTCTGAAAGTTTCAGGGTGAAGTTTACACCTGTACAGCTTTTATTTTTCCGAAAGCCCAATTGTGTGTTATTGAGCTGTGGTTCTATATATGAGCGTATCCTTCTCTCTAATATCTTGCTAAAGATTTTTCCTATGTGGCTTAAAAGTGATATGCCTCTATACTTAGAACATTCCCTCATACTACCTTTTTTATTCCAGATGGCAACAATCACCGCGGTATTGCACTCCTGTGATGGTTTTTGTGTCATCCATATCACATTGAACAGTCTATATAGCCACTTTATACCTGTCACTGTTAGTATTTTTTTATTAGTTGTATAGGTATGCCGTCTATTCCTGGTGCTTTGTTATTTGGTGCATGTTTAACTGGTCTTCAATTTCGGATGTCAAGATCAATGGTTCTATGTCTTCTTCTATTATATTTATTGTTGTAATCATTTCTCCTTCCTTTAAATTTAAAAGCTGATTGAAGTAATTTTTCCAAGATTTATTGGGACCTATTTATTACGTTTCTGTATTCATCGTTGATTATTTCTGTTGGTTCGTATCTTTTTACTTCTCATGTTTTGTACTTTCTTGTAGAACATCTTTGGTGCATTTTGTCTGTCTTTGTTAAGCATTTCTCCATATTCTTGCCATAACTTAATTTTTGCAGATTTGACGATTTTCTTGGTGTTATTCTTTGCTGTCTTGTATTCCAAGTAATCTTCATGCGTTTTTCTTGTTGCCCATTTCTTGTATTTTTATTTATTTTTTACTTTTGTTGTGTTCTTTACCTCTTCTGTCCACATAAACTGTTATTTTTGGTTTTGTTTCTTTGTGGTTTTATATCCGCATATGCTTCCTGCTGTTTGCATGCTGGCATTTTTGAAATATTACCATTATTCTTTTATGTGCTGAGTGTTTTCTGGTAGAGGTGCGAATTCTTCGTAAACTTCCTGGATATATTTTTCGTGCATGTCTAGTTCTTCCAATGTTTGTCTATCTAGTTGCCCTTTGTGTTGTGTGCTTTTCTTGTTATTTTTTGCTATGATTGTTTTTACTGTTATTATTATTGCCTTATGGTCAGCTTCTGCATATATGTCGGTATTTCTTGTGCGTCTTTTTTGTCTATTGTTTCTTTTTGTGAGAATAAAGTCTATCTGGCTCTTGCATTCCAAGATGTTCCATTTATACCATGTGTACATTTGTGACTGTATGTGTTTAAAGAAGGTTCTTGATTCTTGATTAGAAACTGGCTTTACAGTACGCAGGGCATTCCCATAAGTGCTCCTCCCTTCGTTCCAGCAGCATCCCAGTGTATGTAGACTCAGAGTCCCGGTCAGGTGGTGATTGTGTGATCTTCGGGACTTTCCAAAACATTTATTTTTGCTTCCCTCACCTCTAGATACTCCCATTTCTAGCATTCTCTATATGTGTACGTTATCAGTCTCATTGACAGCATCTTCATCTCGAAATGAATTTATTACTGCCTTCATTAAATCTGCTTCATCTCTTCTCAGCATTGTGCCCTCTATCGCCCGCTTGTCTTCCAGTAAGTCGGGTCTTTCGTTTCCTCTGACCCCACATGCTATAAATAGCACACTGTTTACATTTTCAACTATCCAACGTCACGGATTTCCATGTAACACCAATGAAATTAATGGCTACCGTGACGTCACATTCCGACAATCACTGTGGACAATCACTCTAGACACAGACAAACTTATGCATAATCTGTTTCTTTTCCAATTTATATATATATATATTTTTTAAATTTTCCTATGATTTGTACGGAGCGCTCATTATTTCAGCGCGCTACACACGGAGCGAGGTGCGTGCATACATTAGAAATACTATTTCTAATCCTAACCGTACTCTAAGTACTTAACCGTAAGCTTGCCAAATCACACAAAAAATGTTAGGTAATACCTCAAAACTAGAGCAAAGGTCACAACGAATAATTAAAAGCAACTTGCGCCGAAACCACATTTAGTCCTGAAACTTTGAACTGGACTTCCATTTGCGGTCACAAGAAATAACACAGATATCAGTTTCCGCTATTTTATCAGAAGTAAAAAAATGTTGGTAAATAATAGCCAAATTTCAAAACATTGTGTAGGCCTATGTACTGCTAAAAACATGTAGAGTTTCCAAGAATGCTACCATTTTATAAACGTATATTATCTCTCTGAAATTATCAATATTTATTCATTTCATCATGACAAGTACATACTATTTCTAACTTAATTTTAGTTATTTTATTTGTATTTTTAGCGTCTGAACTTTCTCTAGACACGAAATAAATGAGGGCGCGTAAAAATCATGTGCATAGTAAATTAAACTTGTTTCTTTACACTATCAAACATTTTCAGCTAAATTAGTTTCCCTTTATCTAGTGCTTCGTCTGGGCGAAGAGTCACCACATACATGCGTGCCTGGAGACAGCTATGGAGGCTGTAACAGGCTAGGGTAGCCCACACGAATTGTCAAGGCATGCCGAAATCGGATGTGCTAGGCCTACAAGGCGCATAACGGTGGCACAACGTAATCACGCTCCCGACAGAAATGCACAGATATCCGTGTTGGTTACAATGGAGCGAACGCAAAACAAACAAACATCTAGTTTTTTGCTACCACAAATATTTCTGTTCTCACTGTTTACTTTATCAGGTCTCATTATTGTAACAAAGCTTTGACTTAGAAATCCTTGTAGTATTAATAATTAACAGTTTGTAATATGCATTCTTCATTCTACATTTAGAAATGTGTAGAATAGACCGTGTTTATAAATTAACTAGTATTCACAATAGAACATACCACAAAATTTGTAGCCAAACTTAAACAAGAAAATATGGGAAAGTAGATAGTAAATGCAACCTGGGCGACACATCTGGCCTGGAACGACAGGTTATGCTATGAAATAAGGCTACAAAGAGCCAAAATAAATTTCATGGCCAGGTGCCTTTAAAAATGGCAAAATTTTTAAATATATATTTTGCCATAAGATGATTAATATTGCACCTTTGTGGTGAAATGTTAAATCATGTTTGAATAGGATGTGATTCACAGAAAATGTATCTAGGCTATGCATGCTGATACCACTGACATTGTAGAAATAAAACCGTCTTTGATCCTGCAGTCTGAAAATGCATTTGTAGAGAGCGTTTCCAGTTGAAGGGAGGCTTCTCATATAACGGATGTTTAATAATATTAGGTTATTCTCTTGAGTACGCTCCAAAAAATCAAAGTTGGCTGAATGCATTTCATAGAACGGAATACCTTGTGTAATGGTTTGAATCATGGCCAGACACCTCCGACTTCAGTGCTGAATGTTATTTATTTAGATAGAATGTTGGTTCTCTGGTCAAACGGTGTTGATCACGTTTCAGATGGACAATGTACCATCTTAAATTTCAGCGGCAGGTAATTGCTTATCCAGATCTTTCAGAAATAAATGGCAACGTACTGAGCGTAAATATTCAATCACTACAACACCAAAATTATGGGTTCATCGATACTAGCTGAACATGGTACTCTACTATGTATTCATTGTTAGAATGTATTGTTTTATTGTATTGTTCAATATTGATAGATCACAGTTTATTTTCAGATACACAATCCCATCTTCTGGAAGATATTACATTGGTGGTCTTCTTCTTCTCTATTTTCACACTCCTGCAGATTAGCAGAATATAGTCCGGAGAATATGTGTTTTCTCGTTGCTTACAGCTTGACTGCGACATTAACACCTTACCACCTGACACATTCGACATCAGCATCGCGTCTGGGTCACTTTTAGCCTCTATTATATGGCATAGCCTCCTCCACTTCCAAAACCACCTTAGTTGCCTCTTCAATGACAGGTAACAGTCTCACTATTCTTTGCTCCACTTTCGAGCCTCAACATCACACAGCGAATTTTATTATTAAACAAACATTACAACATTTGTTAGTGAAACAAACAATACAACATTAGTTAGTGAAACAAACATTACAACATCTGTTAGTGAAACAAACATTACAACATTAGTTAGTGAAACAAACATTACAACATTTGTTAGTGAAACAAACATTACAACATCTGTTAGTGAAACAAACATTACAACATTAGTTAGTGAAACAAACAATATGTTGGTCAATATGTCATTTTACATTTTCAGAGGCAATTGGCAACTTTAGACAGTCTTATACCAACAAGTAACGCGATCGATGAAATTCCATCACAAGGAAACTATTTCATAATACTCAACCACTTCCACCACTTAACTGCTGCTCATATCAGTGCGGCAGACTTCATGTTTCGCTTCATTAAGGATGCTTTAGTGCGTTTATTTAAACGTAATCCAAACGTTCAGGTAGTTCTACAGGTAAGAGAAATTGATGACTGGAAAGCTAAACAATATTTTATAGTTTCACATGTTTGTTTGTTTGTTTATTTCAATCCTCAAGAATTGTTCCTGCAAAAGTGCATACCTATGGCATCTTTACCACTCTAACAGAGTCGTCATTGAAAGGTGTGGGTCGTATAGTGCGACATCTCCAGCATGTGAATGGAGATTAAAGCACTTCAATGGTAGGATAATAGCAAGGAGATCAAATAACATCATGTATGAGATAATAGAAATGGAGGTGCTGACAATGGTTCTCATTTAGCTGGAAACAGAGAGACAAGGTGGAATTGTTATGTTGATGTTTACAAAGTGGTTTCCCTACAACCCTGATGTATTATGGGTTTAATGATGATAATTTATATCCATCTGAAGACATAGATCCTGGTGCAAAATGAGAGAAAGTGGCATCAGAACTACTAAATGCCTTTTCAGTATACATCAGTCGTGACAGAGCGTGTCGGTTACAGAACCCGTTGATGGTGCTAGATGTATCGCCAAGGTTGCATTTAGTCCATGCTTGTTCAAGTACGAACCTTGATTGACAGGAATTCATCTGAGGAAGATATAGTAATGTGTACATGTAGTGATGTTGTTCAGGATGTGCGAATATCCTGGGCATTCACTGAATATGTTGAAAAGATAACCGGGCATGCCAGTATTCGTGAAATGAACGCTCAGACAGTTTTTCTGACACTACGATCATAAGGATTGGACTAACAATGGGCCGATTTGAATAAGGATTGGACTAACAATGTACCGATCTGTCCTGAATGCTCTTATGGGGGTGGGGGTGGGACGAATGACCAATGTAACAAATTCTTGTGAAACTGCAACTCTGAGAAGACTACATGAATCATGTAAAGATAGGTGTGTGGCTAGGCAACCAGAGGAGACTCGTAAACAAACACTGAATATGTGTTGCCATACCCTACACACTTAGCGAAACCTGGAGGAGGAGATCCTATCCATATATACATAAGGAATGCAATTTTTTTAGAGTGATTGAGTGATGAATGCGTGTATGGGAGGTATAGATGAGGATATGGATTTTTTTTAAACTGACAAATAGACACTAGGATAGACAAACAGAAGGGTGGACGGATACATTATATAGATAAATCGATTACACCTATTGACTTTGTCCACCTGGTTATTAAATTCACGTGGTTACATGAATTGTACTCACCTCATGATTTGTGAGGTACATGAGAATCCCGTGAAATTTGCTGAACACACAACTCTGACTATATGAATTGAATGCGGATGAAATATTGATGGCCCTCTAATAAATTCAGTTGAAAATTTAATGCAGAAGTATGGCCTATCTCACTACAGAACAGCGATTCATCATCATCGGATGTATACAGACTAGATAATCACAAAGTGTAGTGGCCAGACAATTTAATGTGATTAGAAACACCATTATACACCTTTGGATGCAATTTCAACAAACCGGGTTCGTAGGTACACCGCCCGTGCAATGGAAGACTCAGAGTCATAACTCCTACCGAAGACCACTTCATACGGCTAAATCACCATAGAAATCAATGTTCACCTGCGTCCTCCAAGGCCCAGTCAATGGCAACAGCTCATAGAATTTCAGATCAAATGATTAGGAACCGGCGGCATGATGCTGGTCTTTGGACTAGAAGACCCTACAGAGGTCCTGTTCTTACAGACAGGTATAACCAGAACCGACTGCAGTGGGTGAACCAGCTTCGTCAACGGACTATTGGGAATAACTGGAGACAGATTTTGTGCAGTCTATTGTCTATTATAATCTTTCCCCGGGTGAATGATTGTTGATCGCATTCAAACTTGCCGTTAAGCGTGGGGATGGGAGCTTAAGCTGTCGTTCCAAGGCCAGATATGTCGCCGAGGTTGCATTTAGTCCATGTTTATTGAAGGCTATTTTTATGTTTTCTATCCACCGTTTTCTTGGTCTACCTTTGGCCTTAGGCCTGGATATTCTTTTATTATATGCACTTATTGGTTGGTTTGACTTCATTCTCATAAGGTGACCGAACCATTTTACTTGCTGTCTTTCAACATGTTCGATACATGATATTATACCAACTCTTTTCCTAATTTCTTCATTTCTTATTTTATCTAGTTTGGTAACCATTGCAGCTTTTCTCAGATATTTCATTTCACATGTGACGATTTTTCTCTGCTGCGAGGCTGTTAAAGATCATGTTTGACATTAGTAGCACAGTGTTGGCATACAAATTGTACATATTTTATGTTTTTTTAAATTTCCATCTTGATATTTGGGTGAAGAAGTCATGGTGAAAGTTGGTAAGTCACTGTGTTTGCTTTCTGGCACCTTGTTTCTATTTCTCTGTCTAGTCTTCCATCTTTGGAAAAACATGCTGCCTAGATATTTAAATTCATTGACTTGTTTCACTTTGGCGTTATCTATTGTTATATATATTGGTGTTGAAGACTTACTAATTTTCATAACTTTTGTTTTTTGTACATTAATTTTCATGTTGTACTTCTGACATGTTAACATCAATGCATCGATGTGCTTTTGTACAGTGTCCTCATCTTGTTTAGTTAAAGTCTGAAATGTCTTCATGCCATGGTTGAAATATTAATTATATAAAATACGATTTTGTTGCACGTTTGAAATATTGTTTCATTTCTTTTTTTTAAACAGTATATTTATGTATGTATATGTATATATGTGGAACCACATCTGTTTGGTCATATATGAGGGCACAACTGTTTAGAAAGACAAATAGTGGAGGACAGAACACCTGGGTAGAGGAGAAAGTGCAGACCAAGAAGATGATGGACTGACGACATTAGAGATAAACATGGATACATAGTTGGAAAATGCAAGCTGCGTGGCCCAAGACAGAGAATGTTCAGGGAGTTCATTGGAAAGTCAACATTCTGGAGAAAATACGTTACATGATATATATATCCATATATACGCACACACGACTAAGTTAACTATCTAACATATTACTTAACATTTTTTGTCTGTAATTCATTCATCTATTATGATCAATCGATGAATTAATGGATTGTTTCTTCTCTAATATGTTTCGTGTTAAATGACCACATTTGTGCATCAACAGGGTCCACATATATCATGGCGTGGATGGGATGAGCATTATGGTGCTGGAGATATGTTTGGAGAAGTCATTATGAACCTGCAACGAGAAATATTTGAGGAGATCAATGATAAAGTTGTATATATCCCAACATGGGACATGACTATTGCAGTACGCAACTATGAATATCATCCTAGCGTACACATGAATATTCTTGATAACATTGTTGGTTTTATGTGTCAGAGAAAATAGCGAACTTTTTTTATTGGTTATTGATGAGTACATACCAGAGTAGATACTTTCCTGGTACATCTTCCTCTTCTATGACCATTCTCACAAACTCCTGCAGAATAGCAGGTTGTAGTTTGAAGAAACGATATGTTTGGAAAAATATGTCCAAGTTATCCCAGTTTTAAATATTTTTTTTTGTGGTTTCGTCTGGATTTTTTTTATTGTTATGTGTTTCTTGAGAAAGATCACTGTTGGACCGTAACATGGAAAATTGTTCTTGTTCTTTGTTTTATTGCTAGTTATTTATTTTTAACATTGATAGTTAGGATTTTATAGTAACCTTTATACTTGATTCAGTATTTATTACAATATTGAACATATACACTACCTAAATTAAAGCTTTAACTTTACTATCGAATACATGTAATGCATCATGTCCGCCAGAAAACGCCGGAATGGTTGACAAACGTTCATGAGTGAAGTCTCAGAAGAATTTAGGACCTACCTTGTGATAATGATCTTTGCAAGTATTGGTTCCTCGTAAATTGGTTCTATTAATACTTCCTGTGGAAAAAACACTTTTTCTACTATGATGGATCGGGTTGTTTCTGATATTCCTCAGTGTTAAATTCCTGACTCTCAATTGCCCTTTTGTTTATATTTTCGTCATATTTCTTTGCTACTTTCCTATCAGATTTTCTCTTCTCTTTGGATGCCATGTTTGACAATTATAAGTTATCAAAGTCCGGAGATGAGTGATGTTTGGTAATTTAATTTGTTACCAAACTAATCGCATAGTGACAAAATTATCAAGTAGCCTATCGAAATATTACATATTGTAGGTCTATAGCAGCAGATTCAACTTTCTTAACATTGCTCAAACCCCCCCCTCCCCTTCTTTTAATTAGCAAATCCAAATTCAACATGACTTTTAGCACCAGTAGCTTATGAGGAGGTCGATAAAAAAAAAACAACCTCACCTTTAGCGATTTTTCACAAAAAGGTAATCAATTTTCGTTGTAAAAAACGGAAATTAATTACACATGAAAACAAACAAATGATCTTCTGTTTATGTAAAAACCCATCCTTAGTGAAAACGTTTCTACGGCCCTGGTGGGATACCTAGCCAGGAGATCTAGAGAGCTTGTGTATTCCTTTGATCAAAGACTAGCTGTCAAAAGGCCAAATCTTTCGTCATCCTACTATTTTCATGAAGTGCATACCAGAACCGTAAATAGGCCTATGATTTTTGTAATGAAAGGGGAACATAATAAAACAAAATAAACTAACACCATTTTGTTGATGATAATTTTTGTGTTAAAATTATGTGGTGTTTTATTACCTGTTTTATTTATTTAAAAACAGTGCCTACTAAATGTCATGTTATATTTCCCTAAAGTGATGAAGGGGGGAAAGCTGAACGATTTGGTGCTGAACGGTTCAGTTTTTATTTACGGTTTTGGTGGAAATAAACATTGCCTCACCAAGCCTCAGTTAGTTTTGAACATGTGCTGAACTCGCAGCATCAAAAATTTGATGTAATAATTTATTATTTCTCATTGTTTAGAGTTTAGGTTTAGTCCCCTACACCTTGGCTTTATTTGATTTTCTGTCCTCAAGAACCAGTGCATAGGCCACAGTAATTTCGGTACATGTTAAGCAGATGAGGCCTATTTTATTACGCGACTAAATATAGTCTCATAAAAAAAATAACTGATCCCTTAGTGTACGAAACTCAGTTGGAGGAGATAAAGGAAAAGGGTAACAAAGTTTTGCTAACACTAGATAACACACACAATGACACACACACATCGACGTTTCGACCAAAATGCCTTTATCAAGATAGACAATTGTAGAAATGTCGCTCTGAGGTGTGGATCCTGGACATCTGAGATCAGAACAATAGCACCCGGTCTGCCACAAGGATTTCCTCTGTCCCCAGTACTGTTTAATGTGTATACATTGAAAATTGCTCAATTCCAAACTCCCAGCAATTGTAGAGTTCTAACATACGCTGACGATATCCTACTATACAACATGGGCAGGAACAGAACAGATATCGCTGACAGTGTACAGAGTGGACTAGATCAATTGTCGATATGGTGCAGAACATACAACGCTGTGATCAATCCCTCGAAAGCAAAGGTCGTCTGGTACTCTTTAAATAATAATCTGGTTAATGACACACTGCCAGCTGTTAGTTGCATGGGCTCATTCATTGAAAGAGAACAGGACCTTAAATATCTTGGAATAATCTTGATAGAAGTCTATCATTCAACAAGCACGTCACAAATATGATTCAGAAGGCTAGAAGAGGGATCAGTGTTATCAAGGTTATGGCAACCTTCGACATGCAGCAATGGGTACTTTTTCTGCTCCTGCAAGTGGTGGTACTGCGAATAGTATGTGAATTGGAAGAAATAGGAAAGGGAAGTGAATGGGTGGAGGTAGAAACTGAGAAGAAATCACTGACTAAAGTAATAATACAACTAGATAAAGCGTGTCGAAAATGGACGGCAGTCAGGGCTCAAGATACAGTGCAAGAACTCGCCCAACTACACTCGAAACCACAAGACATAATTATATACACAGAGGGCGCTGTTAGCAGAAACACAAATAAAAGCGGTTGGGGTTTTGTTGCCTACAGAAATGGCGTGAAGTTGGTTGAGAAATCTTCAGCATATTCTACTGTCACATCGATGGAGATAGAGGGAGTTACAGCAGCTCTTAATTGATTGATAACTGATACATCAACACACGCGGTAATACTCACAGACTCTCAAAGCATGTTGCGCAAGATAGAAAAGTTCATGCTAAGAAAAGAATGGTGGGACTTATTGAACAACAGTTGTCCAGAGCATTACATGGATATACTGCCCTGGTCATGCTGGGGTCAGAGGAAACGAGAGAGCCGACTTACTGGCAGGCAATGCGGCGATAGACGGCACATTGCTGAGAAGAGATGAAGCAGATTTAATAAAGGCAGTAATAAATTCATTTCAAGATGCAGGTGATGTCAATAAGGTTGAGAACGTACACATACAGAGAATGTTAGAAATGGGAGTATTCAGAGGTGAGGGGAGGAAAAGTATTTTTTTTGGAAAGTCCCGAAGATCACACAATCAACACCTGACCGGAACTATGAGTCTACATACACTGGGATGGCTGCTGGAGCGGAGGGCGGAGCACTTATTGGAATGTCCCGCGTGCTGTGAAGCCAGTTTCTAATCAAGAATCAAGAAGACAATTGAAACAAAATTAAAACATAAAATAGAAAGCGAACAGTAATAACATTGACGGTCACTTTGATATGAGTAGTCTGGATTGACCGGAAGAGGTGAAATGACACTGTGCAACGAAAATACAAAAATGACAACAAATATGTGACACGAAACAAACAGAAACTATGGATAGACTAAGGTCATACAAGAGACAGGCGCTCATTAATACCGTGGGGTTTAAGCGTACCATATTGATAACTGTAGCGGTTCTCAAGCGCCAGACGGGCCCGGTCATCAGAGAAGCACGACTTAATGGCCGTAACCTGAATGTCCTGGGCGCCCCGATAGCCCGTGCCATTAAAGTGGACGTCAACAGGCAAACCTGAATGATTTTTTTTATGTTGTACAGATGTTCGCAGAAACGGTCTGCGAGTATCCATCCAGTTTCACCTATATAAGCCTATGTCATGGCGCAATGCTTACATATGATGGCATAGATGATGTTGCGGGACACACATGTGAAGCTCTCCTCAATGGTGAAGATGGCTTTAGGGAATGTGGCAGACCGGATCTGGGTGACATAGGCACAAGTGTAGCATTTGCATCTGATGGTGCCAAAATTATTAGGAACGTCAGGCTGGAGGTGACTCCGGACCAGTAGATCCCTGAGGTTCTTGTCACGTCTGTAAGCAACAAGAGAGAGGTTACAGAATACTTCCCGCGTCTCGGGGTCAGACTGGATAAGGGGAAGGTGACGAAGCAGGGCATGGCGAACATCAGCACTATGGCAGTGGAAAGTAAGAAAAAGCTTAGTCCGGTTAGACGAAGAAGACTTCCGTGTGGTCGAGAGGGTGTCCTGACGGGAGAGACTGCACACAGTAGGAGATAAGCAGTGTTAACAAAACATTACATTTATTGTGTCCCTTTATGTGAGCGCAGTTGAGGAATATTGCTTGGAGGCAAAACAGTATTTTACTTTTTTGGGGAGGGGGAGGTTTAAGATTGGTGTTACATTTTAACTTTTTGTGCGGAGGATGTTTTGCAAGCTCAGTAAACAAATCTGCGATTGCATTAGCCATATTGGTTTAGCATCTGTCATCTGCTAATGTCGTAAGATTTCTGTGATGACACGAAAGATGAGCAAACTATAACATAATTTCCATGCTTGTGTACATAATATTACTAAAGTTGAACTGTTGTCACATGATGAGGACACATTTGCATAATATGCACCGTATTTTCATAGCCGGAAAAGCGGGTAGTAAAAATTGCTCAGGAGTCAGGATTTAGCCCCCAAATTGTATTTCTCCTACCATTTTCTAAGCCAGTTAATAATAGGCACATTACATCAGAAGTGTGCACACTTAAATGTATTATTTTCCATTTAATTTTCTTGTTTTTAAATTTAGCATACAATTTTAATGAATGTGAATTTTTTTCCCCTGTTATTGAAAATAACTTTTTGATGATTTCTCTCAGTAATTGTTCATGATGCTTTCATTCATGGAATATATGCTAATAGGTTTTAAAACACACACACATTCATGCACTGGCCCACATGTGCACAAACATATACCATAGGTGTCAACTAGTACGGATTTTCCGTATTATTACGGATTTCAGCATCCCATTCTGTTTTATCCCCACCACACCCCAAGAAATCCTTTTTTTTTGGGTGGTCACTCATTGTTAAATTTAGTAGTAATTATTACTAATACGGACACTTTTATCTCACACGCTTATATTGAGGGACACAACAATAACTTTTAAATAAAAAAGTAGTGGGTTTTTCGGGGGGGGGGGGGGGGTATTTTTGTGTGTTAAATGCTGACATTTTTATTGAAATATGGAAATAAATTATTCAAAATACGGATTTTTGAAAAAATAAGTTGAAAGCTATGACATACATACATTTTGGTGAATTAGTCATACCATTGGCCTTAATATTCACATTTTAGGTTCAAAGAAGTGTTTTTTTTATTTCATCATTACATTTTTCAGTGGTCCCAGTAACAATGATGTTTTTAGCAGCACTGTCTCTTCCCATGAGACATTTTCTCAAAGCAATTCACACCCCTGTAGTCTTCTGGGTATGAAATGAAGCTCAAAAGAACTTACCCATTGCATAAAAGGACACAAGATATATTTATTGCTCACAATTTTGCGTTCAAAACTGTTATTTTTAATAAAGATTCACAATATATTCTAATTTTAAAATGTTGTTTCAGTTCTATACATCAGTCTTTCGCTAATAAGAACATATATTGTAAAACACAAAAGTCTACTGTTTTTTGTCACTTTTATGAAAATCCTATTTCGTGAAGTTTTCTGAGAAATTAAAAAAATGCCATGATCCATCATAACCCATTTTGAGATGTATAGATGATTGTACTCACTAGCAATTTATTTATTTATGATTGTACTCACTAGCAATTTATTTATGATTGAACTCACTAGCAATTGCCCATAAATTTATTTTTACCTGCGTTTATTTAAATTTATTTTATTTTAATCTGAAATGGGAGTACAGAATAGCAAAACTATTTTATCTTCCATGCATGTCATAAGAGGCAACTAAGAGGGTTAAGAGATGGAGTAGCTGTCCCATTCCATATAAAGTCAAAGTGATGCAGAAGAAATGCTGAAGTCAGATGTGTCAGGCCGAAAGGCACAGATATCGTAGCAAAGCTGTAAACCATGACCCAATCAATGCATTTCGTTCTCCAGACTACATCCTGCTAATCTGTAGGAGTTTGAGATAGAGCACAGTGGAAGAATAACAAGAACTGATCACCTTATAAATTTACCTTTAGACAAGAACGGGATAACTGAACTTACATTATGTGGATGACAATCACTATCACATGAAGTCTTCACATAAAGGGTTGGATGTTACAGATATTCCATCTTCTGTTTCTTCCCTTGGTGGGGCATAGTGACAAAATATTCTTTCCTCCTCATGTTTCATTTCAACTTCTATTTCTGTCAATATCTTCCTAGACCTTAAAATTTAAAACAACGTTGAAGACAACATTTCACAAAGGATATATCACATAGAAGTGTATTGTGTATAGGAAATAGTGGCTGGTCAGTCTAAAATTACATATAGATCTTTCATTTTGGTAAACTCATATACTGGTCCCCACAATTTTCAGTTATTCTAGAATAAATTATATATACATATATATATATATATATATGTATGTATATATATATATATATATATATATATATATGTATGTATGTATGTATGTATGTATGTATGTATGTATGTATGTATGTATGTATGTATGTATGTATGTATGTATGTATGTATGTATGTATGTATGTATGTATGTATGTATGTATGTATGTATGTATGTATGTATGTATGTATGTATGTATGTATGTATGTATGTATGTATGTATGTATGTATGTATGTATGTATGTATGTATGTATGTATGTATGTATGTATGTATGTATGTATGTATGTATGTATGTATGTATGTATGTATGTATGTATGTATGTATGTATGTATGTATATATATATATATATATATATATATATATATATATGTTTTTAAAATGATTATATATTGTATGCTGTGTAGTAGAAGATGGAATATATGTTTGATTCAAGTTAGTTGCGAGGTGAGTAGGTGCCATCCAAGCGGACTTGGTTAAAATTCCAATCACTGCAAAATGTTTGTCTTTAATATTAAATCAAATCCTCGATGGTTCTATCTTATGTTATGTTAGTCGTATTATAATTGTTATACTGTACTGTACTGTACTGTACTGTACTGCACTACGTTACACTACACTACATGACATTATATTTAATAAATATTAAATATTCATTAAATATTGATTGGGAAGAATTCAAGTGAGTTCTTCTACCTTTATCAACGTATACATTCCTCTTATTTATGAGCTAATGTGTTTATTTCTAAGGTTCTCTATGCCCAGGTACATTCCACATGTCCACTATTGCATCAAGTGACACCGATAAATACCCAGATTAAACTCTAGGACTCGAGCACAAACCACGAATTTCAAAAATTCTCACTTCCTTTTCCCCCTCCAAATAGATGACTATGGGCTATCATCCATGAGAATCAATAATCGCTATGTCGACTCCGACTTATGATTCACGGCGAAAGGCTATGAGCTGCCAAACTAAATAATAATTTTCAAAAGTAACAGTACATATTCAACAAAATTTCAATTACATTACATTACATACCCTTACATTATGCAAGATCATTTACGTACCACATCCACTTATATTTCTTTACCAAATAACTCATTCTCCTTATACAATGCACCACTGAATTCTTTGATTTCTTTTCCAAATTTTCCCTAGAATCACTCAATCCTGTACAAAGCCTCTGTACATGGTTGAAAGTTTCCCCCTCCATAAAATATTGTGTTTCCATCTACTTCCTGCATAGGTTTGAGTTTGTTAATTAATTGCGTTCCCTGTCTCAAATAGTTTCTGCAATTTTAAATCAAAGGTTAAAATCACCGTCTCTCCCTTTTTTTCTTCTACCTTTTCTTAATTTCTCTACTAACATCCCATTATAATGAATTTACTCTTTCCCAAAATCTGATTCTCCGTAATTTACAAAGTTAGTTAGTCGTCGGATCATCATCACTGCAAACTGGACACATCCATAGTTGCTCCGATCTCTCCTTGAGTGTATCCACCATCACACTTCTGCTGACAGTACCTGTCCTATGCTGGTTGACCATCATTCTTCTGCGCCCTCCAAAATGTTCACCTCTAGCAACACCGCATTTCATTCCCTGATCTTTAATCCTAGCTATTGAAATGGAATCATCATCCACATTAGTCTCACTCTCGCGTGTTATATCTCTTAAGGAGTTCAAAATGTCAGCGCGATCCATTGCCCCATCGCCCTTTGCTACAATCGCACACGATGCCAGTTGATCCGCTCTTTCATTGCCTCGAACGTCCACATGTCCCGGCACGAAAATAAATGTAACCCCCCCTTTCAAGCTCGCATTTCTCAAGGCCTCAATCCACTGTTCGCGAACGAGACCAACTTGTACCTTCTTAATCATACTCATAGAGTCACTCAAGATGCAGACCTGCGTTACTTTCTGTGTGCGTAGCCACTCAAATGCCTTGGTCACCGCCATAGTCTCCATGGTCATACTACTCGTAGTGACCGCAAAGGCACCACTTTCCTCCTTGATCGTTTTACCTGCGCACTGAGCTGTAAAGGCCCAAGCACTGCGAACATGCATAATTACAGATCCATCAGTGTATATAATCACATCCCCCTCTTTGGTATTCTCACTGATTAAAGCCTGCACTACTTTCTCCACAGCTGTGGGACACCATTCTCTGCATTCCCTGCTAAGTGATATTACTACTCTCAAACAAGTTTCGAAATCTGTGGGTAGACCTATCCATTCCGCACCTGCTGCCACATCCTGTAATCTGCACACGCTTTGTATTACATCCTCAGCACGTCCCATCCACGACCGTCCTCTCTTGAGTCTGCTGCCTTTAACTTTCTGTATTTCGGAAAGCAACGGGTGTTCCTTATTTGCATGTATTTGAAGGTACGCCCGTGCACGGCAATACTGTAATCTATGCTCAGCTGTTGGGCAGTCAAGTATGTATCGCATAGCTCTTGTCGATGTGTCTCTTGTGCATCCCAGAATGATACGCATTGCTACATTCTGGACTCTATCCAGTCTTTCAATCTGAGTTTGGCTAAGAGTCAGAATTGCCAGTGCATATTCCACCACAGCCACAACCAAACCCTGGTACAAAAGAAATAACAATCTTTGCTCACACTGCGCAGCAGCCATAACCTTCATTGCTGCTAAGCCTTTGCCTGCCCTTATGATAATGTGGTCAACATGTTCCCTGAAACTCAGGCTTCTGTCAAAAAACACACCCAGATATCTCATTGTGCTAGTTCTTTCTAAACTTTTCCCGGACAACGAAACTTGTGGCATGGGTGTCTTTACCATGTGATTGTTTAAGGAAAACCACGTCACGAATGCCTTAGACGGATTAACCACTGCTCCCGTATCTCGACACCAATTTGTCAGTCTGTCCAGCTCCTTCTGTAGTTCCACGTCGCACTCTTCTCGATTTCTGCCCTGTCTATACACCAGGATATCATCGGCATATGACATCGTTCTGCCAACATCAGTGATTTGATTGCCAGCGATATGTACTGTGTATACATTGAAAAGTACAGGAGATAGAGGCGATCCCTGTGGCAGGCCAGGGTTAATAACCGTTGGTGTAGATATCCAGTTACCACACTTTAGAACTACAACCCTGTGCATCAGGGCGGCGCCAACCCAACGCACGACTAAAGGATTAACTGCAAGATTTAACAGCTGGTGCATCAAGATACCCAAGGACACCCTATTTTACGCATCCTCAAGGTCTATTGCGACCGCACATGTCTCCATGCGTGAATCGAACCCCTCAAAAACATCCTGCGCAAATATGACTGCATTCTGCCATGTCTTCTTTCCTGGACGATATCCTCCTAACAATGTTGGTAAACACTTATTTCTTTCACGATAATACGTTACCTTCCGGGCCACAATTTTTTCCAAAAGTTTGCGAATTGTATTCTGCATAGTTATTATTCTGTAGCCATGTATCCTGGTGTGGTCCTTCCCAGGTTTGTGTAGTGGAACTAAATAGCTGTGCAACCAGTCTTCTTTCACTGTGCCCTTTAGAAGGCTATTATTGAACATGTCCGCCAACTCTCCCAACTCCTCATCCGTTCTTCGACTAATGTCATCGTATCTAATGCCATCTTGGCCCTGGTGCTGTATTTTTTGTACTTTTCAATGTCTTCCTGATTTCTTCAACTGTGATTAGCATATGGTTTTCCATGCTCAAGTTCTTACACGTATCTGTGAGCGTTTTCCTGATTTCTTGATATGCCTCCACATTTCTCTGACCAATTTGTGCGGTGTAGTGTGCCAGCAAAGCCGCACCTTTTGTCTCGTCCGTCTTCTGCCAGACGGTATCGTCGCTCTGGAAATCTGCAATAGTCACGCGTCTTGTGAGACCATTCATGGATTTGTGTAACCGCCAGAACCATTTTAGTGACTTTTCGCGTGTGATCTCTTTGCAAAATTCGTCCCATTTTGACGCCTTTGCTGACTTTGCAATATCTTTGAATGTTTGGACTAAGATATCTTTCTTCCGTTTCCATTGTGCGACCTCCATGGGCTGAGCCGCAACACGTTTCCGTGCCCTTTGCCATAGTGATACTGCTTTCCGTTTCTCGCTCCATGCCCTTTGAACCTCTTCGTTCCACCAGGGGGGCCTATCCCACACCAACTTTCCCACTACTTGAGCCTTACGTTTGTCTTGTCGAATTCTGCTCACAACATCCACTCCTCTGCGATCATATTTAAAGGATCTTACCTTTGGCCTTATCTGCTTATGTAACGGGAAGATAAAAAGATCACATAAAAAGATGTATGATAAATAAAATAAATAAATAAATAGAAGTTCGTATGATCGTATATACTAACTTGATAACTTTTACATTTTATATGAGATTGAGAAGAACTAAGAACTTTTGCCAACCACTCAGCTGAATGAGACAAGTCAATTGAATCGCTGGACAATGGCTCGTGATCGTATATATTAAGAATGTGATCTCCGTACTTCGTTGTTAAGCGTTGTGTTATCAGAATACTCTAAATGGGGATAAACATCAACAGTACACAATGGTTATGCAAAAACAACAGAGTCCTTGTTTATTACTTATAAATCATAACCACAGAGTGTGAATATTAGCATTAACATCTAGTCTTTCATTTACATAGGCATAATAATGGTCTTATCCAAACATGATAAGATATACAAACGAATACACTATTGACCCATGCAGGTAACAATTACCTTTTAAATGTTCTCCTCAATGTCTACATATACTCACACACCTGTGAACATTTGTTTTGGTCCAAAGTTGGACTCCATGCGTTCAGATTAAGGAAACAAGTATAAAAAGTGTCTATTGTGTCTTGGGGGCTGTATGTCGCTTCGCTCGTCGTGGAGTTAAATACAAAGTCTGGTTATGTCCTTAAATCTTCAGTTGATGTATCGAAACAGATTCTGTCAGTTGTGGTTAGTATCCCTGATACATGAGGAGACTTCTTCGGTAAGTGTTGTTCTTCTAGAACGGTAGGTGAAAATGTGGGCACACCTAGTTCTAACCTGTGGAAGTAACCTTCCTGGAGTAAAGGAGAGTTAAGCGATGTAGTTGAAGTCGCGCGGAGTCCTAGTACTGAAGTCGCCGGTTTGTTTTGACTGTGTAGACCAATCCGTTCTTGGACACTCCTGTACTCTACTACAAAATCTCACTCCTGTCCCAAGTTACCAACCCGCAATAGATTTGTCCCTTCATAGACGTTATGTTCTGACCTATTTCTCAAAATAGTAGTACCGTTGTTAATTTATACACCTGTCTGGTTTACTAGTCACTCTGACTGTTCATTCTAGACTAAGTTCCAAAGTGTTAAGTTTCTCTAACGTTTTATTCACGATCTCTATGGTAACCTTCTTCAGATGGGAACTATCACTCTTCCCGTTCATGCAAAATTATGAGTTCCGACATGAATGAAACATTGTAAACATTAGAACTGTTTTTTCTCTAACGTTTTTATCTGGAAACTTTCTCTACCTATCACTGTCTAGTCTTATGGTTAACCATACACTAAGTTATTGACTACTCACGGTTTGTTCCGAATCTTCCAACACAAAATATCTATTCACTACTCGGTTGACTCTCTGTAGTCATGTCCCTTCTTTCTTTATGTTATGTTCAAATTCACCGACGTCTTACATAAGAAGAATTTGTGGTTACTCTTTAATTCTCAGTGGGTCTCCTCCTATTCATCCTTCCATTTCCATTTGCTGGACTTGTCAGTCTCGAATTAAAACAAAACACCTCGGTAGTCTTCTCTTGAAGCTGTCCAATTTTCCTTTTAGATTAAAATTGTACCGGCTGTTCTTTTGGTTGTACCAAAAGAAGCCATTGGTAGCTGTCTCTAACTTCTCTGTTAATAAATTTGTCTAACCTGTCCGTCCCAGTGTGAGAAAGAGAATGATCTTTTCTAGTCTACCCGACCTTGTAAGTCCCTTCAGGAACTCTACTCACAACCCGTAAGTCCACGAGGAAATCTCACGATCGTGAGCTTGAACTTCCCCTACATGAATTTAATTCATGTCCGGCTGAGTAGTTTTGACCATTTTCCTTGCTTCCAATACTGACTTAAAATCTCTTAACTAAGTTCGTCTCTCTACAACACTCAGAATAACCAAACACGTTTTCTTTTCTACTTGAACTGTGTTCGTCCAACCACAACATTTCCAATAACTAACAGGGGCAGGTTATCAATAATAAAATCTGAAAAGGGAATTTACTTGTTTGTATCCATGGGCCTAAATTCATGACCACTCCACCATCATATCATAATGGATGGTCTGTCTTTGATTGTAATTATTTACACGTGACTGTTACACTTACTTTTGTCATTTTTTAAGAGAACAACACATGGGAGGTGGTCACTGCCATGATGCCCCAGCACGTCCCATTTGCAGATAGCCACAGAAGCTGATGACACCAATGCCAGGTCGATAGCGCTATCATCATCACCATCCCTGCTTGCCATCCTTGTTATACGGCCATCGTTAAGGCACACCAGGTCCGTATCTGTCAGGGCCTCCTCAAGTTCTCTTCCCTGTTTGTTCGAAGCACTATTGCCCCATGATCTACCTTTCGCATTGAAGTCACCACAAAAGAGGATCTGCTTTTCCTGTTCCATTATCTCCCCTATGATCTTCCAACCCTGAAGATCAATGCTCGTGTTGCAAGCATACACATTTACAATCATGATTGGGTGCTGGACCCTCTGGACCCTCACTGCCTGTAACTGGATATTGTCACTATCCCACTTGGACATATCAACCTCGCATACACTAAAACCCTCGCGTACTAAGATACACTAAAACCCTCGTGAAAACGTGACTCCACACTAGCTTAATTATTGTGAGAAAACCAACTCTTAAATACATCGCTATTTACTAAGCTTATATCTGGATTCAGCTCGGTTTTATCTCGGAATCTGTAAACTGAAAAGTATATTTTCTTGGAGCGTCCACATTTGATATGGGGCCCTCTCGTGGCATCGGATCCTACACAAATGCTTAAAATATTCATAGATTAATCCAGGTCTGAGTACACCTGATACAACCTTACAACCGTCTTTATGTTCAAAAGTACAGAATAGTGAAATTTCACACTTAAATGATGCCAACTGAATGGCAAAGCAACTGTTATGTCTTCCTCTGCTTGCCTATAGACGTGACAAGATCAATAATATCTAAATCTACTCTAGTCTCGTATGACGTCTCAGGACATTCTGCACCTTCAACTGGCAACATAGAACATGAAGTATCTCTGCTTATGTCACACATACGTGTATTATAACATTAATAATAGCCACATTCAATATTAAAAAAAGCTTTACATGGGTGTACCTTAATGGTATCGGTGCCACTATTTGCAAACGTTGCTCTATGTCTAGCTACGGAGAACGTGTAAGACACTGAAGAACTTAGTTACTCTGCAGATCATCAGCATGACATCCAAGACACGTCTATGAGTCCTCCAATCTCATATTTTGTATGTTCTCCTTGGTAACTGACTGTTTCTGTTCTGTGTTGATTGATAACTCTTCGTTTGATTCCTGTATACAACTCGTTTCGTACAAAACCACTTTTCACTTCATTGACCTGCAATCTTGCAATAGACACGAAGGAAGAAATACATCCCAACTCGTCTAACTCCTCGATTTGCATTCACATTATCATCTCGGTTCATTGAGCTACCACTAGTCACAATGATAACACTGGCAAGTTTGATTATTTCTTCACTTCATCAAACACTTGCGTATCGAGGCAAACAAATTAAGGCAACTCTTAAGCCAATTTTTCGTCATCGACTTCCAGCCACTGACGCCGTAGATAAAACGACTGAAATTTTCGAAGCTTACTCATAGAATAAACACAACCAACACCTACAGCATTCTTAGTCTCCAGCCACATGATTCCAAGATCATTTCTTGATTTCTGATTAGAAACTAGCATTACAGCACGAGGGACAAGAGTTCCAGTCAGATTTTGATTATGCGATCTTCGGGTCTTTACAAAAAGACTCCTTTCCCGTTCTTCACCTCCAGACACTCTCATTCCAAGACATTCTAAGATCGTCTTGCTACTAACCACCAGTCTGTAACTTGTGTTACTGTCAACTCCAAAGGCACATGCAATCGGTGTGATTGAGATATACATGTGACTGTCATTAAATAGTTTTCTGTAGTAGACCTGACCCAGTATGCAGTTGAGAATCATCTGCATCATTGAAGGATAAAATAAAGTTTGGGCCAGCTGCAGAAAACGAGAAGGCGTTGTGTGGTTGTATAACTTCCTACCTTGAAATATTTTTAAATAAAAAAATGTTGGTGCTTATTCTTCTGCATACGTTCCTAAACTTTTACAAATAATCATGATGTTATTCTCTAAAAATATTCAACTATATCGATTCCTTAATAACATCAGATGAAAGTTGTGTTAAAGTGGTCAAATGTAGAATTCGCATGTGACATATTCTTTCCAGAACGTTGTCTTCCTTATGGATTCTCTGAACATTCCGCACTTCTGGGCGAATGGACATGCAGCATCTAGATACAAGTTTAAGCATCTAAATACAATCTGATATATCACTGCACCATCGTCGTCTAGTGCGCCCACTTCCCCTGTTGCCATTAACTCTGCCTTCAGTTATTAATCTGTACATGTTTTTATGTCTCTTTACATGACACACAAAAAGCCGAACACATCTTTCTTGTTAGGAAGTTGTTAAGGAGCCAGCCCTCTTCGACGTTTATTGATTTTAACACTTCTTGATTTGTCTTTTTAGCTGTCCATGGTATACGTAAAATTCTTCTGTAGCATCTTATTTTTAAAACAGCGAATCTCTTTGCTATTGTTTTATTTGCGTATGCCTCACACTGTATATTGCTACTAGAAATACGCATGTTCTGATGTTATATAGTTTGGCTTTACTCCTGGTACCTTGCCAAATGTAGATTAGCTCAGACAATAGCTACATTTCACAAGATGAAGAACATCCTATGTAAATAAAAATCTTTGTTAAATGTTGTGAGAAACAGAAATTATATAAAACATCAATTCTGATATATGGAAGTGAACCATGGACAATCAGCAGAATAACGAAAAATTATATAGAGGCAGCTGAGATACTATTTTATAGGAAAGCGTTAAGAAAAACATTTCCAGAAAAAAAGCGTAATGAAGATATCTTCTTCTCGTTTACAGTTTAACATTTGTATACAGCAAGTCCAGTTTACTTGATAAATGCTTCCTTATTTGGCAGACCAACAAGGTTCCCACTTAGCTTTCTGTGAATGTCTTTCTCTGTGGGTCAGTGCTTCTCCCTCAAATGGTTTAGTGTAATGTTGTCTTGCAAGATATGTTCCGCGGTCTGTTCTGCTTGTCCAGATGAACACAGAGTTGATGGAGCCTGTGTTAATTTATTTAAGTAGCTGTATAGTATGTTGTGTCTTGTTCTGATAAATAAATTAGTTCTGATATAGATATCTATAAATAAATTACTTTTTTTTAAAACTGTTCACTTTAATCAGAATCATTCTTACAGAAAACGAGAAGTGATCCTGGTCTGTTCTAGTCGCACCGAATCCCCTTGCACTTTCAGTAAGCAGGTCTTCCGTACTAGACCAACCACATCCCTAAAAAGGAAATTATCTCGTCAATAAGTTCAACATATGTACCAATCGAGACAAGGATTCTTACAACAACACCGAACAACATAGAAATACATGTACAAGTATTGAAGAATCCTCAGGAACACAAACATATATATTAGTACTACAAGGACGTAAAGACCTTCTTGTGAACATAAATACCATAAAAACAAAACAATGTTGCTTCAAATAATAACTTATAGAAGAACATTCAAGTAGGAATCCTCTCATCAGAAACAGGTCACATATTTGGGTACCTCACGAGAAGAGGTAGGAGGAACAAGTCGTGATAACAGGCAAATTCAAAAACAAGAGTGGTAGTGGACGACCAAGACAGCATGTGCTTGACAATCTGGAATTATGGCAACATGGGAATTACAAACGATATCACAAAAAAAATTGGCAGTGGAAAGAATTAACAACACACACATTTAAAAAAAACCGTTAAACGAAATTATAGCACATAAATAAAAAGAACATGGAAAGAAATGACAACACACCAAATAATAGTCCGTGGAGAGAAATGATAGCACACGACATAAAGGGCCGTGAAAAGAAACGATATAACAAGAAATAGGAGTTTGTGGAAAGTAATGATATCATACCAAACAAAGTTATGTGAAAAGAAATTGAAACCAATTTTACACTGCCTGTACTATAAGAAGAACAATCATGAGAACGGAACGCTTTGTGCCATGGTTTACAGCTTGTTTGCAATATCTCCATCCTTCGACTCGATACATCCAGCTTCAGCATGGTTTGTGAGTCACGTTGATCAACTATGAGATGGAGCACCAAAATTCATCCCCAAATCTTCTCCTACGACATATATGACAGGGTACACATTTGCTATTCTTTGTTTGCCGTGTGAACACAAGTAACACATGGGCGAAATTGTTGATGTTTTTAGTGCCTTCACAAAAAATGTTAGTACTTTATTTGTCACGAGACTATAGCATTTTTATCAAATCCAACTGGCAACACTGATTGCAACATTTTGTCACGCTACAAGCAAGATATGATTTTTATCCTATCCTCACGAAAAGCCTTGCGATGGTGATATATTATTGGACGCACTTTATACTTCATGAGCTCTGTTTTTGTGCAGTACTAGGCACAGATGTATTGTAGTTAAATTTTACTTTTCAATGACGAATAAGATAATCAAACTATTATTGCTACTTGCTTTCTGTGTTTGTTTATATTATGCTTCGTAAATTAGCAAGAGAACTATTAGTGTTTGCAACCAGAATGCGATGTTTGTTGGTGATTTCAGTGATATGCAGCAGTTTAACCTTTTGGATATTTATCAGGTATGCAATCCATAATAAGTTAGACTTCGATAAAACTGAACCATATGATACCGCTAGTTAGGTAGTACACACAAAAAAGGGACTATCTGACTTTAGGTACGAAAAAATTCCGGTAACGTATAAATCAATTTTTTAACCATAAGGTCTTTATCAAGGGAAATACATGACAAACAATTAAAAACAGTAAAAAGAACAGGAACACGACAAATGGACTAGACTACATACATTTAGCAACAGACATATGCAAAGTAACAATTATGTACGTACACACATATCTGAAGCATTATTGTATAGATGCGCAATAAAAGGTGGGGACTGAGACCGAAATAAAACAACTGACATTGAAAACAAAAAGTGTGACCAAACAAAAAGAACTTCAACAACCAAAATCCATCACCCAAATTTTAATTAATGAATTATTTGTATTAAGACCACGTGGTTTAAGGGTATCATGTTGCAATATTCCCCGATTTTCAAGGGCGTAACTATTGTCAGTACCAAAGTGTTTTGATTGCATTGACCTGGTTGGTAAGGAAATGTATTGAAATACATAAAAACAGAAGTAAATGACATGAAGGTATTTGCAGAAATGATCACTTAGTATCTTGTCAGTTTTTCCTTTAGAGCTATATTTCATGTGACCGTTTACAAATAATAACGCAAATAATGTTACGAGATCACTAGCAAATTCATCGTCGATTGTAAAAGTGATCTATGAAAATGACATTGAGTGAATCCATACTTATATAGCACAGGCGTTACAAAGCTGGTGTCCGCAACAAACTATACCAAAATGGTCCGACACAATAGCTCTGAAGTGACTGTGATTAAAGATATCTGTATGATTTTTACCACGCATATATACACCAATTGAAAAGTAATGTAAAGTGCTAACGTTTGAGGATCATACTGGAAAAGGGAAAATTGCTTGAACAAGATTTAACGGACAGTATGGTTATGAGGATGGAAAATTAAGACACTTTTAACGCTAGCCGAAGAAGAAACATTATGAATATTACTCAAGGCACACTGGCAAGAGAATTCAAGACACTATACAAAATTAATGAAATGACACTGTCAATGTATGAACGTCTGTGAAAGAAATCAGTAATCTCATGCTATAGCCTAGGCCATTTAAAATCAATAATCTCATAGACTAAGTGACCTGTCTGTCTGTCTGTTAATCTGTCCATTCATCCAACTATAAATACTCTGTTTCGAAAAAAGTTGGAGCATATACTTTTCATAATTTTAAGATCAGCACATCAGTTTTTCGCTGTATCAATTTCATATACAATATTTATGTTCAATAGGTTATCATTGCTTTCTGAAGCATGCACAAATACTCGAACTGAAAATAGAACCTGATATCTTAGTGACCGAGACACATCTAATAATTTTCCGGCGCAATGACTTCCCTATTTTCAATTTTCATATTGTATGATATCATGTTCTTCAGACAGATTCTATGTTTTACAATGCATAATGTCGGTACACAGATTCTATGTTTGACATTGCATAATATCGGTACACAGATTCTATGTTTGACATTGCATAATGTCGGTACACAGATTCTATGTTTGACATTGCATAATGTCAGTACACAGATTCTATGTTTGACATTGCATAATGTCAGTACACAGATTCTATGTTTGACATTGCATAATGTCGGTACACAGATTCTATGTTTGACATTGCATAATGTCGGTGCACAGATTCTATGTTTGACATTGCATAATGTCGGTACACATATTCTATGTTTGACATTGCATAATGTCGGTGCACAGATTCTATGTTTGACATTGCATAATGTCGGTGCACAGATTCTATGTTTGACATTGCATAATGTCGGTACACAGATTCTATGTTTGACATTGCATAATGTCGGTGCACAGATTCTATGTTTGACATTGCATAATGTCGGTACACATATTCTATGTGTTATCATGTTTCCAGTTTCCGTGAGAGTGACAGGTTTCAGAATACGTGACAGTTTGTGAATAACTGAGGAAGTCAGCTTTATGTAGCGTCATTCAAGTAGGAAGCTTGATGATAAATGAAAATAATTATTACAGATGACGGGATTTGAACAAGTTCCGTTCCAACGGCTGATGTAGAATCATCTCTTCTTATGTTCCCAGTGCTAGATGTGGAATCTTATTTCTCTATGTTCTCAGTGGTAGATGTGGAATCTTATTTCTCTAAGGCAGAGAATGGAGAGAATAATTATAATATCATGGAAGACAAAACAACTAAAGAGGGGGTGCCGAAAGAGTAATATGCTAGGAGGTGATGTTATTTAAAAATATCAGAAAGAGACATTACTTATATTTTTGTGTGGACACGTTATGAGACAAAGAGCTCTGTAGAACTTAGATACAGTAGGTAAGATTGAAGGAAAGGAGATCATGCACGACATCGTGAGAAACTTGTAGTCTATTTTCTTGGCATTGCAAAAAATGTCAACAATCATCCAGATACAAGATACTAGAAATACGAAGTTTTGAAAATACGTGAACTCCTATTCTATTCTACATGACATATGACTATAATGGGCGTATCAAATAGACGCCATACAAGTTTAGAAGGCATGATTATGTCAGTAAAATATTTTGAGACACGCAAAATGTTTCCTTCAATGCACGAAAATACAAACATACTGAAGATTTTACAGACATGAACGGACACGTACAATAACTATCGTCAACACACATCTAGAAAATGTCAGAACAGTTTGAATATCTCGGGTCAATGATTAACATTATAGGAGAATAACAATAGTCAGTAAAAACCGATGATGACACATCAATGACAAGGGACAGATAGAAAACAGTCACAATTGTTTAAAAAGCTATATGTTTTCTAGCATCAACATCCGATTGTGAGTCCTGGACAAACACATACCATCCTGAAATAAAAAAGAAAGTATTAGTATTTAAAATAAAATCATAAAATCATATAGGGATAAATCAACCAGTGTAGGGTAACAACCCTAAACAGGAAGTAGGTGGCTGAGGTAACACTGGGCAAAAATTAAGATATACAAAAATATCTCCCTATACGTTTTTCTCACCTGTCATGCTTCCACATCTTTTCTTCCCTCATTACCTATCTGCTTTTGTCCTCCTCATTATAACCCTATTTGTCTCCATGTAAGATTTGTTTTATTGTGGTCATTTGTTTGTCCTGATGAAGGCTTTATAGTCGAAACATCGTCTGTCTCTGTATCTCGTTGTTAAGTTGTTTTATGTTTTATTTTGGTAACACACCTACCTAATTTTGTATATCTTGACATAAAATCATATAGCATGTTCATAAGATCATCATGGACAGAGAGGCGATCCAAAACAGACATCCGCAAAGAGATGAACAAAAACCGGATGGGTGACTCATCAATCCATCTTAAAAACGTAAGATAACATATTCTGGACATGTAAAAAGATACTACGTGCTAGAAAGATTAATCGTTGGGGCAAGACGTTACAATAGGTTAGAAAGATTAGTCGTTGGGGGAAGACCTTACAATACCTTTGAAATATTAATCGTTGGGGGAAGACGTTACAATACGTTAGAAAGATTAATCGTTGGGGGAAGACGTTACAATAGATTAGAAAGATTAATCGTTGGGGAAGACGTTACAATAGGTTAGAAAGATTAATCGTTGGGGGAAGACGTTATGCTAGGTTAGAAAGGTTAATCGTTGGGGAAGACGTTACAATAGGTTAGAAAGATTAGTCGTTGGGGAAGACGTTATGCTAGGTTAGAAAGGTTAATCGTTGGGGGAAGACTTTACAATAGGTTAGAAAGATTAATCGTTGGGGGGGGGGAAGACGTTACACTAGGTTAGAAAGATTAATCGTTAGGGGAAGACGTTACAATACTTTAGAAAGATTAATCGTTGGGGGAAGACGTTACAATACGTTAGAAAGATTAATCGTTGGGGGGGGGGGAAGACGTTACACTAGGTTAGAAAGATTAATCGTTGGGAGAAGACGTTACAATACTTTAGAAATATTAATCGTTGGGGGATGACGTTACAATACGTAGACAGATTAATATTTGGGATAAAAGTCATAGGAAGTAGAACACTAGGCCGACCAAGACGTCGACGTTGATGACAGATGTGAAACAGAGGTCAGAGGTTAAAAGGAAAATCAAAATGGTTAAGAGTACTTTCAATGACATAAAGAAAATATTAACATCTAAGCACATTGCAAAAAAAACTAAAAATGAAAATTATAAAATGTTACATCTATTCTATATTAATGTATGGATTAGAAACATCGAAAATGAACACACAATTAGAAGACATAATTGATGCCTTTGAGATGTCGACATATATAAAAATAGGGAGAACAGGGAAAGAGAAGAAATAAAATGTAAATGTTCTAACAATACTTTATATGAAGAATGAATTATTAAAGGAAATTTTTCTTCTTCTTCTTTCGTTCACTTGAAACATGTCTATATCTGTAATTCTGTCTCCTTAATAAAACTCACTGTCTTTTGTAGTTCATACAGTGTCCCATAGAGCTTTGATTCCAGTGTTGTTTCCTCTGACCAATATATCTGCCTCAGCGTTTCATGCTCAGAACACTCTTGAAGTATATGTTTGGCACTCTGTGCTGCCTTGCAATATAGCACCTCTCGCCTAAGTGTACATGCATCTGTCAGGAATACCACGGGCTGTGGGCCACGATTGAAGTCAACAGTTTTTCAGTTGCTACCTTAATTGCCTGGATTTCTGCATCATAATTATTGCAGAATTTCCCTGTTGGTGTTCTGATCGTATCTCTAGGCTTGTGTGGATATTCTATTTATACACCTGCACCTTCATTCCTCGCTGCATTCTGTGCTGACCCATCTGTGTATCATCATCATCATCATCAAGTGCCTTCTCAAGAGAGGAGAAGCAGAAAGAAGAGCCAAGGGTAGACCTAGAGTACGCTGGATCGACAACATCAAAAAGGCATTACACGAACACCAAATAACATTATCTGAAACTGCAAGAAAAGAGAGAACAAGAACATTGTATCTCCCTCGACACCCGTAAAGGGTAAAAAAAAAGGAAAGAAGAAGAATATATTTAGAGTTCACTCAGACAAGAAATAAATTACTGTATACATTTAGAAATCACTCAAACATGAAATAAATTACTGTATACATTTAGAATTCACTCAAACATGAAATAAGATACTGTATACATTTAGAGTTCACTCAAACATGAACTTATTTTGTGTATACATTTAGAGTTCACTCAAACATGACATAAATTACTGTATACATTTAGAATTCACTCAAACATGAAATAAGTTACTGTATACATTTAGAGTTCACTCAAACATGACATAAATTACTGTATACATTTAGAATTCACTCAAACATGAAATAACTTACTGTGCACATTTAGTATTCATTCAAACATGAAATACGTTACTGTATACATTTAGAGTTCACTCAAACATGACATAACTTACTGTGCACATTTAGTATTCATTCAAACATGAAATAAGTTACTGTATACATTTAGAGTTCACTAAACATAAAAAAAACGTTACTGTATACATTTAAACGTTACTGAAACATGAAATAAGTTATTTTATACATTTATAGTTCACTCAAACATGAAATAAGTTACTTTATACATTTATAGTTCATTCAAACATGAAATAAGTTACTTTATACATTTATAGTTCATTCAAACATGAAACAAGTTATAAGGTAGCTTTCGGTTGTCGTAATGTGACGACGTGTTTCCATGTTTACATTTGTGTTTTCTGGATTACATGATTTCGAAGGTGTGGTTAGCGTATTACTGGTGACAGTGTGATGCCAAATTTAGTTCCAACCTGTTGAATCTATGTTTTTTTGTTCTTAGTCAATTATAGTTAGAGTGTAAATCATTCAAGTTTGTTCCAACTTGCGAACTACCTATCCTCGATACAGACAAAACTTTGGCGTCTCGACTACTCCAGCTAACGGCTAATTTCACAGCTTAGAATGTCCATCACAAGGAGACATCCAAAAGGCAACAGCAGAGAATATCCATCACTAGACAAAAAGTCTGCGATGGAGCACGAGGTGGAGGAATCCAAATGGATCAACGGCTCAAACAGCGAATCAGCAATGTGTGTGACTCACAAGAGGCAAGTTCATGGATTTGGAGCATTTGAATAAAAAACAATGTTTCTCTTTTTATGCTACTTTTACAATTTCACTCAACTCCTATCGTGTGACAACACACATAGTCACTTAGTCACTTAGTCAGTTAGAGGAAAATAGTTATATTTGAATTACCCAGATGCTTCTGAGAAATCTGCTGATGTGAACATCTAAATGTGAACATTCACGTCAACATGATGTGAACATTCTACGCTGTGAAATTAGCCGTTAGCTGGAGTTAATGTGATCGTCTATTGGCACTTTATTAAATTGTATTAACAAGCATGTGTTATGAAATTGAAAAAAAGTAGATAAAATTGTCAATCCAGGCAGAGCAGGGATAGTTGGTATTCCTGTTCTTCATTTTGATGTCATCCCATGTGATGGTGTAACCCAGTGCGATCTGCGCACCCCCCCCCCCCCCCCAGTGACGCTACTGGGCCAATAATATCTATGTTAAAACAATAGAGTTCAACATCGAAAAATTTCTTTTCTCTCACGTCGCCAATGTCATTGAGGTCTGTGGTTGTCCATGGCAGGATTTAGACTTGATAGGGCCCTAAGCTATTTTAGATATGGGGTCCTTTAACGACTAAGAATATTTAGATAGGGAAAAATGTGTTTGGGGCCCCAAGAAAGTGGGGGTCCGAAGATATAGCTTGTTTAGCTTATAGGTAAATCCGGCACTGAGTGTGTTCAGGACACATTGTTCAGACAATGCAGGTTCCAAGTCGACATCTGAAGTTTGTATTTTTTCGTGTTATTGCTTGTCATCATATTCAAGTTCCGTCTCCACAACGAAGGTTGGCTGCAACGGATCCCCAACATCCCCTGTCTCTTGTCTTGGTGGTGCACTCTGCTAGACTGTAACATGTCCATCGTGTGATGTTACTCTCCTACTTGTATCTCTGCCTACCTCTTGCTTGCTTCGCTTTGACTTTACCCTCAAGTAAGGTCTTCAATAAGGTGTCATGTCTTTTAATGTGTCCAAAGTATTTTATTTGCCGTAACTTTATTTCTCTTAGCAGTAATTTCTTCATATTAAGTGTTTTTAGCACCTCCTTATTTGTTTTCTTCTCTTTCCATTATCTTCTCCCTATCTGAGCCATACATTAATATAGAATAGATGTAACCTTTTATATTTCTCATTTTTGACTTGTTTGTAATTTGTTTAGATGTTAATATTTTCCTCATGTCATTGAAGGTACTTTTAGCCATTCCTATTCTCCTTTTAACTTCTGTTTCACATCTGCTATCATTTGTGACTATGTGTCAAAGATATTGATAATGTTTTACTTGCTGTAGTTTCTCTCCATGTATGTTTATGTTTAGCTTGTACAATTATATAATTGCTTGTACAATTTATTTAAACGATAGTTATCGGGTTTTTACCTAGCTTCGCATACCCAATGAATCAGACAGCATGTAACGGTTCAACATCTTATTGGCTAAGAGCTGTCCAGTTTGATACAGGCGTTAGTTGATCAGTGGTGTCCAAAGTTCTTCCTCCGTCATACCTAGCCCGTGGCTCACTTTGTTCACGCCAACTGACAAGGACGTTTAGCTCGTAACTGTCGTTTTCCAATTTGATACTGAGACCCATTAAGGACAAGAATGGAAGCATACTTCATAGCCCGATTGCTGGGCTGTAATAGGGAGAACATGTGTTCTCCTTGCAGAACGATACCTCTGCCTTCTTGCATTGTAAACTCCATAGGAAAAGTAACACAAATACATTTGGAGCACGGCAAACTGAAGGAACTGGCAGATCAGTAACGATATTCTCTTTCTATTCACCCATCCGTGCTCCCAGCCTAGATCCGCTGCCGACCGACTTTAAGGGCCCTGTATGTTTTGCCACACCATTTCGTTTTAGGTTGCATTTCCTCGTCATAAGATAAAGATTGTATCCCCTGCCCTATGTCTTCATCCGCTCAAAGGCATTGCAGCATTATGGGATCTCAAGAAAGATAGATGCCACCTTCTTACTGCTCTAACAGAATCAGGTTGTACCGAATACTGTCATACTCTAGCTCAGATATAATGCACGACCTGATAACTAAAGGCAACTACATGTCAGATGACAAGTTATGGCATCTACCTACTGAGAAAAATAATTGTGACATTGACAGTTAAAAATTAAAAGGCTTATTAAGTGCACATGGACGATCAAACTAGACAAATGTCACAATCGCGGTGTACTACTTAAAGAATAAAGACATTACATTGGTATTTCACTTCGAAGAAGTTTTATCCGAGCTCTTGACTGACATTGATATTAAAACGAAACATTCATTCATTAATTTCAACGGTTTAATTATTTATGACTCAAAGTTTGCCTGATCGCATTCTAAATTAGATTAAAATGTATCACTGCGCTCCGATTGACAATTCTATCTGCTTTTTTAATTGTCATAATACACTCATTCTGAACCCGATTACCATTTATCACTGCGCCCGGATTGATAATTCTATCTACTTTTTAATTGTCATAATAACTCGCTTGTTCTTGCCATCTAATACAATGTCAGTAGACGATCATGTTAGATATTATCATCAATATATCTCTAAGAGACATCTGAGTTGTTCAAATAAAAATCTTTTTTCCCAAGTGATTGAACGACTTGCTATAGCGTCACACCATAGAACACACTACTGTGCTGACACACTATTATTGTCCATGCTGGGGTCAAAGGAAACAAGAGAGCGGACTTATTGGCAGGCAATGCGGCGATAGACGGCACATTGCTGAGAAGAGATAAAGCAGACTTAATGAAGGCAGTAATAAATTCATTTCAAGATGCAGATGATGTCAATGAGGTTAAGAACGTACATATACAGAGAATGTTAGAAATGGGTGTATTCAGAGGTGAGGGGAGGAAAAGTAAATTTTTTGGAAAGTCCCGAAGATCACACAATCACCACCTGACCAGAACTATGAGACTACATACACTGGGATGGCTGCTGGAGCGGAGGGCGGAGCACTTATGGTAATGTCCCGCGTGCTATTGAAGCCAGTTTCTAATCAAAAAGAAACTATTATGTAGACACACTACAGGAGTTGACTTCTGGCAATAAGTCGGCCTGACTAGTCAACGGGCTAATCATTTCAATTCAGTTACATTGAAATAATATTATTTCTGGTGGTGTCGTAAAGAAACAGTGTTCACTGAAGCGTTAATTGTACTTATATATATTGATCGCGTCCTTCAATTCGTTGATAACTAGCAAGAGAAATTAGCGAGACATGGAATTAGTCTGTGCAAACAGAAGACGAAGTTTCTTGATCATATCCGCGATATGTATCACACTAACTTTTTGGAATTTCAACATGTGTGTAATGTTCCTTTTTGGTATATCTTCTATCTACCTATATCAATATATTATATTATTCCAAACGTGTACTAAAGTTTTATTTTACTGGATTATTGTTTCAACCTTGGTATGAGGAACCTTTCAGACTTTAACTAAACCAAACCCGTCTTCGGTCATTTCCAACGGTCAAGTGACGATGCTGGTTTGTCCACTGCAGTCAGTTCTGGTGATGCCGGTCTGTATGAACTAGACCTATGTAGGTTCTTCTAGCCCAAAGACCAGCGTTCGCAGCCGGTTCCTGACCGATTGATCTGAAATTCAACGAGTTTCTGGCATTGATAGAACTGTGGAGGAGACAGATGTAAATCGAGTCCTGGTGTAAGGCAGCAGTATGAAGCGGTCTTCGGCAAGAGCTGTGACTCTGGGTCTTCCACTGCGCGGCCGATCTGGCACTGAGCCAGTCTGTTATAATCACATCCAAAGACGACTAATGATGTTTCTAACCAAATTAAATTGTCATGCCACTAGACTTTGCAACTGTCCAGTCTGTAAGTGTCTAATGATGATGTGACATTTTTCTGTAGTGAGATGAGCCATACTTGTACACTGAATTTTCTACTGAATTTATTCGAGGACAGTGACTCTTTTATATGCATTCAATAATATTATCATATAGTTTTGTGTTCAGTAAATTTCACAGAATTGTCAAAAATGTCGTTTTTAATTTGACCTCTTTAATGACCTCACAAATAATGATGTGAGTACAATTCATGTAACTGTATACATTTAGAATTCATTTTTAATGACAAGGTGGACACAATCGATCCATTTATCCATCCATCTATCCAATGTATCTAATGTACTCCCTTCTGCCTGTCTGTAAAATATATTGTATACAAATATTGCAAAAAATAATTGTCATAAAATTAATAAGAACAAAAACGGTTGACGTTTCTTCTTCTTCTTTCGTTCACTTGAAACATTTCTAAATCTGTAATTATGTCTCCTTAATAAATCTCACTGTCTTTTGTAGTTTATACAGTGACCCATAGAGCCTTGATTCCAGTGTTGTCCTCTCTGGCCATCATGTCTGCCTCAGCGTTTCATACTCATAACAATATTGAAGTATATGCTTGGTACTCTGTGCTACCTGCCCACATGGCCGTATTATCAATTTTGAACTTTGTGTACATGTGACTGCGGAGTCAGTTGTGTCCTGTTCTGAGGCGTAGAATTACAACCTGTTCTGATCAATATACATAATGTGATAGTCATCATGTGTTGGTGTTTGTGGCTTTCTTATTGACTTGATCATCTGTTTTCTCTGATGGTAGGTGATTAGTACACCTGGCTGGTCTTCTGCAGCACATTCCTTAGCCAGTTGGTCTGCCCTTTCATCCCATGGCATTCCACAGTGAGAGGGTATTCACTGCATGGTCACCCTACACTGGAAAGACAGTTTATTAAGTAGTTTTTGCAAGTCAGCTAGTTTCCATACTGGAGGGATTGAAGCACTGACCTTGCATCTATCAGTAATACCACGGGATGTTAGCCAGGATTGGAGCCCAACAGTTTTTCAGTTGCTACCATAATTGCCGGATTTCCGCATCATAATTATTGCAGAATTTCCATATTGGTGTTCTGATCGTATCTCTAGACTTATGTAGATATTCTATATATACACCTGAACCTCCATACCTCACCGCAATTCGTGCTGATCCATCTGTGTATACTCTGACACATTTTTCTTGTGGATATTTCTCGTCAAGGAAACCGAGGGTGACTGTCCTTCGCTGCACACTGTTCTATTCGTCCTCGCTTAGTATTCTTTTCACGTAGGTCTGAATGTATATTGCCACTCCATGCCTTTCACTCCAAGGGGTTTGTTCTGGTACAGACCTTAAGGGGCTGTCAATTTAAGGTAGGTCTGTAAATTGTCTATGGAGTCGTTTAGCTTTGTGGATAAAGATGCTTCTTTTCAGTCGCCCCATTGCTAGACTTTGAAATCTTCCTTCACTGGTTGACGTTTCGATCTAAGAATTTTGAGTATGAACGCTGAAGAAGAACATGTCCCTAAGATTCTTGTCTTTTTGTTGGCAACGGGATCATTGTTGCAATAGAGTAGGGGAAGAATGACGATGTATGTGATTTGTTACATACAAAAGAGTGGGAACATGTGAACAAGCTATGTATATCAGTACTTTTATAGAGAAAACAAGGAGTTACTGAAAGAAATATTGAGAGAAATCATTCTCCCAGTCATTTTGGTTAAATTCGTTATGGTTGTGTTTTCTTAACTGTTTTTGTTGTCTTGATAAAGGTCCCAATTGTTGACACAATTCCCGACACGTTGACAATTGTATTTATTCTTTATTTTATTGTTATTTCCTATATTTTATTATTTTATATTGACAGTTTTCTAGTAACCTATTTACCTTATTTGCATTTACCTCTATTTGTCTGGTTACTGCGGCACTTCCTTTTTGTCGGACATCCTCCGATATTTGGGTTATTTATTCTCAATGTATCTAAATATTTACATATATTAAGTTGTTTCAGAATGGCCCGTCTAAGTTACATTAGAACGCTAATCTATATCTATATAGTTGTTTTTTTTACTTTCTCATACGTAATGCTAACCTACCTACAGATTCAACGACTATACGTCCCTGATGGTGATCAAAACACAACGGTACAATGATCAGAATGGCATTGGTAGAGGGATAGAGAATATATCAGCTAGCGATCAAAATATTCCCATAGTTCTTGCTAATTCTGTCGTGAAAGACGTTAACGGAATACTCCCTTATCAGCTAAATATGACAGCAATGAAATATGTAAGTTATGTTTCTACTTCATGAATGTACTTAGAATATGTTCGGAGATATGGCACTTGTTTATAATATTTTTGTAATGAATTGCGTGTGTTCTAGTAAACTTATAATGATAGTCATTAAGTCCCTATAGAGATTTATGAGATGCAGTGTCTGTATAACTCATCAATAAGTCCTTTCTTCATGTATAATGTTTATTGCATCAATCAGTCTACAACATCAAACAATCATGGGATGAAACATGTGTATCAATATCAATATTTACATAGTTTAAGAACCGTTCTTCTTTCGGTTTATTTCCACTAGTTAACTAACTTCATATCTACAATTCCTTTACATCTGTTCTTCCTATTATGACCACATCCAAGATACGAGCGTATTATGTCGATAGCCTAGCCCAGGCTCTATTTTATAGTATAATTCTTCAGCCGTTTCAAATCGTCATTGTCAAATCTCATCTGGTTGAAATTCGCAAGGATTGCTCGATTTATTTTCTCTAAGCTCAAAATTTTCGAACAGTTAAATCTAGTCTGGGCTATCATTGACCTGTGAGACATTACCCTCGAGTCCCTTGGTGTTCAGTCTCTCAGTTTAAAAAGGTGTTCTCCTTACTTCTCAACAGTCTCAGGCTCCCATAAACTCGAACTCTGAGCTCCCCCCTAACCAGACTAAATCTCTAAATCCCTTTCTATTACAAGCTCCGGACAAAATACGTCCGAGCTGGCTTTCCGAGCTTTGTCCTGGGCCACAACCCTCTGCCCAAATCTCTGGCGTAAACATTCAAATGAATGGCTTCGACAGTCTTCATGTGTCCTGACATACTCAACAACGAAATGACTGATTTTGACAGTCTACATTTATAATGACATACCCAACAATCAAATGATTGGCTTCGACAGCCTACATTTGTAATGACATACCCAACAATCAAATGATTGGCTTCGACAGCCTACATTTGTTAACTTCCACTTTCCTTTATTTAATAAAGACAGACACTATTGTTGCCAGTGTTTTGCGGTGACTTTTTTCAAAGGGGACCTAGCTATTAACATAAAGGGCTATAGAGTTAAAAGATGTATGAAAACGTTGTGTAACTTTGTAAACGAGTTAATTTCATGGAGGACACATGGATTGAAATAGGGACAAAATTAGAATTTCTGACTAGACAGTACAAAAAGTTAAAACGCAATTGAAAGTTTCCTAGTCTCGAGAATTTGGAGACGGACTGAACTATAATTATAGTTTGTAATTATAGAACTGTAATTATAGTTTGTTCCATAATTCATGTTGCACACTTGAGGCTCAATTTTCACGAAACCTATCTGATGCATAGCAAATATATTTCGCAGTTAGTCGTATACACAGCACGACCTTAGGAATTCATATTTTACAAATTCATAAGTAGATTGGAAAATGCAAAAAACATTGTTTGCTATGTAGTATTGCATTAGCAGAAAAAATGAAACTCACACTTTACATTTTACCGTTATACACAAAATTGTGGGTTAGTTATTTAGTCGTCTGATCATCATCACTGCAAACTGGACACGTCCATAGTTGCTCCGATCTCTCCTTGAGTGTATCCGCCATTACACTTCTGCTGAGAGTACCGGTCCTATGCTGGTTGACCATCATTCTTCTGCGCCCTCCAAAAAATTCACCTCTAACAACACCGCATTTCAATTCCTGATCTTTAATCCTAGCCATTGAAAATGAATCATCATCCACATTAGTCGCACTCTCGCGTGCTATATCTCTTAAGGAGTTCAAAACGTCAGCGCGATCCATTGCCCCATCACCCTGTACCACAATCGCGCACGATGCCAGTTGATCCGCTCTTTCATTGCCTCGAACGCCCCCACGTCCCGGCACGAAAATGTGGGTGCAAAGGCGTACCCCAATTCATATATCAGGAAATATGAGATAGTTACTTCCAGAGTGTATGTAAACAAGTTTTTATATTTGATGATCAAACAGTCTTATGTTTTTCTTGTGACATTGGTGTTGAAGAGGAATATGTGCATTTTATCACGTCATAATTATTGGTTATATAAAATCAAACAATACAAATTCATGCAAATTCTGCAAACAACTCCTTGTGAGAAGCAAAACAATGACGTGCCAGTTGATTTTGTAATGTTGGAGATATTGTTAGATATTTGGTCGATGTGAAAATAACAGAGATTAACACATCAACTATTTTATTCGGACTCTGAAGACTCGAAAAGATCGACTTTTGCTAAGGGTTTGGTAAAATGCAAACCAAACCACCTCGTTGCCAATATGCCTCTTTCTCTTGAAATTCGAGCTCTTCACACTTTCTGCAGTACTCAATATCTATTTGTGCGAGGGCATAGCGTGTTATGTTTGTTACGTCACAAAGTTTGAAAGTCTTGTTTAGTGCGGCAACTTGACTTTTCACTGCAACCCACACAAGCTCAATAAATATGACAATTGTGTAGTCATATTTTTCATAGTAGTGAATTTGCACTTCAAGCTCATATTGTAATAAAACTCTCAACTACATATATAAATTGGCTAAATGAAACAAGATACAATAGAAACACATCGAAAATACGATACACTTTTGAGTAAACTGGAGCTTAGCTATTACATTCAGATTAAATTTTTCTTCTTCTTCTTTCGTTCACTTGAAATATGTCTATATCTGTAATTCTATCTCCTGAATAAAACTCACTGTCTTATGTAGTTCATACAGAGGTCCATAGAGCTTTGATTCCAGTGTTGTTTCCTCTGGCCAATATGTCTGCCTCAGCGTTTCATGCTCAGAACACTCTTGAAGTATATGTTTGGCACATTCATATTAAATAATTAGGTCACATAAGACAAAATGCAACATAAGTGTCATTTCCTGATAATATTTCCCCAGTATTTCCGTGCTTTTCATTGATGACAATCTTGACAACACATCACAATGACCAATGAAAATCACGAAGATATTCATGCAAAATAAATTCACGAAATGAGTCAAAAACTATGAAATTTAAATAGACGACACATTTCGCACTCTTGGAAAGCATGATTTCAGCAACAATATTTTGGTACGGAAAAATAAAATATAGTTGCATTTCACAGTCGCATAATTCAATCACTGATGACGTCTTATTTTATCGTTCCTTTTATTCGCCAATATTTTTGTACAATGCTTCACAGCCATTGAAGAGTTGGAGAGGAAAAAACCTATTAACAAATTAGGCTTATTTCCCCTCACTCCATGTCAGCAGACTCGGTTGTACTGTATTAAAAAAATGTCACATTTTCAAAACTTTTATAAATGTATAATTTATAGATAATTATTTTAAAAATCTAGTTACTTTTTTTGCAAAGGGCGAAAAATAGCAAGGTCGTGGAGAAGTTCAAGTTGGATCCAATGCTCTTTTTGATCTTACGAGTAGTTTTGCAGAAAAATAATTCTGAGTAACAAGAATAATGGAACGAATTGTACACAACATACTCGTGCAGACAAACAATCAGATAGGCGGTTTCTTGTTGAGTGATAATTAGTTTGACGTTATGAAGCATACTGGAAGGAAGGTCGAAATTGTAGTCCAAAGTTAATTATGGAGCTAAGCTTAGTCTAGTGTATGCAGGAAATTTGGAAAGCAAAGTGAGTCGCTATGATTGTACATTCAGGAGCAAATGCATGCATCTGGTAAGAAGTATTAATATTTATAAAACGAATTAATATTTGCACACGACCAAGCACTAGTAGCATCATCAGAAGAGCAACTGCAAAGACAAATAGAAAGGTTACATCAAACATGCCAAACCCTTAACATGTAAACATAGAAAAGACCGAAGTAATGAAAATAGGAAGAACAGAAAGAAACACCAACATATACATTATAAAGAACAGACTTAACCAGGTGACAGAATTCACATACCTAGGAAGCAACAGACGGCAGGAGCAGTAAAAAAATACACAATAGATGTAGTAAAGCATACCAAGCCATAGGGCAAATGACACCAATCTTCAGAAACAAAATTGTAGATTTAAACACCAAAATAACACTATTCACAACTATCAGTATGCCAATTTTGTGATACCAACGCCAAACATGGACAACGACAGCACAGGACAAACATAAACGTGTGACAGCTGAAATGACATGCTTAGGCAGAATCTTAGGAATATCGCTAAGAGACAGAGTGAGAAATGAGGACATTAGACAAAGAACAGGCACCGCCCCAGTTTTGGAATATATTAAGAGCCAACAAATCAAATGGTTTACACACATCTGCAGACTACCACCAGAAAGTATACCACACGAAGCTATGCTAAACAGAAACAGTAAAGACAGACCTAGAGACCGACCACAAAAACAATGGACCACCGAATGAAAAGAGGCGATAAATTCAACAATGTACTCAGCACACACGAAGGCTATTTCTAGTGAACTCTTCTACCCCTGATGTTGAAAGGCAATAAAGGGTTTCACGAATAGATAGATAGACACCACGAAATACATATCATTTGTAATAATGCAATGGTTATTACCTATAGAGAAATCAAGTCATAGACTACTTCTTAGATTTCGTCGCCTGTCCCTTGTACAGCTATTTGAGAGCATCTCTGAGGAGTGTCCAGCAATAGTCAGCCAGCATTATAGTTGACCGTTTTCCCTGATTATCTTTGTTCAAATGTTGCGATATCTTCATGGACATTTCGCCATGTCCATCACTAACCATGCCACAGTTCTTAGGAAAGAAATCCAGATGTGAATGAAGGAAGTGGATCTTTAGAGACATTATGCAGCAAAGCATCTGGAACTTCATCATCATGTCTTCTACTAGTTCCTTGTAGGTTTCTGCCCTAACATTACTGAGAGAGTTGGTGGACACTAGGAAAAAAACATTCCATGCTTGTTTCACATCAACCTGCTGCAAGTTGTTGAACCGGTAATCTTTCAAGAGCACTCGAATCTGAAGACCCACAAAAACTCCCTGTTTAAACTTTTCTTCACTGATCCGACAGAATTTTTCATGCAGGTATCGGAAAGCTGACGAAGTCCGGTCCATGGCTTTCACGAAATTCTTCATAAAACCTAGTTTGATATGAAGAATGTAGCAGGATTTTATAAGACTCGACCAGAGCTGAATGTTGCATATTCTTCGCTCCAACAACTAAATTTATTCTGCAAATCCATTCCTTTCCCAAGTAGTGCAATTCAATTGCTCGGTTATCCCACTTACATAAAAAAAGCATATGTATTTTGTATATCCCTACTGTCGTCCCATTAAACGGGCAACTACCTTCAAATCACCACATAGGTGCCATCTGTACTTGTTATAATCAATATAATTCAGTATCTGTTTTAAGTTATTGTATGTCTCTACAATATGGACAGCATGTGCTACTGGAATAGATGGAAGACGGTTTCCATTGTACAATACCACAGCCTTAAGATTCAGTTTCGACGAGTCTGCAAATAGTCTCCATTCTTGTGGGCCATGGGTTATTTTTAAGGCATTCATGAGACCTTCAATATCAGAACAGAGTACCAGGTTACTTTCTTTTCTGAAGAAAGGCTCCAACTGCTTGTTGCGCTTTCGATATGAAGTAATTGTGACATCTTCTTCTAGGAGATTCAATTGTTGAAGTCTTGATCTGAGCAATTCTGCCCTCTTCTTGGACAAGTCCAAATCACGAACCAGGTCATTTAATTTTTCATGTGATATTCTGTGTGGGGTTGATGATGTACCACAGTGAAAATCTGGAAAATTTAATGCCGACGGACCAGTAGAAGGTCCATCATGTAGTGGATATAGTGGAAGAACAGGTCGGCTCACCCTTGACCTCATCAGATGAAACAATAGAACATTCTGCTGGAGGTTCTGGAATAGGAAGTCCCTCACCACGTGGAACTGGTCTCAACGCAGGCGGAATGTTTGGGTAGACTATTATCGCTTTCTTTTGATTAGTTATTCCGCCAGAAAGAAGAGGAACCAAGCAGAACAGTCCGTTATTTTGTTGTTTGGCTCTCTCCACACCACGGGGGCTGTAAACGGCATTGATTTTTTTTCTATTCAACCACTGTGAAAGCTATGTTGTACATATAGCACAGAAGACTTGTCTTAGTCATCAACCTTGTATCCGAGGTAAAGATGATATGCATTCTTCACTTGAGAACTGAGACTATTTCTTATGTGTGGCAAATACCGCTTCTCCACATAAATAGCATAAATTGTCCAGGAAATTAACGCAATATGGAAACATTGTTTAGGTAGCGAATCCTATTCAGGATGCAACCAATAACCCATCATTTTTTAATGTAGTGATTTTCAAAGCAATTATAAACGTTTTGTAGTTTGCTCTTGCTTACTGAATGGAGCAAATGCACAATTTCCTGTGGCGGGGAACGAAATCGGTACCTTGGCGGTCACAGACGCGCTCTGTACATTTCCGACACAGAGCCGGGCATTACTGAGGCATCACTGTTTTGTATTGTACGTAAATGGATAAAATAATAACAGTTTTACCGTTGACTTTCGTTTGTCCTGATGAAGGCTTAATAGTCGAAACGTCGTCTGTCCCTGTATCTCGTTGTTAGGTTGTGTTATGTTTTATTTTGGTAACACATCTACCTATTTTTGTTTATCTTGACATTAGCCCGGTGTTACTCCAGCCACCTGCTTCCTGTTTAGGGTTGTTACCCAACACTGGAACATTAATCCCTTTAACGGTATCCTCGGCCCGACTCATCCAAGATTTACCTCTTTTGAGTCTGCTTCCCTTCACGTGACAGAGCTCGCTGTGTAGTGGGTGGTCTATATCAGAACTCAATCTGAAGTATGCACGGGCACGCCACATACCAATTCTACGAGATATTCTCGGAATATCAAGGAGAAATCTCATAGCCACACAGAGTGTGTTCCTTGTGCAACCAAGGTTGATCCGCATCACTTCGTTTTGGATTCTTTCCAGTCTCTCGATCTGTGTGTGGCTAGCGGTGATAATTACACAAGCGTATTCAATGACATGGAGGACAAAAGACTCATATAAAATTACAAGCTGTGATTGCTTAGTGTCAGCTGCTTCCATCACTCTCAGAGCTGAAAGTCCTTTGTAGGCCTTAGTGATAACTTGATCTAAGTGGTCCCTGAAACATAGACTACGATCAAATCGCACGCCCAGGTATTGTAAGGATGAGGTTCTAATTACATCATACCCTCTCATCTCCACCGACTGTGTCGCAGACTTTACGATGTGATTGTTAAGAGAGAACCATGTCACCGCAGCCTTCTCTCGGTTGATCAGTGCCTTTGAATCATCGCACCAGGAAGCGATACTGTCGAACTCATTCTGCAGGGATCCGACAGTTTCTGCTCTATTCCTTCCCTGTCTGTATATCAGGATGTCATCCACAAAAGACAGTGTTCTACCTCTTCCGTTTTCAGTCGGTCTATCTTCACCGTCGTGGCTTGAGTCGATGACGAAATCTGTATTGGAGAGAGTTAACTTCAGTTTTGATCTGGAGTCGTGAGTGTTGAGGGAAATAAAAGAACAGACGGAAGTGCGTCACGTGACTATTGACAGTTCAATAAACCGTGCTGATATTTTGAATGCAGCCATGGAGTTGGATCAGTTGGAAGATATGTGGCGTATTTCTTCTTCTGTATCTAATTCTGGAATGCAGGACCTGGGAGTGAAGAGTGATTTTGTAAGACATGAGCAGCATATAGGAATCAAAATAAGAGTTATCAACCAAGACATAATGATGATCTAATGACTAACCAAGTAACTAGCTAGAAACGTTTAGTAATCATTAAGCACTTCATTAAGGAATAAATGCAAATTGTATTTACTTAGGACGCATATAATTGGCTTGTCATCTACAGCATATACGAATCAGATCGTCTCTATTTGTTTCACTTCATAAAACTTTAGCATTTCCTATTCCTGTGTAACACTCAGAAGAACAATACTTAGAGAAAGTAAAACAACCAATATTCATACTATTCAAGAACTGCACAGAATAGCTTTGAACAGACAGAATTGGAGAGATCTGACCTCTGCCCTATGCGCTAACTTCAGTGCAAAAGGAAAATGAATGAATGAATTCCTGTGTAACATCATCGGTGAGCGCAATTAAAGGGTACTGTCACACAAAATGAAATTCTTCATTGAATGGAGAGCAAGTATGTACAAAATTCGGAGTAATTTTTTGAACGTATTCCATGGAAATTAAAGTCAAAATCATTCATTAAAATATCTGAATCTATACGACTGCTTCTACTTCTTCACACGTCTTGTTAGAAGCGATAACATCAGACAGACAACCAAAACATAACCAGTATTGGAATACATCAAAAGACAACAACATTTCAAGTGATTTTCACCTTCTTCCAGACTACCAAAAGACAGCATGCCACAGATGTCCATGCTACATAGACATCACGGATATAAATCCAAAGGCAGACTTTGTAAAAGATGGATCACAGAAATTAAAGAAGACACAGGAACAAGTTTACAAACTGCGCACAAGAACGCTATCTCTAGAGAGCTCTTCTACGCCTGACGATGCAGGGCAAACAAGGGACACAGCGCATAGATAGATAGGATAGATTTAGATGATTTAAATTTAGATTAGATTAGATTAGCTCAGGCAGGCAGACAGAGACAGACACACATGCAAGCAGACACGCATGCAGACAGAGATAAACACACACAGACAGAAACAAACAGTGACACACACAGAAAGAGACAAACAGAGGCACACAGACATACACACAGACAGAAAGGCAGACAGACAGATATACATATATAGATGGAGATATATAGACTTATGCACTCACTGTCTGATAGCCGCCACTAAAAATCGTATAATTTCCTCAAAGGATCGTGACTAGTGCTACTAATTCATCAAGCTTAGCCTAACAACACAAATTTCAAAGGAGGGTTTTAAAACTTGGCTACGTGGATAAATGTCACATTTCATCGACAACCGAACATAATTTGCATATACATTTGTATGACTATAATACACCTAAACATAACTATAGTAAACTGCCTCTGACTCTAGAAATTGATGGCATATTTAGTTAAACTGAGGTTTTTATCAACGTTTATCAAAATACTGGCTTCAAAGAATTATTTTTAATGTATATGCTTCTATTCATACATTTAAGATTTTCTTGTGTAAATAATTTCCCTTAACATTATGTGTTGACTGTATTCAAGCAACGTAGGCGTAAGTTATCTGTGATCAAAAGTAGGCCAAGTCTTAAGTCGGTTTCCCCGATGTACTGTTTGCCGCAGCGTTTACAAGTGATCACGCAAATAATATTACGAGATTCAAATGTAAAGGCCTCATTGATGGAGAAAGTAGTATTGGGAAATGAAATAGAGCGCATCTGAACCACATAAGGACATGTATAGCAACGGCAACGTAAGCAACGTACACTACCAAAATCGTCGGAAACAGAAGACTTAAGGTGGCTATGGACCAAGATGCCCTTCAGATTTGTTTAGCACCTATGCAACACCAGAGGTAAGTCGTAAAAAGCAGAACGGGTGTCAGGATCAGACTGGAGAAGGGAATAATGTTTAAACAAGATGAATCGGACAGAAGAGTTATGGGGATGAAAGGTAAGAACAAGTTTAACCCTATCAGAGGAAGAGGAAATCGTTTATTAAAATATCTGAGGATGACTCAATTCTTCTGGATATCCACCGCTACCATCGCCGTCTTTGGCTCCATTATAATTTTTTTTTGCAAATTTCCTTCTTATAATAACGATTTCTTTTCTAATATGAACAGAAGAAATATTCTTGGACTCCCAAGCCTGGTTATTGATCTTTACATCAAGAAAACCCTCCATGACATTAAATCACTTCATCACAACCGCATTCATAGCTCAAACATCACCACTGAGGTATCTCGCACTGTGGCACATCTTCGCCGCCGTGATGATATTGTCATCAAGCCAGCAGATAAGGGTGGGGCCGTTGTGGTGTGGCGTAAGGACCTTTTCCTCAAGTAGGGCCACCAACAACTCTTCAACACCTCTTTCTACACTGCACGCACATCTGACTCGACTGTACCTAACCAGAAGGTTGTTAACAACACTGTGAAAACCCTTATCCTTAACAAGGACCTTCCTACCACTGCCAATGCTCTTTGCATCGCTCAAAGCTATTTAAGCAGACCTGTTTTCTATATGCTGCCTAAAATCCATAAGGCATCGAATCCGGGCAGACCTATTGTCTCTACTTTCTCTTGTCCCACTGAGCGCATCTCCGACTTCCTTGACAGAATTTTCCAGCCCTTAGTCGAACAACTGCCTTCATTCTTGAAAGACACCAAGCATGCTCTGACCATCTTTTCCTCCGTCCAGTTGTCTTCTGACCGTGCCTATCGTCGATTTTTGCTTCATATCTGTTCTTTGTACACTTCTATATCCAATGCAGTTGGTCTCAGGGCTCTGCAGTTCTTTCTGGACAAGAAACCCCATCCCTCTGTATCCACTTCTACTCTTATCCGCCTTGCTGACTTGGTGCTTACACTCAACTCTTTTGAATTTGATGGGCACTTTTCGATCAGATCAGTAGCTTTGCCATGGGCACATATATAAATATATATAAATATATACATCTATAAATGCTTGTCTGTTCGTGGGACATCTTGAACATATAGTTTGGTCGACCTATGATGGCCCGTTCCAATCTCTTTTCCACAGATACATTAACGATGGGATAGGTATCACCGACATCTCCGAAGTGGAATTGTCTCGCTTCATCAACTTCATCGGCAGTTTCAACCCTGCTATTCAATTTACATATAACATCTCCACTACCTCTGTCAACATCATTGACATCATTGTCACCATTCATCCCCCTTACCTTAGCACATCTGTTTACTATAAACCTACTGATGCACATGGATTTCTGCTCTGCCCTGCTTCCTTCTCTCTGCAGTACTCCCAGCTTCTTCGACTGCGTCGCTTATATAGCGAATACGACGATTTTCTCGACAAGTCCTCTGAGATGATTAAGATTTTCCGTAGATGCTCGTTTCCTGACAGCATTCTTTCATTCGCTTAGATCCGTGTGCGCCAGCTGTCACGCATCGATACCTGACTAACTCTCAGGATTCTTCCTCTCCACTGATAGGGTTAAACTTGTTCTTACCTTTCATCCCCATAACTCTTCTGTCCGATGCATCATGCTTAAAAATTGTTCCCTTCTCCAGTCTGATGCTGACACCCGTGCCGCTTTCCCCGACTTACCTTTTGGACTCAAATCCGACGACTCTTTTGTCTATTACTGGGTTGGTGTGCTCTTGGTCTTTATTCATTTTGTTCCGTCATTTACGTCATTTTTTTTGTTCGTTTCGTTCCCATATATATTTACGTTTTTCCTGTCCTTACGGCATCTAACTTCCATATTTCCGTCCGTTGAATACGTTTGTGGGTTGTGATAATTTCCATTCGTTGTCTTCTGATGTTTTGTTTGATAGTGTATCTTGATAAAGACATTTTGGTTGAAACGTTGTGTATTGTAATTTGTATGTTTTCTTGTGTGCACGTCATTGCCCACTAGTTGTATTGATACCACTGATCAACATCACATTTGCTGTCTATGGTTGTTGTTTTTTTACAGATAAAGGATAATTTTATTGTGCTGAATCCAAAAATCACATTCGTTGTGCTCAATCAGGTCAGGTTTTTTATCTAGTACCACATGATGTTTTTTTTTATAAGTGGATCATATTTCATGTCAAATCAATCAGTAAAACGACAATTGATTTCCACACATTTGATCAAATGTGTATTTTTTTCCTATTTAAAAAGGACAAATGATTTTTTTTCTGTAATTGTTTACGGTTTCAAGTGACAAAGCATGTCTCCGGCTCCTATTTCTGCGCTATTGATGTGACTGGGATCAATAGAAAGAATCGAAATGTCCTCAAGTATCCTGATCTTGAATCAGCACGTCGTCCTGTAGCTCACTCTGATGAATGTCCAGTACCTGTCTATGTAGAACTCCCTGACATCAGTGATGAAGATTCTTGCAGTTTTCTAGAAGTTCAAGAGGAGAATGAAGAGGAAGAGACATTTAGTGATGATACTCCACATCTTTTTTAAAAACTGAGCTTAACGATCTTGTTCGTGATCTCAATTTGTCAGCTGAGCTCTTAGCATACAGAATAAAAGAAATCCAGATTAAAAGACTTTCTGTGCATGTGGGATAGTAGGGACAGGTCTCAGTACCATACCAAGAAGGACTAGCCTGTACGAGAAGAATTGGTGCCGGGTAGATCAAAGAACATCGTCAACAATCCACTGGTAGACAGGAACAAGATAATATTTCCACCGCTGTATATCAAGTTGGCTTAATTAAACAGTTCACCAAAGCCCTGGACGAGGATGGTGGCTGCTTCACTAATTGTGCCGCACTGTTCCAGGCTTAACTATAGATAGGTTAAAGGGTGGCATTTTTGATGGTCTTCAAGTTCGTCAGCTCATCAGAGATCCTGAGTTTGAAAAATCAATGAACAAATTGGAATTGGACGCATGGAAGACCTTTGTTCTGGTTGTGAAGACTTTTTTGGGCAACACCAAAGTCAGTAACTATGAAGAAGTTGTCAACAATATGCTGACTGCTTTCAAAAACCTTGGATACAACATGAGCATAAAAGTGCATCATTAATTCTAGCATATGGATCGGTTTCCCGAGAATCTTGGATCAATGAGTGACGAGCAGGGAGAGAGGTTCCATCAGGACATAAAAGAGGTGGAGACCAGGTATCAAGGACATTGAGATGCAATAATGATGGCTGATTACTGCTGACTCTGAAGAGAGACATCCCTGCTGCTGAGCACTCGAGAAAGCCGAAGAAATTGAAGTTTTTGTCTTGAATTTTGCTCAGTGATGACATAATTTACATGTCCTTACCTTGTTCAATGTCTTCTCTTCATTTATATAATTCCATGTTTGTGACATTTAATAAATACATTCTGTTAAATACTTTTTATGTGAGAAATGTAACACATAAATCAACTACTAATATCACCAAAATGTAGTTATGAATAGAAGGCATTAGTCAGAGAATATAATTTTTTTAAATCAATTTAGAAAAAAAAACCAGACCTGATTGAGAAAAATGGATACCATTTTTAGCTTCAATGGCACAAAATGCTCCTATTCAGTTAAAAAATTATAGACAAATTTTAACTCCCAATTTTTGTTGTAAACCAATGTAGTCCGTCGTGTCTAAGTAAAAGTATTATAAGAAACTGTGTTTTACGTAAGCACAATTAGAGTAAGGCAAAATAAGGTTAAAGAAGGCACACGCACTTTTAAGTAAGTCAAATTTTGGCCACATCACTCTCCTGAATCTATAGTGTCTCGTCATAATGGTAGTATTCGTTGTGTTCAAAAAAGGTTCGTCTTCCATACCAATATTGACCCCTCTGTAGTTCAAACTTATTAAATTAACAGAACACAGTCCAAGACAGCTGACCAGAGCATTGGGAACATGTGACCGCCACTTTTCTCTACAATAATACATATAAAATCAAGTACATAAGTAGAAATACAACAATTCGACTAACAATCCAATTAACAATAGTACATGTCTTAAGATCTTTATACCCCGCTGTAAGAAAGGATCCCACGCTAATTGGTCTGGTCTCCCTAGCAAGGATTTATCCAACAAGGTGTGTCATAGACTGGACACATCATACGATAAAGTTGGTCATGAAGTTGACCCTGTTTGAAGACTTGTTATGCTTAATCAGCTACATGTCACGCAGCCAATTCATCTGTTCTCTCAATGCGATACAGTAGGATCTGACATGCACCACCTGGAGTATCGATTAGTAAGTTTCTGGTTATGGTTCTACGTTTTTCCCTGTATTCACAATCTGTTCGTCTCAGCTATACGTTAGACTTATCCCTCTAAGATACACCCCTTTCTAACCTGACAGTACTTATAATATTCTAACAATATCGTAGAATTTATTCAGTAATTTGTTCTTCCTCTAATATATATATATATATATATATATATATATATATATATATATCTTCATTGTTCAGATGTGCCATGTTTCCAAATATAGTTAATTAGTTAGTCGTTAGATCATCGTCACTGCACTCCGGACAAGTCCATAGGTGCTCACATCTCTCCTTGAGTGTAGCCACCATTACACGTTGACTGACGCAGTTTATTGACCATCATTCTTTCTTGCCCACGAAATCGCTCCTTTCTAGCGACACCACATTTCAAACCAAATTCGTTTATTCTAGCTATGAAACAAGAATCATCGTCACTTATACACTCATTTGCTCGTGAGTTTTCCGCACGAAATTCAAAATGTCTACTTAATCCATCGCTTTACCAACAGATGTAGTAGCAGCCTGTGCCGCCAACCTATCTGCTCTCTCATTACCCCAGACTCCCGCATGTCCCGGCACAAAAATGAAAGTCACTTTACGCATACAGGAATTATTCACTGCATCCGGCCACTGTTCCCGAATGTATCCCGCCTGAACTTTCACAATCATTCTCATCGAGTCACTGAGTATGCAAGTATGCTCGCAGATAGTCTGCGAGCAGACCCATTGAAAAGCTTTAGTTACTGCCAAAATTTCCATTGTCATGATGCTTGTCGTCTGAGCAAATGCACCACTTTCCTCTCTGATGGTCTCCCCCCCCCCCACCTTTGAGCCGTGAAGGCCCAGGCACTTCTGATGTGTCTCAAACGACCCATCTGTATATACAATAATATCACTTCCCAGGAATTTTCACCGATTAGAGCGAGTACCTCCGACTCCACCACTGTCGGACACCATTCCCTGCATTCTCTACTGAGTGTTATTATTACTTTGAAGGCTGTCGGACAATCTAAGGGCGCACGACTCCATTCCGCACCAGGTATCATATCCTCCAATCTGCACACACTCTGTGTGATATCCTCTGCGCGCCCCATCCACGACTTTCCTCTCTTAAGTCGAATGCCTTTCACTTTGATAATTTCAAGGTGAAGAGGATGTTCGTTATCAGCGGTGATTTGTACGTTGTCCCGCGCCTTGCATATTTGTATTCTTTGCTCTGCAGTTGGGCAATCTCTGCAGTAAGTATCATATAGTCCGTGCCGACATATCTCTCGCACACACCAAAATGATTCGCATTGCCTCATTCTGGATTCTATCCAATCTTTCTGTTTGAGTCTGACTCAGTGTTAGAATCGCCAGTGCGTACTCTACTACTGCCACTGCCAATCCCAGATACAGCAGAAATAGCTGCCTCTGTTCACATCGAGCAGCAGCCATATTTTTCATCGCAGCAAGACCTTTATAAGCCTTTACAATGATGTGGTCAACATGATCCTTGAATTTCAGACTGCGGTTCAGCATAACCCTTAAGTAATTCATTGTGCTGGTTCTCTCGAGGACATCCCCTCTCAAAGTAGCCAATGGCGTGGTCGTGTTTACTATGTGATTATTTAGGGAAAACCATGTTATCGCTGTTGATGGATTAACAAAAGCTCCAAAATTACTGCCCCAATCCGCTATAGGATCAAGCTCCCTCTCCATATTCCTGGCGATCGTTTTTCTGTCTCTGCCCTGCCTATATACCAAGATGTCATCAGCATATGACATAGTTCTGCCCGGTACTGCAATCTGACAGCTTGTAATTTAAACTGTATACACATTACATAATACTGGGAACAGAGGTGACCCACCCTTTAGGTAGTCCCGGGTTTATTACTGTTGGTGCCGAAGACCAACACCCACACTATACAACAACCTGTCTCTGAAAAAGTGCCGAGATAATCGACCTGACAATGAAAGGACTAACTTGACGTTGCAGCGTTACGGTCATCTAGAAATCCAAGGGAGCTCTGTTATAAACATCTTCCAGGTCTATTACAGCCGCACATGTCTTCATTCGTTCGTCAAAACTTTCGAACACTTCTTGCGCGAATACGGCGACGTTGTGCCAAGTCTGCTTATCTGGACGATAGCTTCCCAAAGTTGAGTGCAGCCTGTTATTCCTGCCTAGATGTAGGGACATTTTCCATGCAACAATATTTTGTAACAACTTGCCGATTGTATTCTGCATGGTTATGAGTCTGAAACCCTGTATCATCACATGACTCTTGCCAGGCTTGGTTAGTGAAATTAAATAAATATTCACCCAGCCTTCTTCTACTGCGCCAGTCGTTAGGCTCTTATAAAACAACATTGTCAGCTCCTTAAGGTCCTCGTCTGATCTGCCTCTGAGATCGTCGTAAATAGGTCCTTTCTCTGTGTTTCTTGATCTTGTCAGTGCGGCTGTAATATCTTCAAAAATAATTGCAGTATCGCTTTCGATAACTTGCTTATTGCACATGTCTGTGACTGTTTTCATTGTAATTCCCTAAGTTCCTCTGACCAATTTGTGCCTTATAATGAGCCAGCAGTGCCGCACCCTTATTCTCATCTGTCTTCTGCCATACCAAGTATGTGCTTTGGAAATTGTTATAAGCTTTCTTCGGTCGTTCACTGATTTATGCAGGCACGAGAACAGTTTTAGCAACTTTTCGTTTCCAATCACATAACAAAAGTCTTCCCTTTTTTGTCTTTTGCAGATTTGGCGATATCTTTAAACTGTTGAGCCCTGTATTCTTTGGTCTGTTTTAATTGCAGAACAAGATCTGGTTGTGTTGTCACTTTTTTCCTTGCTTTTTGCTACTCCGCAACTGCGATGCCTTTGCACTTCCATGCACATTGAACTCATCATTCCACCAGGAGGGTTGATTCCACATTCGTACCCTGGTGACGTGTGCCCTACGTTTGTCCTTCCTAATTCTGCTTACGATGTACGACCATTTGCGATCATACTGGAGTGACTTAACTTTAGCTTTCTGTTGTTTACTTCTTCCTTTGTCCCCCAACAAGACACATGGCAAATGATCGCTGCCATGATGCCCCAGCACATCCCATCTACATCGGGGTGCAATATCAGTTGTCACTAAGCCCACTAGACCCAAGTCGATTGCACTGTCGTCGTCGCCATCCCTAGCAGTCAACCTTGTCATGCGCCCGTCGTTTATGCATACTAAATTCATATCAATCAGAGCCTCATCAAGATCTCTTCCCTGTTGATTAAAGGCAGTATTGCCCCAAGATTTACCTTATGCATTAAAATCCCCGTATAAAATGATTTCTTTTTCTTCCTTTACTATCTCACCTAGAGATTTCCAGTCCTGCACTTTCATGCTGGCGTTGCACGCACACATGTTGACGAGCACGAAAGGGTGCTGTGCTTTTTGTACACTGACAGCTTGCAGCTGAATGTCATCCTTATCACATTCAGACATATCTATCTCGATCACGTCAATGTCCTCTCGTACAAGAATTACAAGACATAAGTGTAGCCTATTGTTGAAACTATGAAAGCCGGAGACTTGGAGACGGTTTCCCATTCCCAAACGCGATTCTTGTAGAGCCACAATATCTGCGTTGTAGATTACTCTATCCAGTTCTGGGCGTCTTCTTTCAAGACTAGCGAATTTTCCAGAACAACACGCGTAGCAATGTCAAAAACATACAAACTACTTTGGATCTGCGACGCCTGGCTCCAGCGCGACGACCTTGTCGTTTGGCCCCGCTCCGTTTAGGCCGTTTACGATTGCCAGTCATTTTCTGTGTACTAAGCCTTGCAATACGTTAAATAACGGCTACACTAATGAAAATTTCAGCTCCGTCGCACCGGCTACGATCTTGATGAGTGGACACTGCCAAAATAACTAACACCATATCCTAGACGAAATAATGAAATAATCCACTGTTCAAGTGATGTTGACGATGTCACACAAAAACACAAGCTGCTATGTACGCCTTTTTGACCGGAAGTATCAAAATGGCTCTGATTCTAAATATAAGAGATTCTACGGTAGAGGCATATATCCTCAAGTGACAGAAGTACTGTAACTGAGAAATATGTTTTCAAATGTCCGCCGTTCAATGACAGCCATGTGAACTCAACTCTGGAATTCAAAGGTAGAAGCATTAGTTCTCAATTCTGAATATTAAAAGTTGAGACGTATATCCTCAAATATCAAGATCAATGTGTAATACATTATGAAGATCAATATAAGAGATATCAGTTCTCAATTATGAAGATCAATATAAGAGATATCAGTTCTCAATTATGAAGATCAATATAAGAGATATCAGTTCTCAATTATGAAGATCAATATAAGAGATATCAGTTCTCAATTATGAAGATCAATATAAGAGATATCAGTTCTCAATTATGAAGATCAATATAAGAGATATCAGTTCTCAATTATGAAGATCAATATAAGAGATATCAGTTCTCAATTATGAAGATCAATAGAAGAGATATCAGTTCTCAATTATGAAGATCAATAGAAGAGATCAGTTCTCAATTATGAAGATCAATAGAAGAGATATCAGTTCTCAATTATGAAGATTAATAGTTTGGACATCTGTCCTCGAATATCAAGATCAATGTGTTATAAATTATGAAGATCAATGGAAGAGATCTTTGTTCTCAACTCTGAAGAACAATGGAAGAGATATCTGTTATTAAATCAGAAAATTAATGACTGGCGCATGTGTCCTCAAATAAGAAATCCCATAACAGAGGAATATGTTGTCAAATCTGAAAGTAAATTAAAGACTCGACAAGTTTACACCCATCACAAAAGACATCCGCCACCACATATTTGAATTTCGGCGATAATGCACCTGTCTGCAAATACTCGTAACTTGCAATCGAACTTCATTTTTTGACATATTGAATCATTAAGTATGATTCAAAGTGCAATGAAAAATTATCTAACAATATTTTCCACAAAAAAAACCCCCAAAAAAATGTTTATTCAATTCTTCCTAATAATCATTATCTGCTGAAACAATGTGTATTATTGTTTCCCAATGTCACTTGTATTTAAAAGATTGAATTGAGGTGATGCAACGAACAAAAATATCACAAATAATGTGATGTGCAATAGTAGAAGATTAAAATAACTGTGTAAGATACAAACAGTGGATGAAAACTATACCTTACAGCTTATAATGTTTGGCAAACTATCGGTAGGGAACAGGTAGATACAAAGATACATGTTTAATCAAAGTGAAAACGGAACAATACCGCCGTTAGTTCAAATAATAACTAATGTGTGCCATATTATAGCGCCTTGAAAAGAACAGTGAGAAAAGTCACAAATTAATTGGTTCAAATAACCAAACTGTGTTTGTGTAATCTGTGTTTGCAGTTGTCACTCTTGACGTGAGGCTTTCACTTGGTCTGAATTGACGCTCATGATTTCTTAAACTTTGGCATTTCTCTTGCCTCCATCTAGTTCTATTTCTATCTCACAATAGTGCGTAGTTGTTTGTTAAACGGGTGCTAAACTTACATGATCGCGCTTTTCCCCATGTCTGTCATTTCCGATGAAGAGAGTTGGTTGGTGAGAAATTTATGAGCATTTTAAAATAATTAAATAAGTGTGTGTTTCTGTGTCCTGTTTGTATTCGTTTCATGAGAAGGCACCTATTGGTCCGCAACTTAGAAAAATTGTAGTTCCTTTGTTTATTGTCATTTATTTTTTATCTTAGTTTTACTTTTTGATAGAATATCCAGTGACATTATTACATTATTAGATTTGTAGTATTTATAGCTAATTGGTATTTGTGTGTACAGCGAAAGAAGAGACGGCGCTGCACAGAAGTAGTTGAAAAGCGACAATTACGGCAGTGCGTTCCACATGGAACATCAATTAAAGAAGAATTTTGATATATCATATATAAGAGTAATGCTGTATTTATATCATTTATATGTATTTTACATGATTGAAGAATGTCAAGGACAGACCTAAATGCGTTGAAGTAGCCGCAGATCCAAAATCTTACTGGCGGAGTCTGCCTTCCAACAACTCGCTGAATACATCACCTGCAGACATCGCTAGAATGGCAATAGCTTATCGGTAAAATCCTCTATGTACTATATCTCACCACCTGCTATTGTTATTTATATGTTTGTTTGTTTAACGATTGTGTGGGCATCTAGCATTTTTATTTGTGAGTGCTGACTGGCTGTATATTTGATTGAGGTATGAGTGCAGGTTACCAAGGTGTACATACTGTTTCCCCTAAACATCATGTGCGCTAGACCACACAATTTTATACCCTTGTAACACAGTGTGAACTTGGCTCACTAGAATTACCGGTACGTATAGAAATGTATGTAACAATTAATATAATGAGATATGAAACATTTTAAATATAACATGCGAAGAAGATTAACTTCTTTTTTAAAGTAGAAATGTTTGCTTAGTTGAAGTGCTGTTCGAAATGTTCGAACCCTATGGGATCGATTTTTGCTCACACACACTATTGTCTTGAAAAGAGCATTGACACTTGACAGGTACATAGGGGAGACAATCCTCGTCTCAATAAATACATCACAGCGTAGCGGATGAAAATTGTATTTTGTTGCTGATCGAGTTGAAAGTCTTTGTTTCTATATTATTATATTTTAGTTATTTAATGTGAATGTATACTGTGAATGTATATTGTGATAATTATAATACACATTTATGTAAATTACTGTTATAGTGGAGCTTTGAACATTAAATAGCAGTTAAAATGACATATATGATTACATCTGATCACACAGCAGTTAATATGCATACATATTATAAAAATAGGGAAAGGAAGACATAAAAACATTGTAGGGCAATTCGGACTAGGGACAAGAAATGACAGAGGAGAAAGACTTATACAGTTCTGTGAGGAGAATATGATCATATGTAATACATTCTTTGAACATGAAATTAGAAAATTATATACATGGACAAATCCTGGAGACAGAAAGAGGAACCAAATAGAGTACATTATGATCAACAACAGATTTAGAAATAGTTTCAAAAATACCGAAACAACCCAGGTGCAGATATCAACTTTGACCATAATCCAGTGCTGTGCAAAATACATGTCAAACTTAAAAAGATAGTACATAGAAGAGTCCAAGAACCATAGATAGACACATCAGCACTAAAACAACCAGATATAAAAAAAAATACCTTGCAGATGTAAGGAATATATATAAACATCTAATGATAGAATGCATGGAGCCATACAGAAGGGAAAATCCAGAAGAGAAAATATACAATAAATGGGACAGCCTAAGGAAAAGTATTCAAACATCAAATGAAAATTTACAAATAAAAAAAACCAAAATCAAACAAACATGTATGACAGATGAAATATTAGAGAAAATTTCAGAAAGAAATAAAACTTAAAGATATCCCAAAATACTCAATTATAGACAAGGAGTACGTAACAGCGAAAAAAATGGCTAGAAACAAAATACAGTGAAATAGAGGAGATGCCCATACAACAGGAGACAAATTAATGCATAAGCAGATAAGGCTGATCACAAATAAGAAAAATCCTAAAAATGCATTAAAGATAAAAATGGAAAAATAATATTTTATGAAACAGAAGTACCTACAAGATGGACAGATTATGTGACAGAGCTTTTTGACGAACAACGGAACAAAAAACCAACAATACACAACAATGATGGACCAGCAATACTGAACTCAGAAGTAGAACATGCAATAAAATGTGGAACGGCTGCAGGCTCCGACAACATAACAGCATACATAATAAAAACTCTAAATGAGTTTGGTGTAGATACTATCACAGAACTTTGCAATGACATATACGAAACAGGCCATATACCTAGAGACCTAACATCATCAATATTCATACCACTACCTAAGAAGCCCAGGGCTGTGGACTGTACAGAATAAAGAACAATAAGTCTAATGAGCCATCTAACTAAAATACTTCTCAAGATAATACATGAAAGAATTAAGAACAAGATAGACATGGAGGTAGGTGAAGAACAATTCGGTTTTAGGAAAAACAAAGGAATCAGAGAAGCTATACTGAGTATCCGGCTAGTGATAGATAAATATATAGAAGTTAAAAAAAAAGTATCTATATTTGCTTCATAGACTACAGCAAGGCCTTTGACAGAGTCCAACATGAAAAATTAATCAAATGTCTTCAAGAAATATGCATAGATGGAAAAGACATCAGACTGATTCGAAATATATATTGGGAACAAACTGCATCAATAAGGTGTGAAAACAGCTACTCTCCATACATAGAAATAAGAAGAGGGGTAAGACAAAGATGCATTTTATCACCAAGCCTATTTAATATCTACACAGAGAATATCTTTAAAAATATAGAAGAAATACCAGGTCTCAAGATCAATGAGAAAATAATAAACAACATTAGATATGCAGATGACACTGTTCTTTTAGCAGAAAGTGAACATGAACATGAGGTAAATATAAACATACAGGGAGAGAAACTACAACAAGTAAAACAGTATCAATATCTTGGACACATAGTCACAAATGATGGCAGATGTGAAACATAAGTTAAAATGAGAATAGGAATGGCTAAAAGAACCTTCAATGACAAGAGAAAATTATTAATATCTAAACAAATTACATAACAAGTTAAAAATGAGAATTATAAAATGCTACATCTATTCCATATTAATGTATGATTAGGAAACATGGACACTAAATAAACAATTATAAGACAAAATTGATGCCTTTGAGATGTGGGTATATAGAAGAATAGGGAGAACATCATGGAAAGAGAAGAAAACAAATAAAGAGGTGCTAAAGACACTTAATATAAAGAAGGAACTACTAAGAGAAATAAAGATCAGGCAAATAAAATACTTTGGACACATTAAAAGACATGACACCCTATTGAAGACCTTACTTGAGGGTAAAGTCAAAGGGAAGCGAGCAAGAGGTAGGCAGAGATACAAGTGGGAGAGTGACATTACACGATGGACAGGTTACAGTCTAGCAGAGTGCACCACCAATACAAGAGATAGGAGATGTTGGAGATACGTTGCAGCCAACCTTCGATGCGGAGACAGCACTTAATGATAATGAATATGCATACATAATGAATAATCCCAAAATGTCATATTTTAACAAATAGTTCAATGGCATCACAATAACTTGTGATGCAGAACAGATTACCTGTGGAGTGGGGGGGGGCCTACCGATCCCTACCAGGATCGTTCACAGATGTCGGATAGTTTAAAAACCACTATAGAGGCCGCCACGAATAAGCCTCTGTGCAAATAAGCAGCCGCTGACCAAATCGGTGTTGCTGACTATGAGGACGGGGCGGGATATCAGGCGGCGCTGATATCCCCACTGAAAACCCCATGTGTCCAGTGACAGGAACCAACACGCGAGTATGAACCGCTATAAGCTCAGGTAGCTGTAGTGGAATCATTAACATCACTCCAGGAACGTGAAAATGGGGAAGGGAATGGTGGTTGAGTTTGAGGCAACGGTAGGGTAGTGTTAGTGGGAAACACTTGAGTAGGAAAGGCTCATAATTTCGGTAAGACAGCTTTCGTGAGAGAGAGAGAGAGAGAGAGAGAGAGTGAGAGAGAGAGAGAGAGAAAGCACTCTAAATACAAACAACTTCTGTTTTTATCAGCGGTAATTTGTAGGTAGTCCTGAGCATTGCAGATTTGTATTATTTGCAGGTTCCTTTGGGAGATGGAAAGGCTATAGGAGACATCCCAGACAGAAAAAACAACCCAGCCTGCCGAAGGCGGAGTGTGTTAGCCAACGATGGCGCAGATACTTGAATAAATTAGGCACAAATGCTATTAAAGAAATGTGGTCATGCGACAATCAACCCTGTGATCATGGCGTCGCTCCTATCAGCTATATCCAGAGAGGAGCGGTGCCGGACCCCTTGCCTCGAAGAGCTCATCCAAGCGACCGGTATCTCTGCTAACCAAGAGGTCAGGGGAAAGCAGAGTAATGCTAATGTGCTACTGACCAAGCCAAATGTCTCAGAGTAGCTCAGTGGAATGCGGAAGTAGTGCGAAAGAAAAAGCCTGATCTACATGAATTTTGTGGAAAAACCAGATCGACAATGTGTATACAATAGACTCACCTAAAGGACACACATAAATTCTTTATTCGAGGTTATGAATCCTTCCACGAAGCACGATCCAAAAGAGTCAAAGGAGATTTGTAAAAATATCAATACCTGCAATAGAAGGAAAAAGATCCGGAGAAGGAGAACTCGAACATATAACAGTGAAATTGCTGCTGCCTCGCGGAGAAACATCAATCATAAACTGCTACATTTTCGCTACAAAAATAGAACTGTGTAAACTATAGATAGAGGAATCGAGAAACCTAATAGTGGGTAACTTTAATGGTCACTTGCCAAGCTGGGGCTACGATGATATCGATCAAAGAGGTGAAGAGATAAAAGAATAGATAATGGAAAATAAACTAATTCTAATAAACCATCCAGACGATATACCATAATTCTGCTTTAGAGCCTGGAATAAAACCAACTCACCAGATCTTGCCATGGCAACAGATGACATAGATAGACACATTACAAGAGCCGAAGAAAGCCAACTGGGAGGAAGTGACCATGTACCGGTAAGAAATTACTGGACAACGTAGCATGTCCCCAAGCTGGAACTTAAAAAAAGTAAACTGGACCCTCTTCAATGAAAAAACATACCAGCACTTCCAGAATATCACCCTTACTAACAGCATAAACCACAACATCTCACAAATACACAAAGCAATACTCCAATTTGCACAGAAGGCAAACCCAAGAGGCAGGTGAAGAGAATACAAGCCTTATTGGAGTGAGATCCCAGAAAAATTGCATAACGAGCTGAATAATGCCAAACATACAATAGAGAAAAACCCTACAGTAAAAAACACAAACACAAACAATGACATTAAACACACGTTAAATGAGCAGAAAAGAACAGAGATTCAAAAGACCTGGCATGAAAAGATCGGAAACCTAAACATGACAAAGGACACAAGCCAAACTATGGAATCTTACAAGAACTCTAAATGAAGAAACAAATAATTCACACTACAAGATTGTCATCAAAGAACTCGGGAAATTCCACACAGAAAAAATGGCAGCAAATATTTTAGCGGACTTCTATAAGGTAGAACGCACAGCAACACTCTCAATACACGTATCAAAGAAGTTAAAAAAGAAATTAAAAAGAAAACTGAAGAAATAAAATCCAGAGTCATGCATTAAGACACCCTTTACCATCGCAGAACTAAATGGTGCCATAGGAAAACTAAAAACCAAAAAGGACACATAACCAATGATGTGATCAGGAACCTATGGCCAATCCGTAGAAACCAGTTCCTTACCATCTTCAACCAATCATGGAGAACTGGTAAAATTCCAGACTTATGGCGTGAAGCTGTCATCATCCCAATCGGTAAAAAACAAAACAAAAAGAAAACTAGCAAGTCAAGATACCGACCAGTCAGCATCTTTAGTTGCGTAGGAAAAGTAATGGAGAGAATGGGCAACTTTAGACTAATAAAATACCTAGAGCAAAATTAAAATCACACAAAGACACAGTCGGCCTATAGGAAAAATCGAAGCACTAAACACAAGCTCATAAACCTAGCACAGGAAATGAATCGAAAATGCATTTCAATATAAGGAAAAAGTTCTGACAACTGTTGTGGACTTGAGCAAGGCCTTCGATAATGTGTGGAAAGATGGAATCCTCTTCAAGCTTCTCCAAAACAAAATTGAAGACATAATTTCTGTTGGACATAAGATTTCCTCTGCTACCACACTGCAAGAGTAAAAGTAGATGGTAAACTAAGCAAACGTATTACTCTCCAACAAGGAGTACCTCCAGGAATAGTGATCTCTCTTACCGTCTTCCTAGTATTCATCAATGATATTGGAGAGACACTGTCAGATCATATTCCAAAGACCCCCCCTTACGGATGACTTTGATGCCTGGAGTGTGACAGGCAACCTATCCACTGCAAAAATCAGAGTGCAGACCACACTTGACACCCTAAGTGAATGGGCATCTGACTGAGGAGTCCAGATCAACATCTCCAAAACTGTGACAACCATCTTCTCACTTTCAAACCGCCAAGAAAAGGCAAGTCTACAAATAAATGGAAGTTAGTTGGCACATGAGGAGAACCCTACATATCTCGTTGTCATACTATACAAACGACTCACCTGGAAACCACACATGATAAACACTAAGAAAAAAGCAACCAGGAAACTATCTTTGATGAAGAAGCTTGCAGAACAAGCTTGGGAATAAATGGAAGTATTCTCCGAAAAGTCTATATGGGTACAGTCAGACCTGTAGTAGAATACGGATGTCTGCAGGACTTCGTCTGATCTCAGGAGGAATGAAAACCATTCAAATCCTTGCAGTGAAAAAACACGTAAACATCCGTTCACTGGATGACACAAGAAAAGAAAGAGTGCTTGAGCTTAGGAAAAACAAATTATTCGCATGCCAAACCATCCAATGCATGCGCAAATTGCTAGATCAAACATAAGCAGGCTGAAGAGAACCACCTTCTGTCACTTCAACCATCTCCATCAAGAACACAAAGATATTATCACAAGCCTCGCAACTTATCCCGCTCAGTGGCCCTCGTACCATCTATTAAACATAGCTCTGATCGCCCAATACTGGCTATCACTTTTCATTCTCATAATATGCCGGCACTACGTATCCTATTACGACATTTCTCTATCCTCCAGTTAGATCCCATCTCCAGTCCTGCATTTCCCTCTCTTCCACTAGTCGCTTTTCGGAGGGACAGAAACCTTCGGGATCTCTTAGTTCATTCTCGTCTGCGCACTTCTGCAGGTCAACTAGGAACTGTCCCTTGTCATCGAAATTGTTTGACTTGCACTTTTGTTATTCTCACTCCTATTTTACAGTTTCCTAAATCACACTTTGATATTCAGATGTTTAGCTGATAGATTCGCCGAACATTTGAGAGATATCACGAATCATCGTGACTCCCCAGTTACTAATCATTTTAACAGCCCGTCACATCATGGTAGCTCTGATGTCTCTGTAACCGGTTTGTTACGTTGTTATACCGGTGACCGGCAACGTCAGTCCTTGGAATATCGTCTCATTTGTCATATGGGAGTCTTGCAACCACACGGAATGAACATTAATCACCGTTTTGTTTGAGTTACCCACCTTTTCTTTATACCCTCTACTCCCGTATTGCACTGATTCTTGTAATTATTTGTCTTTGTACACTTTCATGAATAATTATTATTTTTGTGTTTGCCGTTCTTCTATATAATTCCTTTATGTCTTCTTTCGTTTATGTATGTCAATATGTGATTATTTTGTACTCTGCCATTTTGTTATTGTAAATCATTTACATATTTAGATTTTGATTTCCCCGTTTTTATTGCAGTTGTCTCTTCGATGGGTGCCCACACATGTATAGTTATTTGTATATGCATTTCGTTTTACATGGTTCTATGTATCCACACAATTACTTTGGGCCACACATTTGTATGTATACATATGCAGTTGTTATAGCATTATCTTTATGTGAACGAACATTTATATTTACATTAATATATGTATATGTTTCTATGTGTACGAATGTTCATGTTATTATTTATGTGAGAAAGTGTTATGTGCATGAATGTTCATATTTATGTATACATATATATATGTATATTTATGTGAGCGCTTTTTTATGTTAATGCACGTATCTCCATTCTGTGTCAATGTGTATACCTATTCTGGTGTGAGCCCTTTCCTGTGTGTGGATACATTTACATGCCTGTGCATTTTGTGTGGGTATCCTTCACACATCTGTGTCCATCTTGTTATGTGTTTATTTCTTGACTCTTGGTGTGTGTATACATTTCTATGTATGTTTAGGTTTGGTTTTATATATATATGTTTATGTCTATATTTGGTTTCACATTCATTCATTGCGTTTTCAAATGTTGATTCTTCTTGTATCCTTCCTTCCCCAAACCCACTCACCCCACCACCACACAACCTCATCATTACTCATCTATCATTGTCATATGCCATTCTTGTTGGCGTAGGTGACCATGGTTCTCTGTTCACAGTATTGTTATCAGGATCGTTGTTTCCAAGCCTTGCTAGGTTGTCACATGAATATTTTCTCACGTCCCCATCTGTCTCTGTTCCCTTCAGTCTTGCCTGTTGTGACTATGTTCTTAAAACCTGCCTGTCTGATAAAGTGACAAAAGGGGTATTTTTCTTATCTTTTTCTTTTATTATTCTTGCACTCATCTATAGTGTCTCTAATTTCCCACTTTCGGTTTGTTTATAATGAATGCACGCATTTTCACTTTTACTAGATGCGTTGCCATTCCTGCGCTATGGAGACGGGGGCTTGATGAAATATAGACATCTATTTTGTTTTTTATTTTGTCGTTTTCTGTTGTTTGTCTCTTGAAAAAGGTTAAATTTGAGCCGATACGTGGAGAATTGTCCTGTTTAGTTTTATTGTATGTTTTTTTATATATACTTTTTTAATATATTTTTATTAATAGGCTAGGTAAGTGTTTTAGTAACCTGTTTACCTCATTTTGCGTTACTATTTGTTCATTAGGTTACTGCGGCACCATCCACTTTGTCGGACACCCTCTGACCATTTGGTTATTTATACAATACGTTTGGTAGCTGCCTCATGAACAAAATCAGTCTGACTATAAGTCGCACCGATTGGTTGCCAGGTTAATTCATTATTTACAGTAAATGTTAAAACAAGTTTCGAACATTTTATCAGTGTCACATCATTGTCACATCAACTCCTGAACAAATTCAGTCTGATTATAATTGGTTGCTGCAAAAATTTCCCATCGCACTTTGGGTATTTTCGAATCATCATCATGTGACATACTCTTTCCAGGACGTTCTCTTCCTTATGAATTCTCTGAAAACACCTCGATTCTGGGCGAGTTGACCTGCCGCAGCTAGAGACATCTTTAAGCAATTTGATATATCACTGTACCATCGTCTTCATTGACGCCCTCTTCTCCTGTTGCTGCTAACTCTGCCTTCAGCTATTAATCTTTCCATGCTGTTGTATCTCTTAATATGACCAAAATATAACCAAAGCACAACGTTCTTGTTATGATGTTGTCTTCGACGTTTATTGATCTCACAACTTTTTGATTTGTCTTTTTAGCTGTCCATGGTATAAGTAAAATTCTTCTGTAGCCTCTCTTTTCGAAAGCAGCGATCCTCTTTGCTATTGTTGTATTTATTGCCCATGCCTCACAACAGTATATTACCACTGAAAATACGAATATTCTGATCATACATAGTTTAGCAATGCTGTTGGTACTTTGCCAAAGATTTTTCGTTTCGCAAGTTTCAATGTCACTATTGAAATTCTTCCCTTGATGTCGACTATGCAGTCTCCTGAGATATTTATGTTTGTGAACAAATACTGGAAATTTGCTACGTCCTCTAGTTAGAAATTATCAGTTATTATCTTTGGTTGTACTTTTACTTTATCCATTGTCATAATTTTTGTTTTATGCATATTTAAGAACATGTTTTGAACTTCACTGTTTTTTGTTAATAGTACAATTTCGTTAGACCATCCCCGTTTGTTGTTAAGAGAACTGTGTCGTCAGCATATCTGTTTTCTGGGATCTGCTGACCGCCGATGGTAAGAGGTTGTAAATCATATTTTAAGTTTCGCCTTATTTTTTCATGAGATGTTGAACAGGTATGGTGATAGTGTGCATCCTTGTCTAACTCCTTTCTTTACTGTACATTAAACCATTATAATATTGTTCCGTCCACTTTTACAGCTGTCTCTTGTTCGTGGTACAGCATTGCGATTGAATATGTGAGAGGTATTGGATATCACATGTTGACAACAATTTTCCATAATTGGTGATGACGCAATAGAAAATCCTGTTGTAGTCGATGAAACATGTGTGTAGATCTACTTTGAATTCCGTGCATTTTTTATAATTCTCATGTTGAAGATATGATCTCTGCCAAATCTAAAACCTGCCTGTGCTTCATGAACTTTTGTTTCTATCTTATTTTGCATTCTCTTCATTATGGTATGTGATAATATTCTACTAGCTTGACTTATCAAAGCGATAGTTATGTATTTAATGCACAGGCTGCCATTTTATAGTAAAAGGATATAAACTGATAATTTTTAGTCATTTGACCATATACAAGTTTTGAAGGTCTTGTAAAATTCTCTGGTATATAAGGTCACTTCCTTCTCCGCCTGCTTGGATAATTTCTGTTGTTACCTCATTTCATCCTGGGGATTTGCATTGTTTAAAACTGTGTATTAAGTTCCTGACCTCCTCCTGTGTTGGCTATGGTTCGTGATGTTCGATGCTAAGTATGTTGATGTCTTCTGTGTTAATATGTGTAGTTTCAGTGTGGATTTTGTGACAATACTCTTTCCATCTATGGAGAATATATTTTTGTTCCGTTAAAATATTACCTATGTTATATGTTCTGGCACGTAAGGATAGTTTGAAAACTGTGTTCTGTATAGTTCTTGCAGAAGAGAACATGTCTGTGCTTTTATCTTGTTCATGTAGTTCTTCTATTTCTTTACAACAGTTGGTTAATTTTGAATATGTTTCAATATTAAAAATATTCAAATCTGTATTCTCATTCCCACTGAGAAGCCAACCATTCCATCCTCAATTGAGACCCACTAATCTATAAGTATATGTATTTTGTAAATTCATCATTGTTTATCGTTTAATGAAATGACTTTTTCACAAACATGGCCATATATTTTGATATATTGTGACCATTTTATTGAGTGTTGCTTTGTCTTTTCTTTTTCATAATTAGCAGATTGATATTGTATTTTTTTAAAACACCAGATGCGGTATGCTTTACCCGGAATTCTTTTCTACCCCACCAACAGAAGGACTCTATTCATTTGAACAATTCTACTTCTCGATGCCCAAGCTGGTTAATATAAGCGATATCTCTAACGAAAATAATTCAATTGTCAGTCTATACAATTCAAGGTGAGAGACTTGGTTTATTTAGTTGTTGCTGTGTCTTTAAGTATTTGTGTTTTTTTAAAATACAATCAATACTGCAATGTTTTCCGTTAGTGGAGTTGCATGGAGGTGGTACTTCTAGTTCTATTCAGTATTTGCTGAAAAAAGGAAGGACAAAAAAGAAAAAAACAAGGTTATAATCAGATAAGTCTGAATAAAGGATGCAACCAAGATTATATTCAGCTTAAATCGGAAAATGGAAAGCAAGAAGTTGTTAGTGTATACAATTAAAATTGCGAAACTTCATTGATGTAATTGTAGCAGATTTTTTAATTGTAAATACTATACTGAAATTGTAATACTACTTAGTATTCAAACTATCAAATATTAAAAAAAGAAATAACAATTTAAAAAAATAAAGAAATACGGACTGTTTCCACCTTATGCCTGTGAAACTGGGACCTTTGTCAAGAAACATTTAAAATGTTCTTAATAAACACACATAATTATCAAATGATTGAACTCTGATTACACAGAGAGAGATTGTTTCTCACACAAATTTCTCAATGCACTGGCGCGATATACATACCCTGTATGTTTAATAGATGATTAACTTGCACAAAAAAAGATCTACATGGCGTTCTACAATCAAAAAGAGCGCATCATCTTCTGAAAAGAGAAGAAATGCAGAATCTCAATAGTGGAGAGTTGCTAGAAAGTCAAGGATAGACCAATACCCGTCTCGAGTAAGCACTCAATGTCCGAACTGTCCAGGGACATTTACAGCTCGAATAGGGCTCACTAGCCATCTACGAACTCATACTCTAATTGAATTTTCAAAAGTGGATGTAACAAATGGTCATCATCACATGCGATGGACGAACAACAACAATAGATGATTATTTACGCGCACTCAAAAAGCTTGCGTATTGTTAATAGACAAAAATAACAATAGATAAAGTAAAAGGAGATCCTAATGGGGGAAAATATATGTTAAATCAGATCAAGTGAAAGCTTAACGTGCGTAAAGGATGAAAAATAGCATCACAGACCACACACACAAACAAAGTATGTGTATGTATAAAATATCACTTGGACAAAAACAGAATAGTGGAATACCAATAAACAAAGTCGAGAAGCATGGGGGAGTGGATCAGTAGTTGATTGTATAAGGAATTCAAGCTGGATTAAACTAAACACAAAAGGTTAATATATATATATATATATATATATATATATATATATATATATATATATATATATATATATATATATATATATATATATATATATATATATATATATATATATACACATACATACACATGTATCTATATATATACATACACACATACACACACACACACACATATATATATACCCACACAAATATATGTATAATCACAAGTTACTACTTATATGTATGAAAGGTACCACACAGATATGCACAAGCACGTAAATGCATTCACACACAAGTATGGTTCCAAATAAGAATAAGCTTACAGTATCACTCAGAAGGCAGATACATGCTTTAACATAAACAATCACCGTATATGAGGGAACTTCCTTCAAACACCGAAGATTGTCAACTGTACGAAATGATTACTTTTTCTGTTGTTTAAATTAAAAAGGTCCCACTTATGGCACCTCGTACTCTTATCGTACCTCAATATATCGGGCTCAATTCCACCGCAGACAATTACGCATCTCGAGCTCGGGCTCAATTCCACCGCAGACAATTACGCATCTCGAGCTCGGGCTCAATTCCACCGCAGACAATTACGCATCTCGTGCTATCAGAATGCAATGACAAACTACTGAACTTATGTAATTGCCTAAGAAATCACTACAACCTGAAAAATATGAGTAAACAGCTACTTCCTGAATGGGATATGGTACGACATCTTATGTTGAGGAAAGCTTCATTCAACCGTGGATGTTCATCAAATTTGGTTATATCAGAGCTTTTAATCATAAAACACCATAGAGGTCGCAGATCTGGCAATTCAGTCACACAGACCTCCGAACTTATTTATAGCATGTAATGATTTGAGAAGACTCCGACTTAGAAGAAAGGGAGGGGAAGGTGTCCATGTCAGACGACATGTTCCACCATTGTGTATGTAGACATTCAAAAACATAACATCCTGCAACCATTTAGTGGTATCAATGTTAACCATATTTGACCACTCAAATCATATATTTTACCACCACACAGATCATATATTTGATCACACAAACCATATATTTGACCACACAAACCATATATTTGATCACACAAACCATATATTTGACAACACAAACCATATATTTGAAACAAAAACCATATATTTGACTAAACAACCATATATTTGACCAAATAACCATATATTTGACCACACAATCCATATATTTGACCACACAAACCATATATTTGACCAAACAACCATATATTTGACCACACAAACCATATATTTGACAACACAAACCATATATTTGACCAAACAACCATATATTTGACCAAACAACCATATATTTGACCACACAATCCATATATTTGACCACACAAACCATATATTTGACCCCACAAATTATATATTTGACCATACAAATCATATGTGTGACCCCACAAATCATATATTTGACCACACAAACCATATATGTGCACAGTTTCAATACAGCCAGTGCGTATTCAGTATAAATTTAACAAGGAAAACAATCAATGCTGTATTCAGCATAACCTGGGCACGGGAAAAAATAGTTATATATGTCTATGGAATATGTTTTGTTAGCCCGTAAAACTGTGTACTTAGTGATTTCTGTACATACTTAAGTATATGGATCAGAGATTATCTCACGATATAATCACCATTTGACATTTCAGAAATAAAATGTTGTTCGTCTGTGGTAAATAAAAATTCGACATTCACCAATTGGGCTCAACTGATATGATGATGGCGATAACAATAATCACAGTAAAGTGTCCAGCTATGACTAATGAATCATATCCCCGGGTCTGGGATTCCTTCCACACTCTGAGCAGATGTGGCACGAGTCTGTGAGACATCTCCTATTTTTCTTCTACCATGTTTATGTTGAGCATTAGCTCTGAGATTTTCTGCAGCAGATGAACCTATCTCGATTCTGTGATACAAATTAGACATGTATTTTGCCAAAATCTTCCACAAATTTCTTTCTGCATTGAAGTGAGTCAGAAATGTCCTAAACCTATCTTTAAAATATGTCTTTTGTCCCCACGTTTTGCGGAAGCCAGTATGCTGTTCTCAGTATAGCAGTGTTTTGAAAGATGGAGATCTTTTATGTGAACTATGACCAGTGTGTCTGTGCCTTCATCAGCATTATGTATACATATGTTTACAGATTTCGTTTTCTCAGCGCATCTACTGATTTATCTCAATAACTATGTTAAGTATTTTATAGCTTAGATATAGCTTATATAGCAATGGTTGATCTGTTGACATGTCTGGCGTCTGATGTTTATGTTTCACAGGCATAAAGAAGTGATACTATTTCTGCTGAATGGAAGATTATGAGTTGTGTGGTAGCCGTTATTTCCCTTAGAGACCCATACATTTTTGCTTAAATTCAAAAAATAGTACTAGCTAGAGATATTCTAATGTTTACTTCTGCGTTGATATTTACTCCTGTAGTGTGAGACATTTCTAAATAGGTGAAACTATTTATTGTCTGAAAATATTCATATTTCATTTTTATATGAAGATTGGAGGGTGGATTCGTGCAAGTTACAACATAACCACTGATTTTTGTGTTTTGATTGTGAAACCGAACTTGCCGCAAGGTTCCTCAAATCGATTTATATTGACCTGCATACTATCTTGAGACAGCTTATAACTCACAGTCATCTGCGGGGAGAAGTTCTCTGAAACTTGTATCTCCACATTAGTTTGTGCTTGCGAGCACAGAAGACTAAATAGCCTGCCGTCGTTCTTGATTTTTGTGTGAATCTGGCTCGTGACCTCTTTCTTACAAAGTATTTCTTTATTTTGAGAACTTTTGATATTAGCCTATCACTTGAAGCTACCGAGTTAAATGCTATGATTGGTTCTCTCTGCAGAGATCTGCTTCGTTGATGATAGTGTACATATGGACAAAAATTGGTACAACGAGATCAATCCTCTTTGACTTTTTAAGATTTTGTAACGGTAATATTGATAGGTTACAAGATAGCGTCATGGTTATTTAAATGTGTATTACAAGGTTACAAGATAGTGTCAAGGATATTCTAATTCGTAGTGAACTTTTAAAGTTTCAATTTGGAGCGTCCTGAGCCTGTGAGATCTCATTTTGTTGCTTACATTATCTCATGTTCTGTACATAATATGTCTAGTATTTGATTGGAAGTTTTTTTCAAGCCTAGAGTTCCACGTTGGACAGACAGTGGCATTCAAGATTGTAATGAAGGATGGAAGTAGTAAACTAAAGTTACAGGGTGGAGATCAGATCCGAGTTTGGTTTGAAGATAAATTGAATAGTGCACGAATGGCTGCAAAAGTTACAGATTTCAACAATGGAACATACCTGGCTACTGCACCTCTGCCATGGGTAGGAAAATTAAGGTAATTACAAAACATTTCAAAATAATGTCTTCTGTTTCATTTATATACTATTTTCCTTGAGAAGGTAGAATAACGTTCCCATCGTGAATAATTAAGTGCTGCAGGCAGTACTAGTTAATAGATTTGCGGTCTGCTAATTGATATTCAACGGAGCGCTTGCCTGAAATCCATTTTCAATAACGCTGATTAATATGTAAATTACATTTATCTTTCACAAATGCCTTTCAAAGATCTTAATCAAAGTATTGTATTTATCTCTTATGATGATGATTATAATCATATAATCTCTTTAGCTGTGAGCGGGTGGCTTTAGATAGCCAATAACCTTTCTGACAAAAGGAAATATTATTCTCAGATGTGTAACCGAGGCGACACCCAAACTCATCACATCTCAAAGGCACGGGTTTGTAAGCATGGGGGGTTTAAGAATGTATATTTAGTCCCTGATAAGCGATATTCTAGTGTGTGAGTATATCAGGATTACCACGTCCTGTCAAAGTTACATGGCACACATCTAGGTCACCCATCTCACCATTATTTTCTTAGATTTGTTGATCTATCCACAGTGATGAGACATCTAGCATTACCCGCCACCTTGGAGTCTACCACAAAACGACAAAGTTGCCGTGTCCACTAATCTCTTCGTTATTCATGGAGATTTATTTGATAGAAGGCAAAAGTAAGAAATTGAGATACGATGTGAAAAGGATTATTTTATTTTCATGTGTGACAGGTTGTCAGTCTATCCACAAACTTTCCTTATTCACCACCTATGAAAGAAGACAACCATCTTATTCTTTACACCTTGAACTAGAAGTCCGACCCCGATTGTCACACTGCCGATTTATCTCATATAGAGCATTTCAATTATAGCAAAGACTTTAACAAAAAAAATAAAGCAAAATAGAAGAGTAATAATATGTTTCTTGGAATTATAATCTAATTAGTTCGAATTATAATCTAATTAGTTTAAATTTAATCTAGTTTCCTGGGGTTATAATCTGTTTAGTCAGAATTATAATCTAGTTAACTGAAATTATAATATAGTTAGTTGGTGTTAATATCTAGTTATTTGGCCTTTTAATCTAGTTAGTTGGAATTATAATCTATTTATTTAGAATTATAATATGAACAGTCTAATTTAGTTGCTCCTCTCGTACACAAAACGTTGTATATTTTTCATACTAATTCTCAAAGCTTATTGAATAGCCACTGAACCGTCTAGAGCATTAGTGACCAACGATGCGGCATCTTTGATTGCTTGTTGTCAGCCACAGAGAGTACCAAATCCCTGTTAGCTGGAATAAGCAAATCAGTTTAATTTTGGTTGTAGACTTATTGTTTCTCTCTGGACCTATATTCCCAGATATATGCCCCACAATTGCTCACACACATGCTTATTCTGTTTGATTACTCCAACAGTTCATTGGTTGGCAATATGATGTATACGCAATGACCAATGAAAATCTCTCATTATTCAACTCATTGCTAAACATCACCATTGTAGATCAAGAAGGCATTTGACATAGTTGACCGGAACACATTGTGGCAGACACTAGAAGATTACGGAATACATGGACAATTACTAGACAATATAATGGAACTATATAACAACTCATTAAGTATAATAAATGAAGGACTCACAGAACCATTTGAAACAATATGTTGAAGTAAGACAGAGTTGTATACCATCACCACTGCTGTTTATTACATAAATGCATATGATGGCAAACGAAATAGAAGCAAGAGGGGAACACAAAAGTACAGAAACAGCAAGAGGCCTAGTTAAACTCTCTGCTCGATCTACTCTTCGCAAATGATCAAAGTCTAATATATGAAACTGAAGATGAACAATAAAGACATTATTCAAAATTCATGAACACATTCATTATATGCAGCCTGCAAACAATATATTGTGAAATTAAACACATAAAAATAGAAAATATGAAAATATGCAGAGCAACAGAACAGCTAAATGTGTATGTTGGCGGCATAAAACTAAAACAGACGACATAAATTAAATATCTATTTGAAGCATTTTCCCAGAAGACGGCAAAATAGATTGAGAAATTGAAATGCAGTGCCAAAAAGCAAACGCGGTAACATACCAAATGTCACCACTGTCTAAAAACCCAGCCATGAACATGACGAACAAGCGACAAATAATAAACACCGTCTTTATACCAGACATGGCCCCTGATAAAAACACTTATGAAAAAGATTACAAGATGTGAGATGAAAGTTCTGAGAAAGGATATAAACGTCATCAGAAGATATCACATGCGAAATGAAGACATCAGAAAGATAGTAAGGACCATAACATGCAAAAAATATAAAGAAATATAACAGATCAACTGGTTCAGCTACCTTATGCGAAAGAAACCATCACAGCCAACCATACAGGCATACAAAAGTAAAAGAACGGCTACAAAGTAAGAGGAAGACCAAGAACAATATGGGCAGATTCAGAGAGATAGTTAAAAACCAAGGCCTGACCATGACAAGCGCAACAAAGTTCGCCAAAAACAGAAAATTTCAACTACCCACGACGTCTAACAGCATTATCTTTCTAACACAATAGATGGAGAATTGGTTTTCACAGCTAAAATTCCTATTCTGAATGATTTTTAGAGTAAACTTTAGATTTCAAGATTTAAGTGAATTGACTGATCCAGTACAATATCATAAATTAGGTGGTCTTCTAATACAGTAAGAAACAGTCGGCATTCCATGTGATGTATTCTTTTCAGAAAATAGTATTTCTTATGAAAATTTTTTTTAAATGGTAGAGTATCCTATTTAGGAAGCAACCATCAATCCATCATATTTTTTAGCTGTAGCGATTTTTAGGCAATATAAATGCGTTCAGTGGTGTGCCATTGTTTTCTTAACCTCCGGATGCACAATTGCCTGTGGTGTGGATCGAACTCAGCACTTTGGCGAATAAACCCACGACCAATAAAAATAATGCACTGAAGTGCTGAGGGTGTCAACAGCAAAAGAGAGGGATACCGTAAACATGGGAGTTTGAAAATATCCTATTTGAAGAACAAGGTAATGTATGCTGTATTCAAGAAACACACCTCAGCAGCGATATAGCCTTTAAAATCAGAGGCTACCACTGTTACTTATCAGACCGAACGAACAGACAAAAGGGTGAAATTCTGACACTTGTTAAACACAATATCAGTACATGTCAGCTTGAAGTGTATACTGAGGGTGCAGAATACCAGATCCGCCACCTAAAGATAGAATATAATTTCATCTCCTGAACTACTACTGCCCAAAGGATAGAAAAAGAGAAAAAGAGAGACTTATGGTGTGTGGTGACTTACACAGCTAACCTCAGAGCTGGGACTATGATCACATGGACAAGAGAGGTGAGGAACTTGAGAGCTGACAGGATGAAAATAATTTCAAACTTATTAACCAGCCAGCAGACTCACCAATCTTTTACTCGACAGTAGGCACACCACCTCTACACAAGACCTGGCATTCCACTCACCAGGCCTGGAATGGAACATCACACGTGTCGTTGGAAAGCAGCTTGGGGGTAGTGACCACAGACCAATATTTCTGGAAATCCACAATGAATTTACCAAGGACAGCAGCACGCTCACTAGGTGGAACTATAAGAGGGCAGACTGGAAAATGTACCAGCATTTAACTAGTGTTCTAGCTAAGGAAATGAACTTGGACATAAGTTCATCAATATAGTAGTAAGTGAATTTAATAAATGCATATTACATGCTGCTAGTAAAACCATACCCAGGGGGGCACGCAAAAACTACAAACCCTACCGGAATGTTGAACTAGAGAAATGGCGAAATGAGAAGAAAAATTTAGACCACAGGCAGATAACAGACCTATCCAAGAACACTACAACAAATATCAGGAAACAAAGGCTAAATTTCAAAAAGTCAAGTTACAAGCCATACGGAGTAGCTGAAAAGAAAAAAAACATAATCGTTGAACCTTGAATAAAAGAGACACTAGGAAATTATGAAAACTGGTAATAAAACAACTAAATCATGAAGGTACGGGGAGAAATACAAGGATCATACTTATAAAGATAGAAACATTTTAACGGGTAAACATGCAGCTGATTACTTTGCAGATTTCTTTGCAGAAGATAATAACGTCAAAGTTAGCCTAGATAAACAGCAGGAGGTTCCAGAGAACCAGAAAAACATTCAACAAGGTGAACCTTTACATGAATTCATGGAGGCACCAATCACAATGAAAGAACTGGAGCATGCAATATCCAAACTGAGAATGAAAAAGTCCCCAGGAGCTGATGGAGTGGAGTGTCCAATGAAATGATTAAAAACTTAGGACCTGCAGCAAGAGCAAAGCTACTGCAGATCATCACCACGATCTGGACCACAGGTAATGTTCCGCAGGCATGGGGGAAGTACAATAATGATACCCCTCCTCAATTCATGAAAAAGAAAAGATGGCAACACAATCCCAAATTGCAGGCCCATCAACCAGCCTCACAATCTGTCCATACAAATCAATGGAACACATTATCAATCTTAGGGATAGGTAGTACCTTGAAAGTGGAAAATTTATTTTTGTATAGCAGCACGTAGACAATATATTTAAGATCAGGCAACCAAGAGATTGAGGATGCATTCCAAGATAAGAAACTAGTACTTGCAGCATGGATAGACCTCAGGAAAGCATTTGACAAGGTTTGGGGAAAAGGACTCTTAAAGAAATTGCGAAATTGCAGGGATAACTCAAGAATGTAAAAATGGTAAAAGTATTCCTGCATAATATAATAGCCAGTATACACTTGGATGGTCGCAAACGTAAGATAGTCCTTCTGTGTCATAGAGTCACCTAGGAGGAGGCCTCTCACCAACACGTTTCTTGGTTTACATCAATGACCTAGTTGTCGAACTATTACACGGGATCAAAGTGGCAATGTATGTTGACGACCTGGTGATCTGGTGCACGGAAGAAATTGCGACAGTCGCCACTAAACAAAGAAAAATAGCTATTGATGCCTTAATCTTACGGGCAAATAGATGGTGCGTCAGTGTTAACATAGATAAGTGCAGCACTACACTCCTTACCTACTCACCACAACAAAAAGCTGGTGATTTCAAGATAGATGCAGAGCTCTTGAAAGAAGACAAACAACTCACATACCTCAGAGTTACTTTTGATGACAATAATGACATGGAAGCAACACATAAACAAAGCAACAACAAAAGCCAGGAGGAAGTTAGCTATCTTGAGAATACTAAGTGGAACCACATGGGGAGCCAGTGGAAATATACCCCGTAAAGTGTACCAGCAAGACATAAGACCACACCTGGAATATGGTTCAGCTTCGTGGTGTCCTGAATGAAACACCACATTACAAGATCTAGATAAAGTGCAAAACCAGGCACTTAGAATAATGTTGGGAGAAATGAAATCATAGTAGAGATGAAGAAAATGGGAAGAATGCAAAAACTTGGCGAACGCAGAGACACAAAGGTACTAATACAAGCAGAAAAGTTTCAGTGTATGAACTGTCGTCATCCAATGAAGGAAAGATCCCAAAATCTAGCAATGGGACGATTGAAAAGAAGCAAGTTTTTTTCCATCTAGCTAAACGACCCCGTAGACAACTTACAGACCTACCTGAAGTTGACAGCCCTTTAAGGTGTGTACCAGAACAAACCCCTTGGAGTGAAAGGTATGGAATGCCAATATACATTCAGATCCACACAAAAGGAATACTAAGCGAGGACGAACAGAACAGTGTGCAGCGAAGGACAGTCACCCTCAGTTTCCTGGATGAGGAATATCCACAAAATATATTGGGTCAGAGTATACACAGATGGGTCAGCACAGAATGATGTCACGAATCGAGGTGCAGGTGTATATATAGAATATCCACACAAGCCTAGGGATACGCCAACACCAACAGGGAAATTCTGCAAAAATTGTGATACAGAAATCCAGGAAATTAGGGTTGCAACTGAAAAAACTGCTAAATTTCAATCCTGTACTACATCCCGTGGTATTCCGGACAGATGCAAGGTCAGTGTTTCAAGCTCTCCTCCTGGAAAACGAACAGACTTACACAAACTACGTAATGAACTGTCTTACCAGTATATGGTAAGATTGCATTGGTTACCATCTCACTGTAGAATACCAGGAAATGAAAAAGCAGACCAACTGGCTAAGGAACGTGCTGCTGAAGAATAACCAGATATACCAATCACCTACCATCAGAAAAAACAAATGATAACGTCAATAAAAAAAGGCCACAAACACCAACACAAGATGACTATCACATTATGAACAGACCAGAACAAATTGTAGTTCTACGCCTCAGAACGGGACACAACCGATTCCGGAGCGACATGAACACAACGTTCAATATTGGCAACACGGCCATGTGTACATGTGGAAAGGCAGCACAGAGTGCCAAATATATACTTAAAGAGTGTACTGAGCATAAAACGCTGAGGCAGACATATTGGCCAGAAGAAACAACAATGGAATCAAAGCTATATGGGACTCTGTATGAACTACAAAAGACAGTGAGTTTTATTCAGGAGACAGAATTACAGATATAGACATGTTTCAAGTGAACGAAAGAAGATGAAGAAGCATCTAGAAGAAAAACCACTAAAACAATATGTTCACTAACAAAGGAACAGAAAAAATTGTAAAAACTAAATAATTTGTCTATTTTCAAGAATTGTTTTTCGAATTTAAACTATTTCAATGTTGTATTAAACTATTTCAATGTTGTATTAAACTATTTCAATGATGTATTAAACTATTTCAATGGTTCATTAAACTATTTCAATTGTGTATTAAACTATTTCAATGGTTTATTAAACTATTTCAATGATGTACTAAACTATTTCAATGTTGTATTAAACTATTTCAATGGTGTATTAAACTATTTCAATGTTGTATTAAACTATTTCAATGATGTATTAAACTATTTCAATGGTGTATTAAACTATTTCAATGATGTATTAAACTATTTCAATGTTGTATTAAACTATTTCAATGTTGTATTAAACTATTTCAATGTTGTATTAAACTATTTCAATGGTGTATTAAACTATTTCAATGTTGTATTAAACTATTTCAATGTTGTATTAAACTATTTCAATGTTGTATTAAAAACAGTTTATTTTACATCAACATTTTTCTACCCTACTCTCCCTCCCCCCATCCTTGTCAACAGCAGTCCAACGTTTTCCAACCGCCCTCTACTTAATTGCTAAACATAGTTTAAATTAATAAATGAACTGAATTAATAAACATAGTTTATTGACCGCCCCAAATATTATCTTAAGCTGTTCTAATAATTTCCTCTAATATAATCATTATCTTCTACTGACAGACTGTTCGTAGCTCTGGCATACCCCAGGGAATATCTCAGAGCCGTACTTTATATTCTACAAATATTCAAAATATTTCGTCCACTTGTTGCAATATATAGGAATTCTTTGGTAAGTTGTCATGTTTTATTATATAAATACGAAAGTTGTATGTAAAACAGACAGGGTCATAGATACGCCTTTAGTAACGGGACGGAACTGGCAGGAGTTTACTTCACACAATAATAATAAAAAAGTCGTTCGTCTATATTAGTGTGGAATTCCCTCTTCTGCTTGAGAAATTGGATAACATTTCCCCATCGAGGCCAGAACCTTGAAGTGGTAATGGGGCTTAGTTCAGCCATCAGAGGCTGGAAACTAAGACTGGTCGGGCAGTCCCCCTCGAGCAGAACCATAGTCTGGCCCAAGTAAGCAGAGTGCTGAAGACGGAGGCAACCGGCCAAAAGGCACACAGATAATCAGGTTGCCATGCATAAAACACAATGGAAACATGTCTACATCTATAAATAGTTATGGTGCCTACCCTGTGGCGGACGTTCAGGCAGGGACGGTGCCGGGCCCTATACCTCGAAAGGGCCCAACCTCAGTTACTGGAAGTCCTTCTCAATTGCCCCGAGGAGCCAGGAGGCAAGGGAATAGAGCTACTGGCCAAACAAACAAACTACCAATAAAAATAATGCACTGGAATGCTGAGGGTGTCAACAGTAAAAGAGATGGATACAGCAAAAAATTGGAACTTGAAAATGTCCTCAGTGAAGAACAAGTTAATATATGATGTATCCAAGAAACACACCTTAGCAGCGATATAGCCTTCAAAATCAGAGGCTACCAGTACTACTGATCTGACCGAAAGGACAGGCGAAAGGGTGGAATTCTGACACTAGTTAAAAACAATATCAGCGCATGTCAGCTGGAAGTATACATGGACGGGGCAGAATACCAGATGCTCCACCTAAACACAGACAGTGCAGAATTCCATCTCCTGAACTACTACTGCACAAATGATAAACCATTGGCACTAGACACAATTCCAGACAAAGAAAGGCTTATGGTGTGTGGTGACTTCAACAGCCACTCTCAGAGCTGGGGCTACGATCATATCGACAAGAGAGGTGAGGAACATGAGCTGGCAGAATGAAAATAATCTCATCCTTATTAACCAGCCAGCAGACTCACCAACCTTCTACTCGAGAGCATGGTACACCACCTCTACACCAGACCTGGCATTCCACTCACCAGACTTGGAATGGAACATCACACGTGTCGTTGGAAAGCAGCTTGGGGGTAGTGACCACAGACCAGTATTTCTGGAAATTCACAATGAATTTACCAAGGACGGCAGCATGCTCACTAGGTGTAACTATAAGAGGACAGACTGGAAAATGTACCAGCATTTAACCAGTATTCTAGCTAAGGACATGAACTTGGACGAAGACATCAATAGAGCAGTGAGTGAATTTAATAGATGTATACTACATGCTGCTAGTAAAACCATACCCAGGGGGGGGGCACGCAAAAACTACAAGCTCTACTGGAATGATGAACTGGAAAAGCTGCACAATGAGATGGAAACATCTAGAAAGCAGACTGAGAACAGACCTAGCCAAGAACATCACAACAAATATCAGCAAACAAAGGCTAAATTTCAAAGAGCCAAGTTACAAGCCAGACGGAACAGCTGGAAAGAAAAAAACAGAGTCGCTGAACCTAGAAAGAGATACTAGGAAATTATGGAAACTTGTAAAACAACTAAGTGAAGGTACAGGGAGAAATACGAGGATCACACTTTATAAAGATAAAAACATTTTAACAGGTAAACATGCAGCTGATTACTTTGCAGATTCCTTTGCAGAAGACAATAACGTCAAAGTCAGCCCAGACAAACAACAGGAGGTTCGAGAGAACCAGAAAAACATTGGACAAGGCGAACCTATACCTGAAGTCATGGAGGCACTAATCACAATGAGAGAACTGGAGCATGCAATATCCAAATTGAAAATGAAAAAGTCCCCTGGAGCTGATGGAGTGTCCAATGAAATGATTAGAAACCTGGGAATTGCAGCAAGAGCAAAGCTGCAGCAGATCTTTAACACAAGCTGTTCCACAGGTAATGTACCACAGGCATTGAGAGAATCAATAATGATACCTCTCCTCAAATCAGGAAAAGATGGCTACACAGTCTCCAACTACAGGCCCATCACCCTCACAAGCTCTCTATGCAAAAGAATGGAACGCATTATCAATCTTAGGATGCAGTGGTACCTTGAAAGTGAAAACTTTCTGGTATCACAGCAAGCAGGTTTCAGACAGTGCTACTCTACTGAAGATCAGGCAACCTACCTCTCCCAAGAGATTGAGGATGCCTTCCAAGATAAGAAACTGGTACTAGAAGCATGGATAGACCTCAGGAAAGCATTTGATAAGGTCTGGAAAGAAGGGCTCCTAAAGAAATTGCGAAATTGCAGGGTTAGCTCAAGAATGTACAAATGGGTAAAAGCATACCTGCATAATAGAAGAGCCAGGGTACAATTAGATGGTCGCAAAAGCAAGAAAGTCCTACTGCGTCATGGAGTCCCCCAGGGAGGAGTCCTGTCACCCACACTTTTCTTGGTTTACATCAATGACCTAGTTGCTGAACTACCACACGAGATCAAAGTGACAATGTATGCTGACGACCTGGTGATCTGGTGCACGGAAAAACATGCGACAGTGGCCACTAAATAAATACAAGGAGCTATCGATGCCCTAACCTTATGGGCAAATAGATAATGTGTCAGCATTAACACAGATACGTGCAGAACTACACTCTTTACCCTCTCACCAAAACAAAAAACCGGTCATATCAAGATAGACGGAGAGCTCTTGAAAGAAGACAAACAACCAACATACCTCGGAGTTACTTTTGATGATAAGCTGACATGGAAGCATCACATAAGCAAAGCAACAACAAAAGCCAGGAGGAAGTTAGCTATCCTGAGAAAATTAAGTGGAACCACATGGGGAGCCAGTGGGAATATACTCAGTAAAGTTTACCAGCAAAGCATAAGACCACACCTGGAATATGGTTCAGCTGCGTAAAAAACTAAATCACTTCCATCTTAGCAGCCTACGTAAATTACTAAACATCCATTGGTGGGACAAAGTACCAGACTACGAGGTCTTGGAAAAAGCAACCTCAATAAGCATCTACACATTACTTATGAAGGCGCAGGCACGCTGGCAGATCATCTTGTGCGTATGGAGGACTCGCGTCTGCCAAAACAAGTATATTATGAGCACTCAAGGCAGTAATTCGAAAAGCTGGGGACAGAAAACGCACTTCAAAGACATGCTCAAGTCATCACTGAAACATCTTAAAATTGACTTAGCCTCTTAGGAGAGCCTCGCTCAGGATAAAACAGCATGGTGTTACAGTCTTAGAACTGGAGCACTAGCAGCGGAAGAGACCAGGTTATAGAAACTGCAAGCCAGAAGCGGGCACGTAGAAAATAAAAAACCTCTCAAATTCCCATAGACACCCTCTACAAATGTCAATTCTGTAAAAGAACTTTTTTTGCGCACATTGGACTTGCTAGTCATTTAAAAATGCACTATGAACTTTATTATTTTTTATTACTGATTGTTATTATTATTATGGTTGAGTTTTTGGTCATCGTCGATTACGACGGACGAACATCATATTTTCCACTTGATCATTTATAATTAGTTTATGTAAAAGCGCACATTATCTCATGTTTTCACACATTCACTGATCTGTCTGATTTAAACCGTTTCCTCACATTAAATGATGCGTCTGCTTTAATAAATTTCTTTAATGTGTCTGATAAGGCTACACACATTCAGTTATGTGTCTGTGTTAATTCGTTTTCCCACATTAATGATATGTCTGATTTAACGGGAGGGGGTAGGGGTGGGGGTTGGGGGGGGGAGGTGAATCCAGCGATCAGTGTACTTTTGAAACATTAATTTCCATATTGCGTTATAGGGGTGCAGACTTCGCCAAAAGGAGGATGCTGTGGTGTCCTAAAAATTACTGCAGAATAATATATTATTTTAAAACAAATTATATATGTTATGGAGCGGTCATACTGAGTAGAAAAAGAGAGGGTACGCGACCATTTTCGTCCCTTGTGCTTACTCTTTCGGGGTGCTCTATTTATTTTGGGAAAGGACAGGGGGTTGAATCTCGAACACCCCAGCCTCGTGTTATATATGTAAGTGTTCATTGGCTGTTGGTTTGCTTCACATCTCGTTTCAAATGTGATTCGTTTACCGATAAGTGATTAAGCCTCTTTCATGTTAGTCAAACACCATTTTTTATGTTAGTCAAACACGATTCTTTTATGTTAGTCAAACACGATTATTTTATGTTAGTCAAACACGATTATTTTATGTTAGTCAAGCACGATTATTTTATGTTAGTCAAACACGATTATTTTTAATGTTAGTCAAACACGATTATTTTATGTTAGTCGTCAAACACGAATATTTTATGTTAGTCAAACACGATTATTTTATGTTAGTCAAACACGATTATTTTATGTTAGTCAAGAAGGTTGATCCAGGAATAGGGTAATAAAGTTTTGCTAGTTAGAGACAAACATAATAACACACACAAATCGACGTTTCGGCCACAAGTCTTTGTCAAGACAACAATTTAAACAAAATTAAAACATATACAGAAAACGAAAAGTAATGACATCGACTGTCACATTGGTATGTGTAGTATGGATTGACCGGAAGAGGTGAAATGACAGGACAAGGAAAATACAAAAATGACCACAAACATGTGACACGAAACAAACAGAAACTATGGATCGACTAGTCATACAGTAGACAGGCGCTCATTAATGCCGTCGTGTTTAAGAGTGCCATATTGGTAAATGTAGCGGTTCTCAAGCGCTAGATGGGTCTGATCGTCAGTCGTCAGAGAAGCACGACTTAATGGCCGTAACCTGAATGTCCTGGGCGCTCCGATGGCCCGTGCCATTAAAGTGGACGTCAACAGGCAAACCCGTATAGTTTTTATGTTATACAGATATTCGCAAAATTGGTCTGCGAGCCTACTTCCAGTTTCACTTATATATGTCATGGCACAACGCTTGCATATGATGGCATAGATGATATAGCGGGACACACATGTGACACTCTCCTCAATGGTGAAGGTGACTTTCGGGAATGTGACAGACCGGATCTGGGTGACATAGTCACAAGTGTAGCATTTGCTGCGTTTGCATCTAATGGTGCCAAAATGATTAGGAACGTCAGGCTGGAGGTGACTCCGGACCAGTCTGATCCCGCGTCTCGGGGTCAAACTCTAACTAACAAAACGTTATTACCCTGTTCCTGGATCTACCTGTTGGGTTTCAGTTTTGTGCAGTAAGTACATATGTTAGTCAATCACAATTCTTTCATTATAATGAAGCACGATTCTTTTATGTTAGTGAGGCACAATTCTTTTATGTTAGTGAGGCACAATTCTTTTATGTTAGTGAGGCACAATTCTTTTATGTTAGTGAGGCACAATTTTTTTATGTTAGTGAGGCACAATTTTGTTTACCACGAACAGGATTTCATCTTGGTTACACCAGGACCCATGACATATAGAAAAATAGTATTTGCTAGAGCTATGATAGTCACGTTATAGCAATCTACAAAACATAATGAAGCGACAAAGTTGACACTACATATTTTTGTACAGAGAAGCAAATTGGGCTCGATTTTGACTTTTTCCAGAAAAGTAAAATTATTGACAGTACAATGTATATAACTTGATCCAGTCTGTAGCAGTTGTCAATATCGTGAAATTGCCAGGTTTATAAGGAAGTAAGATAATTCAACGGTCCTCGACGAGGGACTAAATTACCTCCTGAGGACCACGGAGATTTGCAGGGAAAACACGAAGAAAACATTTGTTGAATGGACACAGGATTGTAATTATAGTGAATCAAATGTAGGAGTATAAATATCAATGAACCGTGGATTACTGGGGAACCAATAACAATCGTGACCATTTTTGTAAGGTCCAGGAGAGCCACAGAAAACAGTCTTTTCTAAAAGGAGCCAACAAATGGTTGAGAACCACTGGGATAAATGATAGTGAGAACTGGAGAAATGACACAGAAATCTAAATGTATTTACATGCGGCTAAGTATAATTAGAATATCCAGAGAATGTGTTCTATATTAGATTTCCTCTACTGTAAACATGTATTTGCAATCACGAGCAGATCGTGGTGCAACACCGTGTGCTATTGTTACGTATTTAATTGCAATTAAGCTCTATCATAGTGGTTTTTTATTGTTGTCATTACGATGTTATATTTGTTAATACTGAGTATTTATTCTAGAACAATTACTATGTAGATAAGTGAAGCTGCTCCGTGTTATCACACTCAAGTGGTTCCAGGGTTTCAGCCTTCTGAGTTGTGTAATCTCACAAAACAGAACGGAGCACCTTGGTTCTGTGGTCATCCAATAAAACAACAGCTGAACTGTTCTCACTATGCTGGGACAGTTAACGTTGGGCCGTCTATGAATTACCCAGTTACAGATGCAGAAATGGAAATATTAAACCGTTCGTGCAGGTAAGCATAAAATATCTACTTAAGTCAACAAATCATTTAAACATCCAAATAGAGACAACAGAAATAAAACAAGTCAAAGAATTGAAGTACCGTCTTTCACAGAAGACAGACGATTCGAGAAATAGATAGAAACAAGATGTCAAAAGACAAATGCTATGACATAATAACTGTTTCCTTTGCTATTGCACCTAAAAATCATCATTAAAGTAAAGAAAGAAATGATTAAGAGCATATTTATACTAACACTATACTACCAATGTCAGACTTGGCAACTGACATATACACATAATGATCGAAATATGCAAATTGAAATGTCTAAGGAAGGCTATTAGAGTCACCAGACTGGACCAAATGCGCAATGAGAACATCAGAAAGATAATAGGTATAATGCCATGCATCAAATATATAGAGAAACAACATAAAAAATCGTTTGAACATCTTATGATTATGAACGATCAACTTCCCATAATCGCTTACAACAAGATGGAATCAGGATACAGAGCTAAGGACAGACCTAGGAAAAGATGGATAGACAGCATCAAGACCATCGAGAATAAACATGACTACACTCAACCAGAGCAACACACCTGGCTCTGGAACGAAGACTACATCTCCTTCACAAACCCCTACACTAAACTTCAAGTGTAGAGGCTACGACAACACCACCTGGGGATATACAATAGATAATCTCTGAGGATGTCTACATTAGTTTTTGTGCCAGTCCATGGAATTTTCATCACTTTTCTCAAAATTCACTTTGTCCATATTCACCATGAGTTCTTGTGTTTACCATTCATGTCTCACTTCAAGAAGAAGAAAAGCTTCAATATAACACCATATTACCTAGTATTCATGTATGCACTGAAAGTACTCCATTGCATGGCATGTTTCTCATTTATTGAAATGTTGATTTGGCTTGTGCAATCCTGTTCTTTATCTCATTCGAGAGTACAGAATAATAAGTAATACATTTAATTTGTATTTTCTATCCATCTTTAGGTGTACACAGCGCACATATAATACATGGTAGATAAAACACTGACCAACGACAGCTAGGAAAAAAATGTGAATATGCTGAAAGAGTCACATATGAGAAAGGGAATTACTGCAAACATCAGCAAGAGTAGGGGCCACAGTATGAGACAGTAGAGTTTGCAGAAGATTGTGGCAACGTGAAAGATTTAAGAACATTGTGGCAACGTGCAAGATTGTAGAAAAGTTTGACAGTATGTGAAAAAAATAATATAACAAGATTCATAACCCGTTAGGGTCGTAGGGGTGCTAAAAAAGCTCTCCAAACATCTTTATCTTCAACCATTTAGAAAAGTTTAAAAAATCACATCCTTGTTGATATCAATCCAGTATTTTCTCTACTCTTCTCTCCTCCTTCCCCCATGATAACAAATAATATACTTGCATGTGAAAGGTCAATAACAATCTTGATTTAAGATACTGGGACTAGAAAATTGTGGAAATTCGTACTCGTCTCCGCCAATCGGAACTGCATATGATAATCTGCTTACATAAGTGATCACAAAATATATACACATGAAAACAATGAACCATCCAACATGTGATTTTACAACTAGCTGTTAATACCTTGATAATCTAGTGAAACTAATACGAGTATGTCGAGTGGCATTTAGATATAGGACGTGTCTTTTACAGAACATTGTTTTTCCTTTTACTCTGTAAGCTACTCGGTTCCGTGTAAGGTGACCTACCTCCTCCAGTGTCGAGTGATATAGAAGATACTTACCAAGATCAAACCACGTCGAGTGATATAGAAGTTACTTATCGAGATACAAAATAAACATGATATACAAATAAATATGATATATTTCGAGTTTTTCTCTTTGCAAGTGAAACCGAACAGATTATGTGTTTTCTGTACCACTCCCATTGACATCAAGAACATTCCAGAGAGTAGGCTAAGAGATTATTGAAGAGAATGTGTGCAAGATCTATCTATGACACGTTTCCATGTTCTAGGATCTGGACAGTAATCTAGGAAGGTTGTTCGTGAAGATGATGGAAGCGTGTAATCTAGCTTTTCACATAAATTTTGTATATGTCCTATTTGGTTGATCATCTCAAACCAGTCATGAAAAAAAGTTGGCGTAACAATAGACAATGCACTCTATACTGCGTCTACGGTCTATCTCACGCTCCTGCAGATTAGCAGAATGTAATCCGGTGAACGGAATGATTTTTGTCGTTGTTGACATCTTAGCTGCGATATCTGCTCCCTTTAAACCTGACATATCCGACCTCAGCATGACTTCTGGGTCGCTTTAACCTATAGGGATGGGACAGCCAACTTCATCCAAACATCTCATTAGTCACCTCAAATGACATGCATTGAAGGTAAACAGTGTTGCTATTGTTTGCTCCCTTTTCAGGCTATGGTACAGCACGGGCGAACTGTACACAAAAAATGATTGCATATCTCATTCAGGACGTAGCCATCAATGCAGCATTATTTGGCTGCATGTTTTTCTAAGCAATATGAATACTTTCAGTAGTTTGTCATTGGTTTCTGAATGGTTCATATGCACAATTGCCTGCTGGAGATTTGAACCCAGTACCTTGACTGTCATAGGTGCGCACTGTACCTGACTGCCACAAAGTCAGATGAACTATTCTTATTAAAATTATTTAGTTTCACTTTTTATATATACAGAATATTGATCATTTTCTAATCTTGATTCTTGAAAATTATATTTTAGGGGTTGTCCATAAATAGCGCTAACATTTTTTGTCAATGTTTGACCCTCTCCCTACCTTGTCAACAACTTGTCAAGAAGTCAGGCTTCTCCTCTGTTGAATTACGTCCAGAATTCAGGTTTACCCTCCTCTGAATTATGTCAAGAAATATTTTTTACAACACCCCCCCCCCTGCGCTATTTAAACTTGTTTGGATGAAGAATGGCGAAAAGTCCACATAATTATTTTTAGATTTATAAATATTTGCCACATTTAAACAAATTAATTAGTTTATAGAAAACAGTTTTTATTGAAGTCAACTTTTGGACTCTCCTTGTCAACATCTGTCTAACAATTTTCAACCCCCTCCCCGCCCCTAATTGTTGACGTAATTCATGGACAACTCCCTCTAAGTTATAGAAAAATTAATGTACAGTGTTTAAATTATCATTAATTATAAATTATTGCTATATTGTTACAGGGAGCCATATATAAGGTACATTCCTTCCAATTTTGAAGTGACTGTGTTGCCAGGTAAGTATTCCTGCTTAGATTTTACATATATATATATATAAACAGACTAATGGGATATATGTGGATTAGCAATGTCCTAAAAGGGGAGCTAGATAATTTTATGAAAGCTGTCTTGGCATAGTTCCATCAAGATAAACGTAAAATTGATTGATCAAATATTATGCTTCACACGGTAGACAACAGCAGCGATGCGAAAGAAATAACGGTAGTATGTCATTTTCAGCATTCCCTCTAAATATTAAATCTGGTGAATAGAGTATGTTTTTAGCCTTAATTCAACAAAGGGTATGATCAGAATTTTCAGAGCGAGTTCAATCTTTAAAAAAATTTCCTATATACAGATTACGCACGAGGAATCCGAGTACAATCATCAGCGAAATTTAATTAAAATTTAACGTTTATCTTCTATAGGCACATCAAAAGTTAATCAACAGCTTCCCTGTCATAAAATCCCAGCACAGAATACATGGACAGAGGACATTCCGACAGGATTTATGTCTAGAAAAAAATGGTATCCTCTTTCATGCTATATACCAGCGCCAGATTACGCAAATTGTTTCAGAAACAAAACGGTATGACATTTTTTATCTATAGCACGTTTCACTAGTTGGCCCAACTTTAAAATGTTGCATCTCAACGAATATATAACGTATATAATTGAAATTGTGTGTATCAATTTGACATGATATTTTGTTACATCCACTTTTGAAATTCAGTTAGAGTTATGTACTTGTATATGAATTTGTAGATCGTTAATAAGTCATATAAAAGCCGCAAATATCATTGAACAGCTCGGGCATGGAATGACCGATGTAGACAGTTCTTGGTCTATCCGTGACTTTCTAGTTACTCTCCGTTGTTGAGCTTCTGCATTTCTCCTCCTTTTACTAGATGATGAGCCCTTTTTGACTGTAGAGCGCCATGTATCTTTATTTTGTGAAAACTGTTCCCACATATATTGGTCTATTTCAAGTGTTTTCAGTGAGATCTTTAAGGAGTCCTTGTAGCGTTTCTGTTGTGTGACCACCTTGAGATCGTGTACCCTTCTCCAGCTCATCATAGAAAAGTATCTTTGGCAGGCGATGATCTGGCAAATGTACCAGATGACATGCCCAACGAATCTGTGTCTGCGTCAGAATAGTGTCAAAACCTGGGATACCAGATCTGTCAAGAACTTATATTCGGAGCCTTGTCTTGCAATCTGATATTCACAACTCTTTCCCTTCGGATGAGTTTTCTGTGAACATGACTTTCATTGGGAATGTTTATTTAAGTGAGGAGGGTTCTGCAAAGCGTCGACCTCACTCTATTTTTTGTCGGACCTCATTTTAGACCAGTGGCAAGACATGTCGAGACGACTTGAAGATCGATGCCGTGAATGACCATGATTTTTTTCTGCGTGTTTCATTATGCCCGATGCGATCCACATAAAGTTGCTGGCGTTCGCCTACATTACCCGGTGTGCCGACAAACTATTGTACCTCATACGCGTAAAGTCGCTAAATATCATACTTTGCGTACAATGGTTGACAATACCGTCATGCTTTTTGAGAAAGTCTCAGCATGACATCACCTACTTTATGACTATCTAACAGGATATTATTCGAACGTGGAGTCAGAATACGTCTCAAACAGACCACTATCGTTGTGTTCACACGACACTTCTAACTGTTGCAGCAACATACAGAACTACATAGACTAAAGTTTTCGTGGAAAAATAGTTAGCCAAAAGTACATCGAAAAACCTTCTAGACATCAAAGAAACTAAAGGAAACATAAATACATTATTTCTTTGCATTCGGTGTAATGTTTGCATGTGTTTATTTATATTGTGTATCATTACTTGAATACGGTATATTTTTTTCAGCAAGTCTTTGGTTGTTAATTTTTCATCACACATCTTGGTTAATTGAAACCCTGGCTTCAGCGGATAAATCTACCAGTTGCTTACAGTTACGTTTAAGAAATGTTTTACTATATATGTATAAGATTAATTACATTTTACAAAATTAACAAACACACATCTTGCAAATCTATCCGCAGATTCTTTTGTTTGGGGATTCCAATGGACGTGTTCTCTATTGGTTAATTCAAAAACTGTCCAAATGCACACAAATTACACAAGGTGTGAAAGAAAAGTGGCATAAACCTCTGCTGTGTGTTCACGAGGATAAACATCTTACAATGAGTTGGAACCCACATACTAACCCATTCATAATTGGGGTAATATATGTTATAAGAAGAATTATGTTCATGTGATTATACTGTCAAGTTTACTTTAAGATGATGATGACATAGTTCACGTAGCTGCAAACAGGTAGCTCTTGACTGCTCATAGCCTGTCTGACAAAAGTACAGGTCACCCTCAGTTGAGCAACTGAAGCGACACTGGGACTCGTAACAATATGTGCTGTCTGAAAGGCGTGATTATGTTAAGGGAGTTTATATGTCTATTTCATCCCCGAAATGAGAGGTTCTAGTGCGGTAGCATCGCAGGATCACCATATCCTCCCAGAAGTACTACATACAACTACAGGCCAGCTATCTCATCATTCTTTCATCAGGTGTGTGAACTTATCCGTATTGATGGCAAACATATCATTCTCCGCCACCAAGAGTCTGCTACAAAGGTGCAATGTTGCTGGCATGCATCTCATCGTCATCAATGGGGATTGTTTAATAGAAGATATAAGTCAGAAATTGGGACATGACGTGCAGTCTTTCTTTTCTTTCTTTTCGCATTATACCCCTTTGTGCCTTGCAATGTCGAGGGTAGAAGTGTTCTCTGGAGATGGCTTTTTTGTGTGCTTCATACATGTTTGTGTACGCTGACTATTTTATTTCTGTAATTAATCATTTGCATGGTCTTCCCCTGGCTTTGCAATCATCGTACATGTATGTATATTCATGATGTTTTAGGGACACTGTCTGATGATAGTCTGGAAGCAAATGAAAACCACTTAATCTGTTTTCTGATGTAATCCAGGATTTATATGGTTTTTGTTAGTCTTCTAATGTTTTCGTTTCTGATTTTATCTCTTATTATTACTCCGAGGATTCTACGTAGAAATGTCATTTCTGTTGTAACACGTTTTCTTTTGGCTTCTGTTATTAGTGTCCACGTTTTACATTGATAGCATAGTGATGATATGATGCTTGTTTTATACAGTACAGTTTTGGTGTTCATCTTCATATATTTGTTTTTGAAAATAGGAAAAATCTTCCCTAAGATCTGGTATGCTATGTTGGATTTCTTTGCTGTTTTTCCCATTCTATGGTATGATGCTTCCAAGATAAGTGATTTCTTTCAGCTGTTTACATTGCTGATCATCGATTAGAAGAGTGGTGTTTCTTTGAATGTCGTCTTCTGATAACTCTCCATGTTTCCTACGAGCGTTTTAGTTCTACACTGTCGGTTTGCTAGACCTGTTACTATGTTGTTTTTGCATTTCCAAATGGTTAAACGGCGTTCTAGTCTTTCCCATTTAGATAATAAAACACTGAAACATCGAACTTTACTTCCATTGTTTCACAGAGACAAGTTGTTGCCTGTCCTTCGAATTTCCAACCATGTAGTGGATACCCTCTCACTGTAGAATACCTGGAAATGAAAAAGCAGACCATCTGGCTAAGAAAGGTGCTGCCGAAGACTAACCAGATGTACCAATCACCTACCATCAGAAAAAACCAGATGATAAAATCAATAAGAAAGCCATAAACACCAACACAAGATGACTATCATATTATGAACAGACCAGAACAAGTTGTAATTCTACACCTCAGAACGGTACACAACCGACTCCACAGTCACATGTACACAAAGTTTAAGATTGGCAACACGACTATATGTACATGTGGACAGACAGCACAGAGTGCCAAACATATACATCAAGAGTGTACTGAGTATGAAACGTTGTGGCCAGAGGAAACAACACTGGAATCAAAGCTCTATGGGACACTGTATAAACTACAAAAGACTGAGTTTTATTAAGGAGCCAGAATTACAGATATAGACATGTTTCAAGTGAACGAAAGAAGAAGAAGATGAAGAATTTTGGTGGTCCATCGTTTTCATGGTTGGCCTCTAGTCTACCTTTACTGTGTGGTTACAGACTTTGCTGTCTGATGGTAGTCTGCTGATGTGTGCAAACCATCTGATATGTTGTCTCTTAATGTATTCCTAGATTGGGATGGTACCGGGTCCTTGTCTAATGTCCTCATTCCTCACCTTGTCTCTTAGGGATATTCCTATGATTCTTAATTTTAGTTATTCTATTTGTATTTTTAGCATCTGAACTTTCTCTAGACACGAAATAAATGAGGGCGCGTAAAAGTCATGTGCATAGTAAATTAAACTTGTTTCTTTACACTATCTAACATTTTCAGCTAAATTAGTTTCCTTTTATCTAGTGCTTCGTCTGGGCGAAGAGTCACCACATACACGCATGCCTGGAGACAGCTATGGAGGCTGTAACAGGCTAGGGTAGCCCACCCGAATTGTCAAGGCATGACGAAATCGGATGTGCTAGGCCTACAAGGCGCATAACGGTGGCACAACGTAATCACGCTCCCGGCAGAAATGCACGGATATCCGTGTTGGTTACAATGGAGCGAACGCAAAACAAACAAACATCTAGTGCTTTTTGCTACCACAAATATTTCTGTTCTCACTGTTTACTTTATCAGGTCTCATTATTGTAACAAAGCTTTGACTTAGAAATCCTTGTAGTATTATTAATTAACAGTTTGTAATATGCATTCTTCATTCTACATGTAGAAATGTGTAGAATAGACCGTGTTTATCAATTAACTAGTATTCACAATAGAACATACCACACAATTTGTAGCCAAACTTAAACAAGAAAATATGGGAAAGTAGATAGTAAATGCAACCTGGACGACACATCTGGCCTGGAACGACAGCTTAAGCTTCCACCCCTACAAATAACGGCAAATGTGAATGCCATCAACAATCATTCACCTGGGGAAAGACAATAGACAATAGACAATAGATAGGCTATGCTATGAAATAAGGCTACATAGAGCCAAAATAAATTTCATGGCCAGGTGACTTTAAAAATGGCAAAATTTTTAAATATATATTTTGCCATAAGATGATTAATATTGCACCACTGTGGTGAAATGTTAAATCATGTTTGAATAGGATGTGATTCACAGAAAATGTATCTAGGCTATGCATACTGTTACCACTGACATTGTAGAAAAAAAAACCCAGTCTTTGATGATGCAGTTTGAAAATGCATTTGTAGAGAGCGTTTCCAGTTGAAGGAAGGCTTATCACATAACGGATGTTTAATAATGTTAGGTTATTCTCTTGAGTTCGCTCCAAAAAAATCAAAGTTGGCTGAATGCATTTCATGGAAAGGAATACCTTGTGTAATGGTTTGAATCATGGCCAGACACCTCCGACTTCAGTGCTGAATGTTATTTATTTAGATAGAATGTTGGTTCTCTGGTCAAACGGTGTTGATCCCGTTTCAGATGGACAATGTACCATCTTAAATTTCAGCGGCAGGTAATTGCGTATCCAGATCTTTCAGAAATAAATGGCAACGTACTGAGCGTAAATATTCAATCACTACAACACCAAAATTATGGTTCATCGATACTAGCTGAACATGGTACTCTACTATGTATTCATTGTTAGAATGTATTGTTTTATTGTATTGTTCAATATTGATAGAGTACAGTTTATTTTCAGATACACCATCCCATCTTCTGGAAGATATTACATTGGTGGTCTTCTTCTTCTTCTCTATTTTCACACTCCTGCAGATTAGCAGAATATAGTTCGGAGAATATGTGTTTTCTCGTTGCTTACAGCTTGACTGCGACATTAACACCTTACCACCTGACACATTCGACATCAGCATCGCGTCTGGGTCACTTTTAGCCTCTATTATATGGCATAGCCTCCTCCACTTCCAAAACCACCTTAGATGCCTCTTCAATGACAGGTAACAGTCTCACTATTCTTTGCTCCACTTTCGAGCCTCAACATCACACAAAGAATTTTATTATTAAACAAACATTACAACATCTGTTAGTGAAACAAACATTACAACATTTGTTAGTGAAACAAACATTACAACATCTGTTAGTGAAACAAACATTACAACATTTGTTAGTGAAACACACATTACAAAATCTGTTAGTGAAACACACATTACAACATCTGTTAGTGAAACAAACATTACAACATCTGTTAGTGAAACAAACATTACAAAATATGTTAGTGAAACAAACATTACAACATCTGTTAGTGAAACAAACATTACAACATCTGTTAGTGAAACAAACATTACAACATCTGTTAGTGAAACAAACATTACAACATCTGTTAGTGAAACAAACATTACAACATCTGTTAGTGAAACAAACATTACAAAATCTGTTAGTGAAACAAACATTACAACATCTGTTAGTGAAACAGACATTACAACATCTGTTAGTGAAACAAACATTATAACATCTGTTAGTGAAACAAACATTACAACATCTGTTAGTGAAACAAACAATACAACATCTGTTAGTGAAACAAACATTACAATATCTGTTAGTGAAACAAACAATACAACATCTGTTAGTGAAACAAACATTACAACATCTGTTAGTGAAACAAACATTACAACATCTGTTAGTGAAACACACATTACAACATTTGTTAGTGAAACAAACATTACAACATCTGTTAGTGAAACAAACATTACAACATCTGTTAGTGAAACAAACATTACAACATCTGTTAGTGAAACAAACATTACAACATCTGTTAGTGAAACAAACATTACAACATCTGTTAGTGAAACAAACATTACAACATCTGTTAGTGAAACAAACATTACAAAATCTGTTAGTGGAACACACATTACAACATTTGTTAGTGAAACACACATTACAACATCTGTTAGTGAAACAAACATTACAACATCTGTTAGTGAAACAAGCATTACAACATCTGTTGGTGAAACAAACATTACAACATCTGTTAGTGAAACAGACATTACAACATCTGTTAGTGAAACAAACATTACAACATCTGTTAGTGAAACAAACATTACAACATCTGTTAGTGAAACAAACATTACAACATCTGTTAGTGAAACAAACATTACAACATCTGTTAGTGAAACAAACATTACAACATCTGTTAGTGAAACAAACATTACAACATCTGTTAGTGAAACAAACATTATAACATCTGTTAGTGAAACAAACATTACAACATCTGTTAGTGAAACAAACATTATAACATCTGTTAGTGAAACAAACATTACACAATCTGTTAGTGAAACAAACATTACAACATCTGTTAGTGAAACAAACATTACAACATCTGTTAGTGAAACAAACATTACACAATCTGTTAGTGAAACAAACATTACAACATCTGTTAGTGAAACAAACATTACAACATCTGTTAGTGAAACAAACATTACAACATCTGTTAGTGAAACAAACATTACAACATCTGTTAGTGAAACAAACATTACATCATCTGTTAGTGAAACAAACATTACAAAATCTGTTAGTGAAACAAACATTACAACATCTGTTAGTGAAACAAACATTACAACATCTGTTAGTGAAACAAACATTATAACATCTGTTAGTGAAACAAACATTACAACATCTGTTAGTGAAACAAACAATACAACATCTGTTAGTGAAACAAACATTACAACATCTGTTAGTGAAACAAACATTACAACATTTGTTAGTGAAACAAACATTACAACATCTGTTAGTGAAACAAACAATATGTTGGTCAATATGTCACTTTACATTTTCAGGGGGAATTGGCAACTTTAGACAGTCTTATACCAACAAGTAACGCGATCGATGAAATTCCATCACAAGGAAACTATTTCATAATACTCAACCACTTCCACCACTTAACTGCTGCTCATATCAGTGCGGCAGACTTCATGTTTCGCTTCATTAAGGATGCTTTAGTGCGTTTATTTAAACGTAATCCAAACGTTCAGGTAGTTCTACAGGTAAGAGAAATCGATGACTGGAAAGCTAAACAATATTTTATAGTTTCACATGTTTGTTTGTTTGTTTATTTCAATCCTCAAGAATTGTTCCTGCAAAAGTGCATACCTATGGCATCTTTACCACTCTAACAGAGTCGTTGTTGAAAGGTGTGGGTTGTATAGTGCGATATCTCCAGCATGTGAATGGAGATTAAAGCACTTCAATTGTAGGAAAATAGCAAGGAGATCAAATAACGTCATGTATGAGATAATAGAGATGGAGGTGCTGACAATGGTTCTCATTTAGCTGGAAACAGAGAGACAAGGTGGAATTGTTATGTTGATGTTTACAAAATGATTTTCCTACTACCCTGATGTATTATAGGTTTCATGATGATAATGTAAATCCATCTGAAGACATAGATCCTGGTGCAAAATGAGAGAAAGTGCCATTATAACTACTAAATGCCTTTTCAGTATACATCAGTCGTGACAGAGCGTGTCGACTACAGAACCCGTTGATGGTGCTAGATGTATCGCCAAGGTTGCATTTAGTCCATGCTTGTTCAAGTACGATCCTTGATTGACAGGAATTCATCTGAGGAAGATATAGTAATGTGTACATGTAGTGATGTTGTTCAGGATGTGCGAATATCCTGGGCATTCACTGAATATGTTGAAATGATAACCGGACATACCAGTATTCGTGAAATGAACGCTCAGACAGTTTTTCTGACACTACGATCATAAGGATTGGACTAACAATGGGCCGATTTGAATAAGGATTGGACTAACAATGGGCCGATTTGAATAAGGATTGGACTATCAATGGACCTATTTGAATAAGGGTTGGACTAACAATGGACCTATTTGAATAAGGATTGGACTAACAATGGACCGATTTGAATAAGGATTGGACTAACAATGTACCGATCTGTCCTGAATGCTCTTATGGGGGTGGGGGTGGGACGAATGACCAATGTAACAAATTCTTGTGAAACTGCAACTCTTGAGCAGACTACATGAATCATGTATAGATAGGTGTGTGGCTAGGCAACCAGAGGAGACTCGTAAACAAACACTGAATATGTGTTGCCATACCCTACACACTTAGCGAAACCTGGAGGAGGAGATCCTATCCATATATACATAAGGAATGAAATTTTTTTAGAGTGATTGGGTGCTGAATGCGTGTATGGGAGGTATAGATGAGGATATAGATTGTGTTAAAACTGGCAAATAGACACTAGGGCAGACAAACAGAAAGGTGGACGGATACATTATAAAGATACATGGATTACACCTATTGACTGTGTACACCTAATCATTAAATTCACGTGGTTACATGAATTGTACTCACCTCATGATTTGTGAGGTCATGGAAGAGGTCAAGGTCAATACAATATGTTTGGCAATAATTCGTACACGAGAATCACGTGAAATTTACTGAACACAACTCTGACCATATGAATTGAATGCGGATGAAATATTGATGGCCCTCGAATAAATTCAGTTGAAAATTTAATGCAGAAGTATGGCCTATCTCACTACAGAACAACGATACATCATCATCGGATGTATACAGACTAGATAATCACAAAGTGTAGTGGCCAGACAATTTAATGTGATTAGAAACACCATTATATACATTTGGATGCAATTTCAACAAAACGGGTCAGTGGTACACCGCCAGCGCAATGGAAGACTCAGAGTCATAACTCCTACCGAAGACCACTTCATACGGCTAAATCACCATAGAAATCAATGTTCACCTGCGTCCTCCATAGCCCAGTCAATGGCAACAGCTCATAGAATTTCAGATCAAATGATTAGGAACCGGCGGCATGATGCTGGTCTTTGGACTAGAAGACCCTACAGAGGTCCTGTTCCTACAGACAGGCATAACCAGAACCGACTGCAGTGGGTGAACGAGCTTCGTCAACGGACTATTGGGAATAACTGGAGACAGATTTTGTTTAATCTATTGTCTATTGTCTTTCCCCGGGTGAATGATTGTTGATCGCATTCAAACTTGCCGTTAAGCGTAGGGATGGGAGCTTAAGCTGTCGTTCCAAGGCCAGATATGTCGCCGAGGTTGCATTTAGTCTATGTTTGTTCACGGCTATTTTGATGTTTTCTATCCATCGTTTTCTTGGTCTACCTTTGGCCTTAGGCCCGGATATTCTTTTATTATATGCTCTTATTGGTTGGTTTGACTTCATTCTCATAAGGTGACCGAACCATTTTACTTGCTGTCTTTCAACATGTTCAATACATGATATTATACCTACTCTTTTCCTAATTTCTTCATTTCTTATTTTATCTAGTTGGTAGCCATTGCAGCTTTTCTCAGACATTTCATTTCACATGTGACGATTTTTCTCTACTGCGAGGCTGTTAAAGATCATGTTTGACATTAGTAGCAGAGTGTTAGCATAAAAATTGTAGATATTTTATGGTTTTTTAAATTTCCATCTTGATCTTTGGGTGAAGAAATGGTGAAAGTTGGTAAGTCACTGTGTTTGCTTTCAGGCACCTTGTTTCTATTTCTCTGTCTAGTCTTCCATCTTTGGGGAAAAAATGCTGCCTAGATATTTAAATTCATTGACTTGTTTCACTTTGGTGTTATCTTTTGTTATATCCAAAGGCCTCTTCCCAAATATCAAGAAAACAGAAGTAATGGTTATTTCAAAGAAAGAAAATAACACACCTTGCAAGATCATAGTGAATGATATAGTATTAAAACAGGTCCACCAATTCAAATATCTAGGTACAATTATAACAGCAGATGAAAGAAGTTCAACAGAAATAAGATGCAGAATAGGACAGGCAAAAACAACATTCAGAAAAATGAAAAATATACTGTGTAATATGACCTTGTCATTAGAGGTGAGAAAGAGAGTTCTGCAGTGCTATATAACCCCTATACTAACATATGGGTGCGAGTCTTGGACAAAAAACAAACTGGAAAGTGGGAGATTGGAGGCAACGGAGATGTGGTTCTACAGAAGAATGCTGAGAATACCATGGACTGCCAGAAAAACTAATGTAGAGGTGTTAAAAGAGTTAAATGCGAAACGGACCTTAATCAACAATATAAGAAAAAGGCAATCTTCTTTTTTTGGCCACTTCATGAGACAGGCAGGTTTAGAGAACATAATCACAACAGGCAAGATTGAAGGCACCAGAGACAGAGGGCGACAACGTGAGAAAATATTAGACAGTTTGACAACCTGGCACGGCAAAGAAACAACAACGACTTTGATACATAATACTGTGGACAGAGAGCTGTGGAGAGCCATGACCGCCTACGCCACCCGGCATGGCAACTGATGATGATGATGATATCCATTGGTGTTGAAGACTTGCTAATTTTCATAACTTATGTTTTTTGTACATTAATTTTCATGTTGTACTTCTGACATGTTAACAGCAATGCATTGATGTGCTTTTGTACAGTTTCCTCATCTTGTTTAGTTAAAGTCTGAATGGCTTCATACCATGGTTGAAATATTAATTATGTAAAATACAATTTTGTTGCACGTTTGAAATAATGTTGTATTTCTTTTTTTTAACAGTATATTTATGTATGTATATGTATATATGTGGATCCACACCTGTTTGGTCATATATGAGGGCACAACTGTTTAGAAAGACAAATAGTGGAGGACAGAACACCTGGGTGGAGGAGAAAGTGCAGACCAAGAAGATGATGGACTGACGACATTAAAGATAAACATGAATACGTAGTTGGAAAATGCAGGCTGTATGGCCCAAGACAGAGAATGTTCAGGGAGTTCATTGGGAATACACCATTCTGGAGAGAATACGTTACATGACATATATATATATATACATACATATATACGCACAAACGACTAAGTTAACTATCTAACTATCTAACATATTACTTAACATTTTTTGTCTGTAATTCATTCATCTATTATGATCAATCGATGAATTAATGCATCGCTTCTTCTGTACTATGTTTGGTGTTAAATGACCACACTTGTGCATCAACAGGGTCCACATATATCTTGGCGTGGATGGGATGAGCATTATGGTGCTGGAGATATGTTTGGAGAAGTTATTATAAACCTGCAAAGAGAAATATTTGAGGATATCAAAGATAAAGTTGTATTTATTCCCACATGGGACATGACTATTGCAATACGTAACTATGAATATCATCCTAGAGTGCACATGAATTTTCTTGATAGCATTGTTGGTTTTATGTGTCAGAGAAAATAGCGAACTTTTTTTATTGGTTATTGATGAGTACATACCAGAGTAGATACTTTCCTGGTACATCTTCCTCTTCTGTGACCATTCTCACAAACTCCTGCAGAATAGCAGGTTGTAGTTTGAAGAAACGATATGTTTGGAAAAATATGTCCAAGTTATCCCAGTTTTAAATATTTGTATGGTTTCGTGTGGTTTTTTTTTTATTGATATGTGTTTCTTGAGAGAGATCACTGTGGACCGTAACGTGGAAAATTGTTATTGTTCTTTGTTTTATTGCTAGTTATTTATTTTTAACATTGATAGTTAGGATTTTATAGTAACCTTTATACTTGATTCAGTATTTATTACAATATTGAACATATACACTGCCTAAATTAAAGCTTTTACTTTACTATCGAATACATGTAATGCATCATGTCCGCCAGAAAACGCTGGAATGGTTGACAAACATTCATGAGAGGCGTCTTAGAAGAATTTAGGCCCTACCTTGTGATAATGAGCTTTGCAAGTATTGGTTCCTCGTAAATTGGTTCTATTAATACTTCCTGTGATAAAAACACTTTTTCTACTATGAAGGATTGGGTTGTTTCTGATATTCCTCAATGTTAAATTCCTGACTCTCAATTGCACTTTTGTTTATATTTTCGTCATATTTCTTTGCTACTTTCCTATCAGATTTTCTCTTCTCTTTGGATGCCATGTTTGACAATTGTAAGTTATCAAAGTCCTGAGATGAGTGATGCTTGGTAATTTAATTTGTTACCAAACTAATCGCATAGTGACAACATTATCAAGTAGCCTATCGAAATATTACATATTGTAGGTCTATAGCAGCAGATTCAACTTTCTTAACATTGCTCAACCCCCCCCCCCCTGTTTTTTAAAATTAGCAAATCCAAATTCAACATGACCTTTAGCACCAGTAGCTTATGAGGAGGTCGATTTTAAAAAAAAACCTCACCGTTAGCGATTTTACACAAAAAGGTAATCAATTTTCGTTGTAAAAACGGAAATTAATTACACATGAAAACAAACAAATGATCTTCTGTTTATGTAAAAACCCATCCTTAGTGGAAACGTATCTACTGCCCTGGTGGGATACCTCGACAGGCGATCTAAAGAGCTTGTGTATTCCTTTGATCAAAGACTAGCTGTCAAAAGGCCAAATCTTTCTTCAGCCTACTATTTTCATGAAGTGCATACCAGAACCGTAAATAGGCCTATGATTTTTGTAATGAAAGGGGAACCTAATAAAACAAAATAAACTAACACCATTTTGTTGATGATAATTTTTGTGTTGAAATTATGTGGTGTTTTATTACCTGTTTTATTTATTTAAAAACAGTGCCTACTAAATGTCATGTTATATTTCCCTAAAGCGATGTAGGGGGGAAAGCTGAACGATTTGGTGCTGAACGGTTCAGTTTTTATTTACGGTTTTGGTGGAAATAAACATCACCAAGCCTCAGTTAGTTTTGAACATGTGCTGAACTCGCAGCATCAAAAATTTGATGTAATAATTTATTCTTTCTCATTGTTTAGAGTTTAGGCCCCTACACCTTGGCTTTATTTGATTTTGTGTCCTCAAGAACCAGTGCATAGGCCACAGTAATTTCGGTACATGTTAAGCAGATGAGGCTTATTTTATTACGCGACTAAATATAGTCTCATAAAAAAATAACTGATCCCTTAGTGTACGAAACTCAGTAGGAGGAGATAAAGGAAAAGGGTAACAAAGTTTTGCTAACACTAGATAACACACACACAATGACACACACACATATCGACGTTCGACCAAAAGGCCTTTATCAAGATAGACAATTGAAACAAAATTAAAACATATAATAGAAAGCGAACAGTAATAACATTGACGGTCACTTTGATATGAGTAGTCTGGATTGACCGTAAGAGGTGAAATGACACTGGGCAAGGAAAATACAAAAATGACAACAAATATGTGACACGAAACAAACAGAAACTATGGATAGACTAAGGTCATACAAGAGACAGGCGCTCATTAATACCGTGGGGTTTAAGCGTACCATATTGATAAATGTAGCGGTTCTCAAGCGCCAGATGGGCCCAGTCATCAGAGAAGCACGACTTAATGGCCGTAACCTGAATGTCATGGGCGCCCTGATAGCCCGTGCCATTAAAGTGGACATCAACAGGCAAACCTGAATGGTTTTTTATGTTGTATAGATGTTCGCAGAATCGGTCTGCGAGCCTCCTTCCAGTTTCACCTATATATGTCATGGCGCAACGCCTGCATATGATGGCATAGATGACGTTGTGGGACACATATGTGAAGCTCTCCTCAATGGTGAAGATGGCTTTAGGGAATGTGACAGACCGGATCTAGGTGACATAGGCACAAGTGTAGCATTTGCTGCGTTTGCATCTGATGGTGCCAAAATTATTAGGAACGTCAGGCTGGAGGTGACTCCGGACCAGTAGATCCCTGAGGTTCTTGTCACGTCTGTAAGCAACAAGAGAGGGGTTACAGAACACTTCCCGCGTCTCGGGGTCAGACTGGAGAAGGGGAAGGTGACGAAGCAGGACATGACGAACATCAGCGCTATGGCGGTGGAAAGTGAGAACAAGCTTGGTCCGGTTAGACGAGGAAGACTTCCGTGTGGTCGAGAGGGTGTCCTGACAGGAGAGACTGCACACAGTAGGAGATAAGAAGTGTTAACAAAAACATTACATTTATTGTGTCCCTTTATGTGAGCGCAGTTGAGGAATATAGCTTGGAGGCAAGACAGTATTTTACTTTTTTGGGGAGGGGGAGGTTTAAGATTGGTGTTACATTTTAACTTTTTGTGCGGAGGATGTTTTGCAAGCTCAGTAAACAAATCTGCGATTGCATTAGCCATATTGGTTTAGCATCTGTCATCTGCTAATGTCGTAAGATTTCTGTGATGACACGAAAGATGAGCAAACTATAACATAATTTCCATGCTTGTGTACATAATATTACAAAAGTTGAACTGTTGTCACATGATGAGGACACATTTGCCTAACATGCACCGTATTTTCATAGCCGGAAAAGCGGGTAGTAAAAATTGCTCAGGAGTCAGGATTTAGCCCCCAAATTGTATTTCTCCTACCATTTTCTAAGCCAGTTAATAATAGGCACATTACATCAGAAGTGTGCACACTTAAATGTATTATTTTCCATTTAATTTTCTTGTTTTTAAATTTAGCATACAATTTTAATGAATGTGAATTTTTTTCCCTGTTATTGAAAATAACTTTTTGATGATTTCTCTCAGTAATTGTTCATGATGCTTTCATTCATGGAATATATGCTAATAGGTTTTAAAATACACACACATTCATGCACTGGCCCACATGTGCACAAACATATACCATAGGTGTCAACTAGTACGGATTTTCCGTATTATTACGGATTTCAGCATCCCATTCTGTTTTATCCCCACCACACCACAAGAAATCCGTTTTTTGGGTGGTCACTCATTGTTAAATTTCTTAGTAATTATTACTAATACGGACACTTTTATCTCTCACGCTTATATTGAGGGACAAAAAAATAACTTTTAAATAAAAAAGTAGTGGGTTTTTCGGGGGGGGGGGGGGTATTTTTGTGTGTTAAATGCTTACATTTTTATTGAAATATGGAAATGAATTATTCAAAATACGGATTTTTGAAAAAATAAGTTGAAAGCTATGACATACATACATTTTGGTGAATTGGTCATACCATTGGCCTTAATATTCACATTTTAGGTTCGAAGAAGTGTTTTTTTTATTTCATCATTACATTTTACAGTGGTCCCAGTAACAATGATGTTTTTAGCAGCACTGTCTCTTCCCATGAGACATTTTCTCAAAGCAATTCACACCCCTGTAGTCTTCTGGGTATGAAATGAAGCTCAAAAGAACTTACCCATTGCATAAAAGGACACAAGATATATTTATTGCTCACAATTTTGCGTTCAAAACTGTTATTTTTAATAAAGATTCACAATATATTCTAATTTTAAAATCTTGTTTCAGTTCTATACATCATTCTTTCGCTAATAAGAACATATATTGTAAAACACAAAAGTCTACTGTTTTTTGTTACTTTTATGAAAATCCTATTTGGTGAAGTTTTCTGAGAAATTAAAAAAATGCCATGATCCATCATAACCCATTTTGAGATGTATAGATGATTGTACTCACTAGCAATTTATTTATTTATGATTGTACTCACTAGCAATTGCCCATAAATTTATTTTTGCCTGCGTTTATTTAAATTTATTTTATTTTAATCTGAAATGGGAGTACAGAATAGCAAAACTATTTTATCTTCCATGCATGTCATAAGAGGCAACTAAGAGGGTTAAGAGATGGAGTAGCTGTCCCATTCCATATAAAGTCAAAGTGATGCAGAAGAAATGCTGAAGTCAGATGTGTCAGGCCGAAAGGCACAGATATCGTAGCAAAGCTGTAAACCATGACCCAATAAATTTCGTTCTCCAGACTACATCCTGCTAATCTGTAGGAGTTTGAGATAGAACACAGAAGAAGAATAACAAGAACTGATCACCTTATAAATTTACCTTTAGACAAGATCGGGATAACTGAACTTACATTATGTGGATGACAATCACTATCACATGCAGTCTTCACATAAAGGGTTGGATGTTACAGATATTCCATCTTCTGTTTCTTCCCTTGGTAGGCCCTTGGTGGGGCATAGTGATATAATATTTTGCCACCCATATTTCATTCCCACTTGTATTTCTGTCAATCTCTTCCTAACCCTTGAAATTTAAAATAACTTTGATGATAACATTCCACAAAGGATATATCACATAGAAGTATATTTGTATAGGAAATAGAGTGGTGGGTTATCAGTCTAAAATTAAATATAGATCTTACCTTTTGGTAAACACTCATATACTGGTACCCACAATTTTCAATTATCCAAGAAAAAATTATATATATATTTATAAATATATACCTCCGGTAAAAATGTTTATATATTGTATGCTGTGTAGTCAAAGATGGAAAATATGGTTGATTCGAATTGCGAGATGTGTAGGTGCCATCTGAGTAGAAAGCTTTCATTTGCTGCAATCTGATTTTCTGTAATAATAAATCAAATCCTCGATGCTTCTACATTATATTGTATTGTATTTTAATGTGTTGTGTTGTGTTGTATTATTATATTTAATGTGTTGTGTTGTATTATATTATTATATTTAATATATAATAGATATTGGTTAAATATTTGTTGGGAATAATTCAAGTCTAACAAGCAAGAGAAGACACCAACCAGCAATATATTTTCACAACAATAAGAAGAAAATGATTCTCTTATATTGGACATGTAATTAGAATGAATGAAAACAGACTATCAATACAGGCAATAAAATGATACCAGATGGTAAAAGGAAGACAGAGAGAAACTCTTCACAGAACAATAATCAAGAGGGTATGACTATGAATCTCACCAATATACAAGAATTACACACAGTAGCATCACATCACTCAAACTGGAGAGCTCTGGTTTCTTCCCTATACACTGTATTTAGCACTGAAGGAACATATATACCGGTAGATAAATATATATGGGATGCAAAGGATACCACATTGCTCTCTATGGATAACCAAGATTCTAAAAGAACCTACTTGTGGTGCACCCTGGAAAAAGAAGTATGCGGCTTGTGCTGCTTCTGGCAAACAATTTTGGGATCATGTCCAGAAATGTTGAGGCTGCAGATAGAATGAGAATTGACTGCAAAAGACAAGCAATATCTCTGACACTGCTGTGCCAACACATACAAAGTCACGGTCGACACACATTGATGGGCAGATACCATGATGAATAGTGAGCCCAAAAGACATCATTTTGAGTACAATGAGAGGGCTGCACAGCGTCAGAGGGCAGCATTATGTACAAACAGAAAACATTAAAAGAAAACCGGAACAGCTCGAGAATGTACTTCGAGTCTCTCACGTTTCCTAACAAACCAGGCCTAACTCTACCGTTGATGCTTTTCTATACCAGAATCATGCTCATGGAGAGAGTTTTTGTTCCACTCAAGAACAAGCTTCTAGTCCTCGGTGCTCCTAAAAAATGTGTAGTCAACTTGGACGAGGGGTTCATATGTCTGTGAATGACACCTCGGCTAAGAGGGCGAATGAACCGGAGCCCAACTCTACCATTGATGCTTTCCTATACCAGAATCATGCTCTTGGAGAGAAAATCTGTACCAGATGGGTACAGGCACAATACATCTAATTAACGAGACAAGTTTACTAGCAGCGGAACACCTCATGTGAGATAGGAGAAGACCCAAGAGTAAATCTATAACTACAGTCTCATGCCACTCAGGGACATGTTTTGGCCTGAAAAGTCCAAGGGCACAGTGGGTGATGAACTGTCACAGTGTAGAGTCGATAAATATTCTCTCTGGCAACAGATAAGTTAGGAGGGATAAGTTAGGGAAGCCCACTACCCAAATTAAAGGCATGATGAAAACAGATATGCTGGGCTTTAGATGTCTGGGCCTCAGATATGATGGGCAACCAAGGTGCAAATAACACAGCTCTGATGTGGAACTAATAGTACAACATAATTCACGCTCCATGGCAGAAATAATGAATTCTTGTAGTGGTTATCAGAAAATGAATGCAAAAGAAGAACACACACATATATATATATATATATATATGATATGTTAGTGATCAGACCATTGTAATACTGTGGACACATTCATGTGTGTTCACAATCTTCTTTTATCCTCCAACTGGCAGAACTCTTTTATGAAATTAAAAAATGTAATTGGCATGGCCATGTGAACTACCACATTTCACCATTGTCAAACTGGCAAGCCTGTGTTTTATTTTCCCTAACACCTGTACATCTAGGCACAAAAATGAAAGCTCACACACATATACAAATGAAGAAAACAAAATATTTACAAAACCATATTTATTTTCAATAATTCTTTCTGGGATGGGATATATGATTTTAGTGGCAAGGATATTCAGAAAGACAGGGCAACTAAAACAGGCAATTGCAATCATAATGTTCACTTTTTCAATAAAAATATATATAGTGAAACATGGTTTTATTATATGAACTATTTATATATTGGAATACAGTTGCAATAGATTTGGGTAACATTAATTATAAAATACTGTATATAATGTACATATATTTTGTTTATATAGTATTCATTCTAGAGCTATTGCCCAATGTCTTTTCCCAGGTGGTTTGTTAACTACTCTTGCCATTAAGCGTAGGGGTAATTGGAACTCGAGCTTGTGTTCCAAGACCAGATGTGGCACCTAGGCTGTGCTACGACCGTGTTTGTTCAAGATCTCCCAGACATTCTAGAGCTGCACAGGCACAAAAGAACCCAATATTTTTTATGTTCAGTCTGGGCAAACTGAGATGGCTGGGGCACACTGGAAGGATGAAAGATGGCAGAATACCGAAGGATCTAATTTATGGAGAATCACAGTCTGGGAAAAGATTGCAGGGTCAGCCTCTACTTTGGTACAAAGACATATGCAAATGCGATATAATAAAGACATTAATACGGAAACAAAGTGTTGTGTTGCATGGAGGGAAAAGATCAGGAATAGTATAAAGAGAAATTGATAGCAGTTAGTTCGATGGCTGCACGTCTAAGAAAACGCACGGCAACACATGATGGTACAAGTAGATCTGTGATTCCTTGTACATTCTGTGGAAGACTTTGTGTGGCTCAGATTGGTTCCATTATCATCATGGACCATAAATTATATTTCATAAAGCACAACAAAAATATCATATGGAAAGATGCTTACAACTCTAGAGTATATTATTATCGAATTCTGCTCATATTATTAAGTGATATGAGCACTTGGCTCTCCCAGTGATCACCATCTGTTTTTCCACATGTCTTTGCTGTGTTTATTTGTTTCAGAAGTGTTGCTGTGGGTGGTTATTCTAAATTGTATTTGTTATTACTAACTTGCCTGCTTTATAATTTCCATGTAAAAATTGAACATCCACTGATTCACTGCAAAACTATTTTTATGTCATGTAATTTGATAAACTGATGACCATTTACGGCTAGGTTTGGAAAGTTCAGGTTTACAATATCAATCATCCTGTACAGGCTTGAAGTGAGAAACTGGGCCTTTGGATGCATACGCATGACTGACAAATACATTTCTTAATCATGATCCCATTTATTCAGTTGTGAATTTCACATTCACTTTGGATTCACATTCACTTAAAGAAGACTTTTAATTTACCATTTTCAATGCCATTATGTTAAATAATTTTAGTTTCCAAATTCTGTTTTGCTCATAACATTCCATGCACTTCACAACACAAGATGATAAACATTTTTTTTAAATATTACAATATACATATTACTAATACTCAAACAATGTACTACTTTACACACAAAAATGTTATGTCAATGTCTAGTTTAGAATATATGTTTTTTTTCCTTCTTTGATGACTGTGTGAGACAACAATGTGAGATCATGTTTGGGAAAGCCCTGTAATGTATGTCAGAGAATATAATATGAAAGGGGTTTTCTACATAGTACACACCTCTCTATTGGTGTATTATTGGTGTTATAAACCTCTCTATTGGTATATTATTGGTGTTATAAACCTCTCTATTGGTGTATTATTGATGTGATGATTATATAATATAATTTGTAGTACATGTGCATGATTAATGAAAACTGTGTTAAATAATGAATGTCAATTCTATAATATGCATGTAGTTGGGCGGATTTGGATGAAGTTTAAATGGGTTTAGAGATAGGTTAAGTGGATGGTTTAGTTGGGTGGTAGTAGTTGCAGTAGTGATTTCTTGTGTTGTTGTTTTGTATTTGTTGTAGTAGTATTAGCTGTTATAGCTTATATGTTATAGTAGCAGTAGGTGTTGTAGAAGTTGTTATAATTGTAGTAGCAGTTGTTGCTGTAGCAGTAGTTGTTGTAGTATTAGCTGGTATAGTATAAGTTATAGTAGCAGTAGTTGTTGTAGTATTAGCTGTTATAGCTTATATGTTATAGTAGCAGTAGTTGTTGTAGTATTAGCTGTTATAGCTTATATGTTATAGTAGCAGTAGGTGTTGTAGAAGTTGTTATAATTGTAGTAGCAGTTGTTGCTGTAGCAGTAGTTGTTGTAGTATTAGCTGGTATAGTATAAGTTATAGTAGCAGTAGTTGTAGTAGTATTAGCTGTTATAGCTTATATGTTATAGCAGCAGTAGTTGTAGAAGTTGTTATAATTGTAGTAGCAGTAGTTGTTGTAGCATTAGCTGGTATAGTATAAGTTATAGTAGCAGTAGTTGTTGTAGTAGCACTTGTTGCTATATTTGTAACAACAGTAGCAGAGGTGGTGGTAGTAGTAGCAAAAATGGTAGTAAAGAAGTAATGGTAGTAGCAGAAGTAATTGTTGTTGCTATCATGTTATCAGTGGCAATGAATGACAGTGTGAAAAATACATCAGAAAGAAATGTATAAAGCGATATTCTTGAAGAAACGGAATAGCTGATCTTTTGTCAAGACAGTGAAGAAGCAGTTAAAAATTAGTTGCTGTTGTGACAGACATATATCTGTCACAATGAAATGTTTTTGGAAGTACACTAAAATGATGTCATGTTGTTCAAATGCAGAATCATGTTGTATTTGGAGTTAGGGAGACACATGATTAATATAGCACAACTGCAGAATCATGATGTATTTGGAGTTGGGGAGATACACGATTGATAGAGTACGAAGAATTTAAAGTGTTTATGTATGTTTATGCATGTGTTTATATATTTAAACAAATAATTAACTGCAAAGTCTGAAATTTGACTGACTTCTCTGTCATGTAATAATATTGAGACAGCTACTGCAATAACTGATTTTGTGGTGTCAATAGCAAAAAGAAACTACACCTATTTGGTCATATTAAGAGACACAACTGTTTAGAAAGACAAATAATGGAGGGCAGAGGAGGAAAGGCAGACCAAAAAGACGATGGACTGATGACATTAAAGATAATATGAATATGTCATTGGAAAATGCAAGCTGCATTGCCCAAGACAGAGAAGGGTTCATGGAGTTCATTGGGAAGTCAACAATCTAGAGCGAACACGTCACATGACAACTATAATAATGAAGTGCCTTTCTGAAATCCAATTAATCAAGGTAGCTCTGATTTCATTCTCAACCTCTTACTGGTTTGCAGAATGTAACCTGGAGAAAGTGTGTCTTGGTTTACATCTTGACTGCGATATATGCTTTCTGTCTGATATCTCTGACTTCAGTATGGCTTTTGGGTCACTTCAACCTATGGGAGGGGGAGAGGTCAACCAAATCCACCCACAATCCTTAGTATCTCTTATGACAGGTCACAGTATCTTTGCTTCACCATCAGGTCCGAGCAACACATGAGCGATCATGATTTGTTAGACTCTCAGTCTATGTTATAAATACTACCCATTGCAATAAATACCTACCTCCTCTATTTCATATACAAACTACCAAAACCCTAACTTACGTAAATACAAAACCAATGTTTCAGAAAGATACTAAATATTGGCTGGGAAGAATTCAAATCAAACAAGCAAATAAGAGAAGACATTAAATAGCAATATGTTTCCACATCAATAAGAAAAAAATGGCAGACTTATATCAGACATGTTTAGATCTAACTTCTGTGAACTGATATTTCTTCAAACTGGTAAGTTTGTTAACAGAACAAATATCATGTACTTTGGGAAAGCCAAAAGATGTTCAGTCCTTTACAGCAGCAGTATACAAAGGGTATTCAAGCTGACAATTTATATCAATTGTAGGTTAAATACATGCTTCAATCGTCCTCTCAGTGGTTCTTCTGACAGATGAAACATTTGATTTTTAATTTCCCCATGCAAGTGATAATCTCCAAGGATTTCCACAAAAATTAACTTAGTTGGATTTGAACTCATGGCCTCTTGAGCATAAGACAAATGACTTAATTGTTGCACCAGACGTAGCTTCAAAGAAGCACAAGCATCATTTAATTAATGATTAAAATAAGAGAAACATATCAATGACCAGCATAATATAACATAGAACAAATCAATGTCACAATAGAAACTATGGGAGTATATTCTTCCTGATATTGTTTCAAATAAAACAGCAGCAGCTGAAAATGGAACCCAAAAAAAACTTGATATATAACAAAAATAATAATGGAATAATAAAACTGCACATAAAGGAAATGCTACTGTATAAAATTTGGATAATGTACAAATTTGAATAGTGAATTTTACTCCACCAAAAATTTCAACATGCTGAACACAAAATATATACAGCTCATCATCATTATGTAGCCTATCCTGGACAAGATGTATTAGTAGTCGTCACAGCCTTTGGAAATTCCTGCCATCTTATGCTAATCTTCCTGGACAAGATGTATTAGTAGTCGTCACAGCCTTTGGAAATTCCTGCCATCTTATGCTAATCTTCCTGCTTCTGTGTGTCATGTTCAAGTCTCTTTGATACACTGCGTCCATCTTTTTTTGTGTGTAACTGACTTATTTTGCATTGTCCTTTTCCATTATAGTCTTTTGTGTCATTTGATGACAAAAATATTGTAATTTTCTAAAGAGAATAGTGTTGTTTAGCCAAGTTGTTTTTTTACTTTCAGCTCTAGCTCTAATACATCAGATAATCTCTATTGGTGATCTTTTTTGTCCATGGTATTCTGAGAATTCTTCTGCATTTTTTTTCAAATGCAATATTTTGTTTCTCAATTTACTGGTGATAGTCCAATAAACACATCCATACATTGTAACTCGGTTAAAGATGGCTCTAGGGAAAGTTAGTTGTGTGATTTTGCTGAAGACCAACTTTATGTTCTTCACTTGTATCCAGTTATTTATGTAATGGCAACCTTCATCAGGATTCTTCATAGCAACTCCCATTGCTGCTTATAAGAGAACCAAGATATTCTAAACTGGTAACTTTCTCTAGCTCTCTTTTCTATACAGGTCATCATCAATTGACAGAAGGAGCTGGACAGACTGACAAATTGGTGTCGAGATACAAGAGTAGTGGTTAATCCTTTTAAGGCATTCGTGACGTGGTTTTCCTTGAACAATTACATGGTAAAGACACCCATGCCACAAGTTTCATTGTCCGGGAAAAGTTTAGAAAGAACTAGCACAATGAGATATCTGGGTGTGTTTTTTGACAGAAGCATGAGTTTCAGGGAACATGTTGACCACGTTATCATAAAGGCAGGCAAAGGCGTAGCAGCAATGAAGGTTATGGCTGCTGCGCAGTATGAGCAGAGATTGTTATTTCTTTTGTACCAGGGTTTGGTTGTGGCTGTGGTGGAATATGCACTGGCAATTCTGACTCTTAGCCAAACTCAGATCGAAAGACTGGATAGAATGCAGCAATGCGTATCATACTAGGATGCACAAGAGACACATCAACAAGAGCTATGCAATACCTACTTGACTGCCCAACAGCTGAACATAGATTACAGTATTGCTGTGCACGGGCGTACCTTCAAATATATGCTGATAAGGAACACCCGTTGCATTCCAAAATACAGAAAGTTAAAGGCAGCAGACTCAAGAGAGGGAGGTCGTGGATGGGACGTGCTGAGGATGACATACAAAGCGTGTGCAGATTGCAGGATGTGGCAGCAGGTGTGGAATGGATAGGTCTACCCACAGATTTTGCAGTGTTTGGGCCTTCACAGCTCAGTGCGCAGGTAAAATGATCAAAGAGGAGAGTGGTGCCTTTGCGGTCACTACGAGTAGTATGACCATGGAGACTATGGCGGTGACCAAGGCATTTGAGTGGCTTCGTACACAGAAGGTAACGCAGGTCTGCATTTTGAGTGACTCTATGAGTATGATTAAGACGGTACAAGTGGCTCTCGTTCGTGAACAGTGGATTGAGGCCTTGAGAAAGGCGAGCTTGAAAGTGGTTATATTTATTTTCATGCCGGGACATGTGGGCGTTCGAGGCAATGAAAGAGTGGATCAATTGGCGTTATACGCGATTGTGGCACAGGGCGATGGCGATGGGGCAATGAATCGCGCTGACGTTTTGAACTCCTTAAGAGATATAACACGCAAGAGTGAGACTAATGTGGATGATGATTCCTTTTCAATGGCTAGGATTAAAGATCAGGGATTGAAATGCGGTGTTGCTAGAAGTGAACATTTTGGAGGGCGCAGAAGAATGATGGTCAACCAGCATAGGACCGGTACTGTCAGCAGAAGTGTAATGGCGGATACACTCAAGGAGAAATCGGAGCAACTATGGACGTGTCCAGTTTGCAGTGATGATGATCTGACGACTAACTATCAAGTGACATATTCTTTCCAGAATGTAGTCTTTCCTATGGATCTCTTGAAATCTCCACGGTCTTGAGCAAGTTGTCCTGCATCTTTCAGTGACATGCGCAGGCATTCTTGAATGTCTTTTGTCCAACAACGTCTTGGTCGGCCTTTGTCCCTGTTGCACCATGCCGTCGTGTCTCTTAATATAACCGAAAAAAACTAGCTTTTTCTTTAATATGGTGTTCAGAAGCCAAACTTCCTGAACGTTAATTGTTCATAACACCTCCTGGTTTGTTTTCTTCGCTGTCCATGGTATTCTCAGAACTCTTCTATAACACTTTCATTCAAATGATGTTATTCTCTTGGCCAGATTTATTTAGTATATACAGGCCAGCTGATTGATAATTCATGCTTGGAAGAGTAAAATCAAAATACAGGTTTTATACCAACATACAATAACAGGACAACAATTTTATCATTACAAAGATAAGCTTTCTAAATATACTAGAATTCCAGACATTTACAAATCAGCTCAAATTCTTTGCTTACTTTTAAACTCATGACATATTAGCAGGATGTAGTCTGGAGATCAGAATGCATTTTGTCATTGTTTACAGCTTCGTTGAAATATCTGAATCTTTCAGCCTGACACATCCAACTTCATATTCTGGGTTACTTTGTCCCTCTAGTGGGTGGAACAACCAAGTCTACCCCAAATCCTCTTCAGGTACCTTTATAACATGTGTGGTAGGTAACAGAGTGGATAATTTATTTTAGCTTACTTTTTGGGTCCTGGCAACACACGAGCAACAAATGAATTGAAATAATATTTCAGAAATTGAATGCAACAGACCATTGCCATAAATAAAATCTCAACTTAACCCATCTCTGTTCTCTGAACTACATACATCCTACTGGAAATTTAGTAGGACCATTATCATGCTACAAGCAAGATCCAGTGGAAGTTTCAGAACAAACACTTTACAAAAATGTAATAAAACTGTAACAGACAGAAATATAGAAAAACAATTTCAAGATATTCATATTAAACAGTACGAAACATAGCAGTATAATATGTTATGATAATTAAGGCAAAAGGTTGTATATAAAGGGATGGGAGTTGCGTTTCTGAGGTTTGGAACCCCTTCTCCCCCTTTTTTAAAAAAAAAACAAAGTATAGCATACCATTTTATGAGAAACATGATTGTTACAAAAACAGGGAACACCTCCCCAAGTTCACCCCCCTAACCCCCCACCCACAAAAAATAAGATCATGATAGTTTCTTTAAAAAAAAAAAAACAAGATAATACACCCCTTGCAAAATTATATCTACAGTCCTGGAGATACAGAATGAATAAGTGTTAATGACACTATTAAAAAAATAAGGTTACAAAGTAATACATTCTAGCCTAGCAGTCTGTAACACTTCATTAATGCCAGATGCTAAACATGACAAAGTAATATTTCTAGCCTAGCCGTCTGTAACACTTCATTGTGTGTGTGTGTGTTCATCTATCACAAGGGAAGTGACCATGGCTCTCCACAGCTCTCTGTCTGCAGTATTATGTATCAGAATCGTTGTTGTTTCCCTGCTGTGCCAGGTTGTTAAACTGTCTAATATTTTCTCATGTTGTCGACTTCTATCTCCGTTGCCCTAAATCTTGCCTGTTGTGTGACTATGTTCTCCAAACCTCCTTGCCTCATAACGTGGCCAAAAAATGAAGATTGTCTTTTCTCTTATATTATTGACTAAGCTCCGTCTCGGATTTGACTCTTTCAACACCTCCACATTTATTTTTCAGGCAGTCCATGGTACTCTCAGCATTCTTCTGTAGAACCACATCTCTATTGCTTCTAATTTCCCAATTTCTTGTTTGTCTATTGTCCAAGACTCGCATCCATATGTTAGTATAGAAGTTATATAGCACTGTAGAACTCTCTACCTCACTTCTAATGACATGGTCATATTACATATTGTTCATTTTTCTGAATGTTGAATTTGCCTGCCCTACTCTGCTTCTGATTTCTATTGAACTTCTTCCATCTGCTGTAATTGTTGTACCTAAATACTTGAATTAAAATTGAGAGACCTGGCAACACAAAGACAGAAATGGAAAGCTATGGTTTCTGTTCTATGCGCCGCCTATGGCCATGGTGGAACATAACATAACAAAACAAATACTTGAATTTGTGAAACTATTTTAATACTATATCATTCATTTTGATCTTGCAAGGTGTGGTATTTTGTTTCTTTGAAATAACCATTACTTCTATTTTCTTACTATTTAGGAAGAGGCCTTTATCTTTACTTTCTGTCACTACTACATTAATTAATTCTTGAAAGTCTTCCTCACTTTAAGCAATCAGAACATTGTCAACCGCATTTCTTAAATTATTTATGCTATGTCCCACATATATTCCTGGGATATCAACAATTGCATGCAATATGTTTTCACTGTATAAAGAGAACAGATCTGGTGAAAGTATACATCTCTGTCTAACACCTTGTTTTATGTGTCGAAAGGAGCCGAATTTATTTCCTACTCTTATGCTGCTGTTTGTTGCCAGTACATGTTCTTGATTCTTAAATCCTTACTGTTGATGTTCAAATTCTCTAGCATGTATACAACTTTACTATGTTTATACTTATAGGAATATGCCAGTCCATGATGTTCTACAGCCTCTGCTATTCTAGGAAATTCTACTACACAGATGATAGAGTCTGGTGAAATTGCAACATGTGTACATATCAACAATGGCTCTCAGTTGTGATAAAAGGCTACCGTTAAATTCTGAATATAAACCCATCCGATTGTAGGCCGAGAACCTAACTATCCCTTCCCAAAAGTGGAGAAAGTCGAAGGTCCGACTATAGACCGACATCCCCAACTTAACAAAGCCGGCAATAATGAACTTCATCATCATAAGAAAGAACCGACATGCTAAATGGAAATTAACACAAACTTTTGCAACTCTAAGAAAATGGCATTCCTTTCATTTGCTTCACTCACATAACTTGAATGAATCAAGGAATGGAACCCCGGTGGCTACTGTATTCTGGAACAATATATCTGAAAATAATGAATACCCTGTAGGCTGACTTCCCTATCCATGACTATAGGAGGTGGCGAGACTTTGGGGAACAAAGTTTTTCCTGAATGAATTGTCTGTGTTGGGTGTCTGGGCCTTATGACGCGGAACAGCGCTAGTGAATAGTAATTACTATGTAACTATTATGTCACCAGCTGGCTTCTGATAGTGACATTTAAGTGGGAAACGTTTAAGTGGAAATGATGAAAGGATGAAAGGCAAGACAGCAAGATCACGTTTGTTTTTATAAGATACAGAAGAGTTTGAACTTTGTAACTGGTTATGTTTACCGTGTGGGGAGAATACAGTAATAAAATAAACATAACAGAGGATTGTGAAATTGATCTCGTCTTCCACTAAATGTACAGTGGTTGGGGGAGGGAATCAATTACGGCGCAATTTTACTACAAAATGCCTATGATGTGTTTTGATTTGGAACTGCGGCCTCAGTGGGCTGGACTAATTAACAGAATATACGGCTGACTTAGCTAGCCAAGAATACTGCACAAGTAGTTTAGCTTCCAGTTCATACATTTTTATTGTCATTGTAATTTTATTCCTGTAAGTGTAAGCGGGAAACAGGAAAGATGAATGGCCAGACAAAAACATGCCAGATCACGTTTGTTTTTAAAAGATACAGAAGAGTTTGAACTTTGTCTGACCTGTATGTTTACCTTATACGGTAATATAAACTGAGGCACAGCCCAGACAGTTTCACTATTGATTTATTTCCTCCATTCCCATCCCTCCAACACTGCCTAAGCGGCAAAGTTTTGGATGTCAAAAATGTGTTTGTGCAAGACCGTAGTATGTAGAGTAAGACCTCTGTACAGAATTAATTAGGACTTCATTCTATGTTTCTGATTATTGTCTTGGTCAATATTTATATACTTGGAGTCCCATGTTAAAAATTGGCAAGACCGACCAGCGACATGCACGGAAATACTCAAAATCTGCCTTTGAGGTGTTGTTTTAAATTTTCTGTACACAGGTATTATAGCCTAGTAGACGGTCAGTAACTGTTGCAACATTTGCTTTACCGCAACAAGAAAGTGTGTGACAGTGTTTAGATTACTGGTAGTTAGTGTTTCCCTACACAAACAAGACTAGGCCTAAGCTACCAATCAGCTTAGGCTATGGTATTTCATTTGTTTTTTCCACAGACCATTACCGTATTTTGGTCAATAAATAACATCAGATACTGGTATACTTTTCTGACCAATTTCGATGATCAATTGAAACCTTTATGATAGAAATATATGTACTATAAACGGTAAAAAAACCGGCAATACCCATTGCTAAAAATAGCGTTTCCAGAAAATTATTCTAAAAAAATGGCGGGTGTCTGAAATAACGATATAGACCTAGTAAGTGAGTTTTTATCAAGAAATATCGGAGATTTTGAAGGAAATATTGTATGATATATAGAAATTAATGTAATTAGAGGCCTAGCATTATGGTAAGTACGCTCTAGATTGCTGGTGAGCCCTAGTCATTTTATCCTGGCTTAATATATCGGGACATGTGACTGTAATTTTTTTTAAAGTGTTTTTCTCCATTTTTACTGTGATTTGGACGTAATTTTTTTAAAATTTTTTCTTACTCTCGAAAATAAGCCTAGGAGTATGAAGTCATCTCTGTTTTTTGTCCAAAAATTCTCGGGTTATACACGGAATTTAACGGTAATTACTTGCAAAATTTATTTCTGCCACCTTTTTTTCAATTCTTTGTTGGTTCCACTGGTATTTCATTTTGCATTACACATCGTTTCACTATATTTGTATTCTTGCTTGACAGGAAAATAACAAAAATGTTCAGATAAACAATGTTCAGATAAACAATCAAACATTTTAAAAAGTGCTGGACTTTAAATATTTTGGCAGCTTGTTTATATCAACTGGAAGACTTGACTATCTCATCACAAAATATACAGTTTGTATACACACAAAACATGTTATATGTAACCTAGAACTAGGTGTACTTTTGTAAACAAGGAAATCTAAATAATTATTATACATTTATAAAGTATGGAGTTCTTGGTGGCTTGGTTACTTGAACTGCAAACAGCTCTTTTTTTCTATCGATAAAAGTTGGGATGAAATTTTTACAAAATTTGCAAACACCCTTGGTAAAGGGAGTTATGTAAGCTCTGTATTGCTAGTCAGTAAAGTATTAATTCTGTTATGTCTTTTGTATTAGAAATATTACAATAACAATTTCACAAATATGACAAAAAATATACATTATATTTAGAACAATGCAAGAGAAATTATCCACATAATAAAATGTAATAATGGCTTATGTTTACATGAGGACAACAATAAATACCCATTTCAGAACTCATCACGATTGTTCTGAAAAGTCCAAGGGAAATTTCATATTAACTCTTTAACACTGTCTGAAAAAAAATATATGTGTGTTTCCCACTAGGGAGTTGCAGGGAGGGGGTATTCATAGCTGTTGTATATAAGCAGGCTGTACTTGGAGGTGGTTGTGTGTTAAAGGTCGCATGCTCTTGCTGTCGCCACATGTACAAGGGTGAGTCTTTTAATTTATCCTTCGACAGAAAAAAAATCCAGACTTTACTGGGAAATTGACCCCTCAACCTCACAGATGTGAGACCAATACTCTAATCTCTCAGCCACACACCATTTCAACACAAATATTTAAATATGTTCTATTTCTATCAGTCTGAAGAATTATTTGCAACAAATAATATTTCTGGAATACAGATTTTCATCAAATTACATCAGCCTTCAGAAATAATAATAGAAAGTAAAAGAAGTAGCGTTGTGTTGTCACTACACTCAGCAGTTGGACATAACAACAAAAAGTAAGAGATGTAATGTTGTGTTGTCACTACACTCAGCAGTTGGACATAACAACAAAAAGTAAGAGATGTAATGTTGTGTTGTCACTACACTCAACTGTTGGATATAAATTATGGCAACTTAATCCCCCCCCCATCCCCGGCAAATAAGTATCAGGAATTCAATGACTCTCTCCCTCACCTTAATTATGTCACAAGATCCACCAAAATTAGTAGTAAATTCAGTAGTATATGAGCATCTGCTGGGGCAGGGTGAGGAGGTTAAACCACTGAGTCACAGGAACTATTGTCTATTGTCTATCCCCAGGTGAATGATTGTTGATCGCATTCACACTTGCTGTTAAGCGTAGGGGTGGTATCTTAAGCTGTCGTTTCAAGGCCAGATGTGTTGCCGAGGTTGCATTTAGTCCATGTTTATCGTAAAACTTAGTACTTTGTGTTTTCCTATCCATCCATCTGTAAACCCATAATCACCGGGGTCATAAGGAGTAATACACTGGATGCATCAACAAACATAACTCTGCAGTGATTTCTATTTTCAATGATGAAGAGGAGTGAGGAAAAATCCTGACATACATCCTTGATGTTTGCCTGTTTTTTTCCTTCAACTGTACCCTGCAAAAAAAGATCATTTTTGGACAGAAAACATGCCAACATATGTGACCAAACCATGCAATGTTTTGCGATTTTACTATTGAAAGTAGTGATTCTTGTGAACCTGAAGAGAGTCTCTACTTTACTTCTTACATACACATTTGTCAGGATCTCTATAGGAAATGCACAAAATTTGTCTATAAACTTGCATTCAAAGACCTGTATCCATCTTTCATATACAACATAACATAATACTATACAACATAATACACAGCACCAAGAAGTTATAAATTCTGATCTTCACTCCAACTCTGATGTTATTAGATTTAGTCTTGACCTAGCAGCCAAGACTACCTCCAGCCTTAATTCAGTTTTGGATTTTCTATCACTATATATTCAGGATTCTAACACATGCACACCCTTGAACATCTGCAGGAGATACTGAGCGCCTTTGGGTCTACCAAGCTTGCAGTAACATGAAAACATAACTAGGACTTGTTTCAACTTAGTAGAAGCAAAAAATGGATTTCTACAAGACTGGGATGTGAAGAAACATAACTTTATCATGACAACAAAATTTGATGACCAATGATCTGTTATTAGGTGACAATAATCTACTTGTACTTGGAGATAGCTCTACTTACTTGTACTTGGAGATAGCTCTACTTTACTTGTACTTGGAGATAGCTCTACTTACTTGTACTTGGAGATAGCTCTACTTACTTTTACTTGGAGATAGCTCTACTTACTTTTACTTGGAGATAGCCCTACTTACTTGTACTTGGAGATAGCTCTACTTACTTGTACTTGGAGATAGCTCTACTTACTTATACTTGGAGATAGCTCTACTTACTTGTACTTGGAGATAGCTCTACTTACTTGCACTTGGAGATAGCTCTACTTACTTGCACTTGGAGATAGCTCTACTTACTTGTACTTGGAGATAGCTCTACTTACTTGTACTTGGAGATAGCTCTACTTACTTGCACTTGGAGATAGCTCTACTTACTTGTACTTGGAGATAGCTCTACTTACTTGCACTTGGAGATAGCTCTACTTACTTGTACTTGGAGATAGCTCTACTTACTTGTACTTGGAGATAGCTCTACTTACTTGCACTTGGAGATAGCTCTACTTACTTGCACTTGGAGATAGCTCTACTTACTTGCACTTGTGTTCAATACAAAAAATATAAAACCAGAAAACAACCATGTACTAATGTACAATATTCTAAAAACTTCGACAATATATTTTTTAACAGTTAAATATGAAAACATTCTGGTATAAACAGTAATTAACATAGAGATATATTCAAATAAAAATAAGATACATAATATAAACAACCCTCATATCCATGTAATGTTTGCCAAAAATGTGTAGCTTCCATCAGTAGTTCAACTCTGGCAGTCTTTCTATAAGAACTGTTAGCTGTAAAAATAATTATGAAAAACAGTTTTGAATACTGAAACATAATATTAGTTCATGTTTGGTTAATAGGCCTACCTTTCAACTTTTTATAAATTCACAAATTACCAATCACAAATTTTGTGTAATTTTGTAACGTCCCTGACTGCCAGTGATACAAAATGGTTAATGTAAACATAAGATTGTTTAACTTAACAGCGACCAATAACATGTATTACCCCTGTTACAGTCACATGCTTACATCTGAGCATGAGGACTAATACACTCCACAAACTGAGAGCCCCATCCTTACAACCCTGATAAATTAATATTTCCACCTCCATCCATTGATGAGTAATTATAGCTAAGGGAAATAATTGCTGAAAAACCTGTCATTTATATCATTTCACTATGCGTTCAAAAAGTAGAATCAATAGAACATGTATACTTATTTTGATAAATGTAATAGTTCTCAAGCACAAGAACTGTGTGTGTGCTTGAGAACTGTTACGTCTATCAATCTGACGCAATAGAGCCCATTGGGATCAATGTCCATCTGACCTACGGGTAGATATCCTGTTGTTCAATCATTTTTCTGTTTATTCTGTTTTATCAATATTTTGGTGTGTTTTGTCTATATTCTCTTTGCGTTGTTTCACCTCTGACCTTCTATATTGTACTCTTCCAGGCCCTATCTATACTTAGCTCTGTTGTGTGAGTGTAAACATCCATAGTGCCATTCTTACTTTTTGTTATTTTGTTGTAAATGTTTTCTTATTAAAGGCCATTTGATCTTTTTTTAGCATACTTCATTACCCTATTTCCCAGTTTTGCCTATTGGGTTTCAGTTTTGCTGCAGTTAGTACATATGATCAATCTACTGTAATACAGTTGAACCAAGAAGAGAGTCTGATCAAATAATATTCTATACAGAATGTTCTATACAGAATGTTGCAATTATGATTTATTATGATATTTACAATGAGTTATTACAGACCATGTTACGTTGTAAATATAATATTTATATACCTCTTTCTCTGCAATAATTTTTTTCTCTGACAACAGTTGCACATCATTCCATTGCTGCAGCAAACACAAGTCGTCAATTTGCTGGATGAGGGATGCATGCTCCCGCTCAACACAAGCTTTGTACACTATAACGATAACAGGAAAAATGCAGAAAAAGTATTCAGCCTATTTGTTGATATCAAATAACATTTAAGTTTCAATTTTTTTTCCTCTTAGTGCTCTAGAATCACAATATCTAATGCATAAAAGAGAATGCACATTCACCAAAGAAATATCAGTATAAACATCCATAGGTGGGATAAATTACCAGATAGTGAGGTACTGATGAAATCTAAATCTGTAAGCATACACAAAATGTTGATGAAGGCATAAACAAGCTGGCAGGACACATGGTCCACCAAAAAAGCAGCTATATGGAGAGCTTCAGACTAGCTAGCGCATAGTCAGAGGACAGAAAAAGTATTTCAAAGACAATCTTAGCTGTGGAGGTATCCTTAATGATACGGTAATACGAACCTCAGACATAATGCTGCGTGACAAGCACATACTAGATGAAAAGCAAGAGCTTCTCATAGATATCTCCCACATGCTTAGAGTGTGGTAGAAAATTCCAGGCCTCACGCCTGTAAGGACTTATTCACATCCAGACACACAGCAGACATCATCATGTTCATTATTTTGTCTAGTTGTGTTGCATGATACCATGGTTGCTGGTGTGCCTCGTGGCCTGGTATCTCTAACTTCAGCATCAATGTTTGCTTGGGCAGGACTGTGGCCCTGCTCGATGTCAGCGACGACCCAGTTAAATTTAGTTTCCAGCCTCTGTTGGCTGGACTAGGCCCCATCTCCACTTCAAGGAGTTGGCCTCGATTGGGATCTTCATCATTATTCCAGTTGAGCTGAATGATCGTCGTCGACTACAACAGGTGAACAACATAAGTATAGAAACAAATAATACACATGGTGTCCTTGGTGACCATATTAGACATTTCAAAGACACAACAATGTTTTATGACTATGTCTCAAGACTGCACCTTGTCTACATCTGCATGTTTCAAATCAGTATATGTCTAAATAAATATGTCACTTCTTGACTACATAATGAGATGCTCCTTCAATAACCTGTACATCCTTCTTCGTGATTTTGTTTTCCATTATCAATATTTTGGTCTCAATAACAGACACCTGCTCTATACAATCTGCAAAAAATACATCATGAGACTAAACACATCTCAAACAGAGACTATTAAGATAGGCAGACCACCAGGTCAGTTAAACATATCTGTAAATGGTACAAAATTAAAGCAGGCCTCAAAAGTTCAGATATTTAGGAAGCATTTTACAGAGGATGGCAAACTCGATAGACATCAGGACAAGATGTCAGAAAACCAATGCTGTGACTTACCAGCAGTCACCTTCGCCAATACTTAAACATCCATAAATCGGCATGACTACAAAATGACAATTGATAAACAGTATATTTATACCAACTCTGTGTTACCAATGTCAAACATGGTCCTTGACAAAGACACTAGCGGAAAAGATCACATTGAAAAGACTACATTGAAAGACAACAAGCCAGGTGATTTGTTCTTGTAATGAGAATGGAACCAACGCAACCAGCCCTTCGTGCATACAACAACAGAAGATCGGGCTACAAGGCATGAGGAAGACCAAGATCTAGATGGGTGGAGACAATCAAAGAAACCTTAAAGAGACACTGGCTGACACGGCCACTGAAATCCAAATAGCCAAAGATAGACAAATCCAACTTCCCCCAATATGCTTAACAGCAAAAGTGGAAATGACAAAATACAGATACATTGAATAACTTTAGGAATAAGAAGCAAGAGATGGCAGTAAAATTGTAGCATATGGTTCATAAATATTAAAAAAGAGTCACATAGGAGTTTTATGCTGAACAATACACAGAATTAATATTTTGACCAAACTAATTTATGAAGATAGGGACAAGCAAACACAGAATTGAACAACAAAAACAATCAAAAATGTATTTTCCATTCTGTGTTTGTTTACCACCATCTTGATAAAGACCTATTGGTTGAAATGTTAATTCTGTATACTTATTTAGATTACAAATTTAACAAAAAATATGCAAGACTGCCTATGTAAAGACAACACAAGTTCAATTAACAATGCAAGGGGTATTAATAACACCTTACCCTCCCATGTCCTTTTCCCTCCATTTCTCAGCTTGTTTTTAATGAGTTCAAATTTAGCTCTAAGTTTCTTTTCCTCTTGTTTGCTGTCCTCCGTATCCTAAAACATTAAACAGTTTCAGCAATCTTCTTAAATTATTGAAAAGTATTTACTTAGATTTTGATGAAATATATGGTAATCAATAGAAGGTGGTACTGCTAGTAGAACATAATAGAAAATAATACTCACGTGGAAGACAGGTAATGAAGTCCTACTGAATGACGACTAAAACACTACACACTATCACTAACGGATGTAAATATGGTACATACAACAAAACAAAACAAAACACAGAATATAATCATACAAATGACAATACACAGGACAAAGTCGACGTTTCGGACCAATAGGCCTTTTTCAAGATACGGACAAAACATACAAACATAAAAAACCACAAGTAGAAATGAATGTGTATCTGAGTGAAATGTGGTAGTTAGATAGATACCGGAAGCGTACGAACAGGAAGTACACAAAGACGATAATACAGGTGGAACGAGAGGAACAAAACGATGACGTAACAAAGACCAATACGACCGAGAACTAAGCGAAAGAGTGGTCGGAATTGAGTCCAAATGGCTTGATGGTACCCAACTCGAAAATGAGACGATTTTCTAGGGCATACCTAGATCTATTATCGGTGGTGCAGGATCTGATGGCAGTGACCTGAATGTCAAGGACACCATGGTGGCCATCACCGTTGAAATGATTAGCCACAGGAGTGGGTGTTCTGTGTTTGATAGCATGCAGGTGGTTACAGAAGCGGTTGCTCAGTCTTAGGCCAGTCTCACCGATATATTGCTTACCACAGCGTTTACATATGATCACGTAAATAAAATTACGGGATTCACATGTAAATGCCTCATCGATGGAGAAATTGTCCTTGGGGAATGAGATGGAGCACATCTGAACCACATAAGGACATGTGAAACAACGACCGCGTGAGCACCGAACGGTACCAAAATGGACAGGTGCAGAGGACCAGAGGTGGCTGTGGACCAAGATGTCCTTCAGATTTTTGTTGCGCCTATAGGCCACCAGAGGTAATTTGTGAAAAGCATTAAGAGTGTCAAAATCAGACTGGAGAAGGGAATAATGTTTAAGTAGAATGCGACGGACAGTCGAGTTATGGGGATGGAAGGTAAAAACCAGTTTAACCCTATCAGAGGAGGAGGAAGAACCCTGGGAATCATTCAAGGTATCAAGGCGAGATAGCTGGCGTACACGGAGCCAAGCCAATGAAAGAATACTGCCAGGGAAGGAGCGTCTACGGAAGAACTCAATCATCTCAGAGGATTTGTCGAGAAAATCGTCATCATCGCTACATAAACGACGAAGGAAGAAGCTCTGAGTAAGGTAGAGAGTCACGACAGGTGGGAGGATGAGAAGAAGTGTAGAGCAGAAAGCCATGTGCATCAGTGGGTTTGTAGTAGACTGATGTGCTGAGGTATGGGGGATGAATAATGACAATGATGTCCAGGAAATGGACAGAGGTGGTGGAAATGGTAAATGTGAATTTAATAGCGGGGTTGAAATTGTTGATGAAGTTGATGAAGCGAGACAGTTCTGCTTCTGTCATGTCATTAATACCTATCCAATCATCAATGTATCTGTGGAAAAGAGATATCCCACATGAAATATATGGGAAATAAGTAGTATTACACGGCATCACATATTCATTGTTCTCCATTTACTCAGATATCTTCTTTTACTTACACACTCAAAACTTGCTGTTTATTAAGATGTAGTCCAGAAGACAGAAAGTGATGTGTCATAGTCTGTATCTCAGCTATGATAATCTGCAACCTTTTTTGATCTGACACACCCAATTCTTCATTGTATTTGTGGATCATTTTGGTCTTCTATGAAGTGATGGTGAAGATCAATGCCTTTGAGATGACATGTTGCAGATAGATACTTAGAATATCATGGAAGGAAGAAAAGAGAAACTCAGATATTATAAACACATTGAAGATGCCAGAGTATTGGTTACTAAAGAGAATAGCAAACAGAAAACTACAACTGTTTGGTCATATAAAGAGACACAACTATTTAGAAAGACAAATAACGGAGGGTAGAGGAGAAAGGGGAGACCAAAAATATGATGGACTGACAACATTAAAGAAAAAATGAATACATCATCGGAAAATGCAAGCTGCATGGCCCAAGGCAGAGAAGGGTTCAGGAAGTTCATTGTGAAGACAACATTCTGGAGAGAATATGTCACATGACATACATGGAGTTAAGTAAACAAATCCATGCTCAACCCTCCTAAGTAAGCTCTGACATGAATGGCAATGCTACTATTATATGTCCTTCTTCTGAGACAGTAGTATCTGAATACTCATGAAAAATTGTAGAGCTGCTCCCCAGCTCTTTAGACAAGAAGCCCATGCCAAAGTCGAATGTGTCGGGTCATTGGCACAAATAAAACGGCAACACAATGCAGTTCCATTCCCTGGACTACTATATCTATCTATCTATACACTGTGTCCCTTGTTTGCCTTGCGGTGTCAGGGGTGGAAGAGTTCTCTGGAGATGGCCTATCTGTGTGCTGTTTGTAAGCTTGTTCCTGTGGCTTCTTTGATTTTTGTGATCCATCTTTTACATGGTCTGCCTCTGGCTTTATAGCCGTTATGTCTATGTGTCATGGCCATTTGTGGCATGCTATCTGTTGGTAGTCTGGAAGCATGTGAAAGCACCTGGACTACATCCTGCTATAAATCTAGTAGGACCATTGTCCTGGTACATGAGGGATCTAGTAGGCATTTCAGAACAACAACAAAAAGACCACATGTCAATTCTGTGTTGCCAAGGCCATATAAGGGAGAAATGGATAGCATCACTGTGTCCCAGTACTCATATTATAAGCATCACTGTGTCCTAGTATTCATATTATAAGCATCACTGTGTCCTTCTATTCATATTATAAGCATCACTGTGTCCTTCTATTCATATTATAAGCATCACTGTGTCCTAGTATTCATATTATAAGCATCACTGTGTCCTAGTATTCATATTATAAGCATCACTGTGTCCTTCTATTCATATTATAAGCATCACTGTGTCCTTCTATTCATATTATAAGCATCACTGTGTCCTAGTATTCATATTATAAGCATCACTGTGTCCTTCTATTCATATTATAAGCATCACTGTGTCCTTCTATTCATATTATAAGCATCACTGTGTCCTTCTATTCATATTATAAGCATCACTGTGTCCTTCTATTCATATTATAAGCATTACTGTGTCCTTCTATTCATATTATAAGTATCACTGTGTTCTAGTACTCATATTATAAGCATCACTGTGTCCTTCTATTCATATTATAAGCATCACTGTGTCCTTCTATTCATATTATAAGCATCACTGTGTCCTTCTATTCATATTATAAGCATCACTGTGTCCTTCTATTCATATTATAAGCATTACTGTGTCCTAGTACTCATATTATAAGCATCACTGTGTCCTTCTATTCATATTATAAGCATCACTGTGTCCTTCTATTCATATTATAAGCATCACTGTGTCCTTCTATTCATATTATAAGCATCACTGTGTCCTTCTATTCATATTATAAGCATCACTGTGTCCTTCTATTCATATTATAAGTATCACTGTGTTCTAGTACTCATATTATAAGCATCACTGTGTCCTTCTATTCATATTATAAGTATCACTGTGTTCTAGTACTCATATTATAAGCATCACTGTGTCCTTCTATTCATATTATAAGCATCACTGTGTCCTAGTTTTACGCAACAATGTATGGGACAGAATAGGTATAAGAACAACCACCAAACTACGAGTATATCATGCTGCTGTTATATCAACCCTACTATACACCTGCGAAACGTGGACAGTGTATGCTAGACATGCAAGAAAATTAAATCATTTCCATCTTACCTGCCTACGTAAATTACTAAACATCCATTGGTGGGACAAAGTACCAGACTACGAGGTCTTGGAAAAATCAACCTCAATAAGCATCCACACAATACTTATGAAGGCGCAAGCACGCTGGGCAGGCCATATTGTGCGTATGGAGAACTCGCGTTTGCCAAAACAAATATATTATGGAGAACTCAAGGCATGATTTCGAAAAGCGGGTGGACAGAAAAAGCGCTTCAAAGACACGTTCAAGTCATCCTTGAAATATCTTAACATTGACGTAGGTGCTTGGGAGAGCCTCACTCAGGATAGAACAGCATGGCGTTACAGCATTAGAACGGGAGCACTAGCGGCGGAAGAATTCAGACAAGATTCTGCAAGACAGAAGCGGACACGTAGAAAAGAAAAAACATCTCAACCTCACACAGATACCTTCTATTGTTGTCAATTCTGTAAAAGAACATTTTGTGCGCGCATTGGACTTGCTAGTCATTTAAAAACGCACTATTAACTTTTATTATTTTTATTATTTATTGTTATTATTATTATGGTTGAGTTTTTGGTCATCGTCGATCACGACGGACGAACATCATCATCATCATTACTGGTTATAATTACTGTCTGGGAAATGTACTTTTTTTGGAAGTAAAATGTATCTCTCTCTTATGGTGAGGTACCGGTAATCTGTTTTCAACCACGGATGTTAGTCCAATTTTGGTTATATCGAGCTCATTAACCATACGAAATAGTGGAGGTTGCAGTTCTGGTAATTCAGCCATCACAACCTCCATATTACTTAAGGAAACAGAGTTGCTTATATGTGAAATAAACATGTATATATGACTGCAAAAAAATACTGGTAATTACAACAGTTGCAAAAGTTGGAAGATAACAAAAGCACTAAAGATGACATTTTGTCATATTCTGCACTGAAGGAACATAGATGATTGTTTGTTTGAGAACCCAGGAATTGCAAGTGGTTAGCTATTACTTCATATGTGCAGTGAGGTGGTTTTTTCTGAGCTTTCTTTCATACCCAGGAGACTTCAGCTTTTAGGCTAAGTGCAACGCGTATTGAAGAAGCCTTTTACTCAGAGGGGGCCTATAATTGCATAAATGGCATGCTACAAAGCTTCCATAAGAGAACCTCAATGTAACGGCATGTTATCTACTAAGGTTGTCTGTTGCATGGGTGGAGTTTGTCTAGTAGGTCATTGGTGAGACCCACAGACGCAACCGCATGTATAGATAAATAGAATTAAAACTGACAGTGACTCAACATTTAGGAATATATAAAAAGCAATGGACTGACACTGAAAACAATTTACAGAAATTAAAAACCAGACAGACCTAGAATAAATGAATACAATTCACTTTTATGTCTAACCCTTCTACAACTCTCTCTCCTGTGATCTGGCCCCTTACTGTCCCTTGTTTTAGATCCACTGCTTATCTTTCTGTCTGACTGATTTCCCCTTCATCTCCATCCATTTTCTTCTGCCACTTCATTGTGTGAATACTTCATTTCATTGTGTGAATACTTCATTTCATTGTGTGAATACTGTAATAGACTTTAAATAGTAGTGAGCAAAATCCATTTCGCCAAGTCATTTTTACTAGAGACTGATTTAAGAGAACTTGATTATGAACTAGCATCACAGCACTGGGGACATTCCCATACATGCTCTGCTTCCATTCCGTCAGCCATCTAAAAGTGTTTAAGCTCAGTGTCCCAGTCAGTTGCTGATTACAAGTTCTTCTGATCTTTTCTAGAAAGGGAGCACTTTTTCCCATCACATCTAGTCACTCCCTTTCTACCATTCTCTCAATATGTACATTGTTACGTTCGACTTCCTCCTTGTCTTCTCGTAGGGTATCCATGACTGTTCTAATCAATTCAATCCTCTCTCTTCTTATCTTGGTGTCGTTCACCAAAGCTTTACCAGCCAGCACATCAGCTCTTTCATTTCCCCTTAAAGGTTAGTTAATAGGACTATATACACAAGCCCCAGAACATTTGACAATATCCCTTGGAGCTACAAGAAAAGCTTTTTTTTTTCACCATGCCATATGAGAAACACTCAATTTACACCAAGCGTATATAACAGACATTCAACAGTTGGTCAGCAAAACAACACAGACTAAACATAAAAACAACAATTTTGACTGTGAATACAACAATTAAGAATTTCATATACTGCTTATCACAAGGTGAACATTAAATATGATTACTTACTTTTGCCAAGCTCAAAAGGCAGTCATACTTCAAGTTTTCCAAGCAGGTGAATGCAACACTGAAATTATATATTTATTTATGACAAAATCTCAAGAAAATAAAACCTGATTCATTTTTATACAATATTTTAACATGATGCATACTATTATAACAAAAGCTGTTAGCATATCCATCTTTTTCTTTTGAGTTTGTTCTCAAACTCCTTCAGATTAGCAGAATGCAGTCAGAGGACCCTGAGGTATAATTAAGTATGACCACACTATGTCAATAATCATTAATGCAGTTTGTGGATATTTGAGATAATCTATGCAGTCTGCTATGTAACATGATGATGATGATGTGCTAGATTCATAAAACCATGAATGAAGTCAAGCAAATAAAAAAACTATATTGTTACTGACTGATTAAAAAAATAATAAACACTTACTCGCTGTAGGCAAAAACACTGCTGGCTGGTCGCACACTGTTGATAATCCTTGATTTTGATGGCATTGATGGTTCAGGTAGTGAGGTAGTGGTGTGAGAACTTTGCTGCTGATAACTTTGTGGTTGTGAATTTGGTGTAATCACAGTGGAGATATTTCCATTTAAGACATTCTGGGAGCTTTGGTTTTGAACTTCTGATCTTACAGCTGTTGGGTAATTATCTGATGTTTGACTGACATGCTGGTGAGTATCTGGCAAATTTGATGCAGAAGAGAATGAATTGGTGTGTAGACTGTCCTCGGAGACATAGCTAGACGCACTAACATTTCTAGATGCAAAAGTCTGGCTATTCTTTACTTCACCATTTGTGATACTTCCGTCTCCCACATGCAGAGAAGGTAGCGTGTTTGAAGAAACTGATGAAGGAGCAACAGAGTAATTTGCATCATTTGAATCTGATGAAATACTCTGTTGTTGGCTGAAAAAAGATGGTTCCATCTGTTTATTCTGAGATGATGACATTTTTAACACAGATGAACTGAAAGATGAAGAAACATCAGCAGCAACAGAGGGCATAGCCATTGAATCCATCAAATCTAAGAACTCAAGTGTATCAGGCGAGGCCCTTCCATTGTTTTCACTTTGTTCTGAATATACCATTTTAAAATTTTGGGAATTGTTTCCACTGTTTTTTATCTCTTTATAGGAAGACATCTGACTTTCATGTTTCTCTTCATGGTTCAACTGTTGATCAAAATCTCCAGTACTGATGTTACTGTCAGAAATGTTGGTATCCTCAACGGAGGAAGATATATTATTATTTAGTGGAATGTGAGCTGGAGATAATGAATGTTGGGTATCCTTGTCCCCTGATAAGTGTGTCAGGACTTCTGGTACCAAGATTAAAGGATGACTTGAGGTACCATTACCGATTTTCTCTGAATATATAGCTGAATCATAAATAGACAATGTTTCACCTGATTCACTGATAGTGCTCCTGTCATTACTTGCAGCCAGAGAATCATAAATAGACAATGTATCACCTGATTCACTGATAGTGCTCCTGTCATTACTTGCAGCCAGAGAATCATAAATAGACAATGTATCACCTGATTCACTGATAGTGCTCCTGTCATTACTTGCAGCCAGAGAATCATAAATAGACAATGTATCACCTGATTCACTGATAGTGCTCCTGTCATTACTTGCAGCCAGAGAATCATAAATAGACAATGTATCACCTGATTCACTGATAGTGCTCCTGTCATTACTTGCAGCCAGAGAATCATAAAAGGTATCAATTTTACCAGTTTCTTTCAATGGTAAAGTATTTGGTGTAGAATCTGGTTCTGTCTGGGTTAATGAGTTTGTAGAATTATGGGAAGATAAGTTTTCAATATGACTTGAACTTGACACACAACTAGACTGTTGTTGTGTGTCATTTGTTCTTATTTCCAGATCAGTGATTCTACCTACGTTTAAGTCAATATCAGTTAGCCCTAACGAACCTGAGTTGCCGTGTATAGAAACTATTTTAGACTGTGTAGAATGATCCGATACATTTTGACAAGATAGAAAGCCAACATTGTCTAATGTTTTCCTGACATATAGGTCAGAAGATTTAGGGGAAGAACTAGAAGTACTTGTGTAAGAAACTATCTCCTCTTGGTTTAGATTGTCAGCTTGCTGCACCTCTATTTTCTCATATCCTTGTTCCTGCTCACTATCTTCAACATAGATATCAGTATGAGAAGAATATGGCTGTACAATGGTATTCTCTTCAGATTCCAATATCTGTACATCGTTTCCATCAACATGACTTTCTTCATTGACAGTTAACAGTTCAGTTTCATCCATCAATGAAATAGAGTTTAAGTTACTGCTTGATGTGTATATCAAATTGTCCTTGTCAGTTTCTGTATTGAGAACCTTTGGGAGAGACTGAGCTGATGACACATTGATACTATGAATGTTCTGTATTTGTTTAGATGTAGACTGATTTAAATCAATTCCTTTGTCCAGGTAAGAATGAAGCTTCTTTGCAAGTTTATCCTCTGCAGATTCAATGGCAGGTTTGATAAATACTGGGGACAGATGTGCTGTGGCTCCAGCTGTGTTGTGGGCTGCTTCTACTGAAGTCTGTAGTGATATTAAGTATTAATATTCAATCAAATTACACCAAAGAACTAAATGCAATGTTTTATTCAAACATGTGTATGATAACAGCCAAAAACCCTGAGGAAGTATGCTTTTGTTCCCAATGCCAGACAGTGGAATTGGTGCTTTCCATATTAGCATCCATACTATATGGATGTGACGTTTTAGAGGGGTGTTAAGTAAAACAAAATTTAATTCACTGTTAAAGATTTTCACCACATGAACTCTCACATTCGAGACTGTTGCATGTGTCAACAAGTGCTATTATGTCAGACCAGTGACTTTTGTGTTAGGAAGTATTTCATACCAACACTTAATATACCTCTAAAGGGTCAAGCCCATGTAGTAGGAGTGTTAATGTGGAAATGACTGTACACATTTTACTTTCAATTCAATATTGGTGTTTCTCTGTCATTATTTTTTATGGGGATGTTTTCTATAGCTTTTGTAAATCCCAGATGATGGTTTTACTGACAGAGTGGCCATAGGGTGCAATGTCATGAGCTGAATAGACTTCTACTCAGGATGGAACTTTGCTATGACTGCAGATGAAAGGGTTAATTCTCTTCCAGCAGTCCAGAATTGGGTCATCAGCAATCTTCATCATAGTGAAGATCATGGGGTGGGGTAGTCAACCCATATTCCCACTCTTTAAGTTGTCACTTACGACATATGCAGCAGGTAGAAGCAACACTATTTAGTTAGTTAGTCATCGAATCATCATCACTGCAAACTGGACACGCCCATAGTTGCTCCGATTTCTCCTGAGTGTATCCACCATTACACTTCGTTGTTCCTCTTTCAGAGCCTCTCAATAGGTGACAAATGTGTATAGCTATACCTACTTGTTTACTCTTAGGCATCCACTTCAACTGTGTGTTGCTGGGACCTGAACAGGAAGCAATTAATAATGACACTGTTGTTACCTGTCATAAAAGACATAAGAGACCACAAAGAAGATTTTGAGGGTGGAATTGGTTGTCCCGTCCCATGTATCAGTGAAGGGTGGCACCAGGTCTAGTCATGTTTATATTTATTATCTTTATGATTCTTGTTTGGAATGTGTGTCTCCCTTCTTATTTTAGGGATAACTAATGTAAATATTATATCAACAATTAATCAATAATTAATTTAAATATTAATTAGTTTAGGGTTTGTGGTTAGGACGGTTGTGTTTTACATAAATAACCCTAAACCTAAATAAATTTATATCTAAATTAATAAATGATAAACATAAATGATAAACATAGCCAAGGGAAATAATCAAATAGATAAGCATACATTCCAAACAAGAACCTCCTTCACATAATTTTTCAGTTGCAAAGGTCAAAGTGACCCAGAAGACATTCTGAAATTGGATGAAAGGTGCAGATATCACAGCCAAGCTGTACATATGACAATATATTCCGCTCTCTGGACTACATCCCACTAATCTACAAGAATGTGAGAATGAATGCAGAAGAAGAAGGTATTCACTTCAACATGTCTAAAGTGTCTGTCCTGCTGGGTCCTGAAAAGCGGACAAAGAGAAGCATTACTCCAGAATGCATGCATATTGTAAGAGATAACTAAGAAGTTGAGGGATGGTGTTTGCTATACCATCTCACAGGTCAACTGACCAAAAGTTAATTTAAATGGATGCATCTGGTCAAATAGCACGAATTTCACTACCAAATAGTAAATCATGACAACATATTCTATTCTCTGGACTACAACCTTCTCATATGGCAGGAATTTGAGAAAAAAACAAAGAACCAACGAAGGGTGCCCAATATACTTCTACAATAGTCTAAAAGTAATGATGGCTTTTAGACTATCCTTGAATTTGTTGAATATATACTTAAATTATTATAATATAACACACATTTTGTTAATTCATAGTATAAATAAATAATAGTATTTATTCTAACAACATAATGAAGAGTAAAATATACAAATACTGTGTATACTCACTACAACTTGATTTGATTCTGAGAATGGAGGAAGTGATTCAACAGTAGGTGTGAACTCTCTAGGAGGAGGGGGAACCTGTAGATATCAATATATACGGATATATATATATACAGAGAGAGAGAGAGAGCAGTGTCTGTGCTTCTTATGCACCCTGGTCACCTCTTAATATTCTGTTTGACTACAGCAGATTATCTTTCTACAAATACATTCACTCTATTTAAGTATTCGACAACAGATCTCAGGTTAACTTCTTCTTCTGCGTTCACTCTCATATAACCATAATGAATATATCGTATGATTTCCGCCGGGGAGTGTGAAGTACGTTGTTCTGCAAGTTCCACAGTAGAACTGTGTTATTTGCACCTCGGTTGGCCACTTGGTGTCTGGACGTCCGAGGTCCAGCACATTCGTTTTCATCTTGCCTTTAATTCGGGTAGGCTACCCTAGTCCGTGACAGCCTGTCTATCTGGCACCAGGCACATGGTGTATAGTGCCTCTTCGACAAGATGCTCGTCGAGTGCATCTATCTTGTACAAGGTGTTCCACCGTTTATGAACTTACCTCGTGTAATTGGACATACTGTGCCTGTATTCATCGGCTACTGACCCGTTTCTCATCCACGAGCCTGGCTCCGTATGAGGAAGAACTCGCCAGAGGAATTGGACCTGGCTCTTCCGCCTTCTTAGCCGAAACATCGTGAACCCCTCACCCAAGTTTGAATCTCAAACAACCCGTTTGAGAGCAAGGCGTTCTCGAGCTGAGTGACCTTGTCCCATGAGGTTAATGAATGCAAGAATGATATTTATTTTGTTCTGGTACTACAACATTTAAAAGTATGCATTCATTTTAATGGCGAACAAGTGTAAAATGCACATTTTCACAACTTGCAAATGTCTCATCCTTTGGTAATCAGCATTACTTCTAAGTTCTATTCTACAGTCTGCTACTGGTAGGGCTCTTAGGCACGAGCCCCGATGCAACTGCTCTACTTAGCAATATTTACAACCCATAGACTCTCTTCTAGATAATCTTCTTCTAGCATATTAATCTGGCAAATAATACAAAAGTGAATAATTCTGAGATGGTGCTTAATCCACTGTAACTAGATGTAAAGTAGATGATAACCCACAAGAAGCAAATAATCCACTAGAATGAATGTGATGTAGCGGATACTCCACACGAACGAACAATGTAATGTCAAGGGGATAATCCACACAAATGAACGATGTGATGTCAAGGGGATAATCCACAGGTAATAAATAATATGAGGCGGTGAGTAATCCACAATGGAAAAATATCTGACATTTTTTTTCTAGGAACCGGTATCTCGGTTTGGTTCAATCCTTCTGATTTATAACTAAACACTGATACTTTTCAAAGTCTGGGTCTTAGAACAAACTACTTCTCTCGAGGCTATGCCCAAAAGGGTTGGTACCCACGAGCTTGGTTAGGTCTTTTCACAGAATCTCAGTGAATCTGCATTGCACTCACATTTTGTTCTACACTTAATGTACAACCATTCGTCTTCTTATCTTATCTCATCTCATCTCTCATTCCCTTCTAGTCTCTGGTCTGATTGGGTGACTTTCAAGCCTTCAGGATGTAAATTTCTCCTGTCAATTTGTATGGAAAGACTGGGCAATGAACAACGAATCATGGACTCTACTCTTCCAATCCTTAGACCATATATCTAAGACCAAATATACAATTTTTCTGCAACTGAACAAGACATTAAATCATTGTGTCAACTCATTTTAGGATATCATCGTGTCAACTCACTTTAAGAGTCACACAATGACAGAGTTCTTCTTGACATCTATAGTTTCTAGATGAACACTAGTGAGGCTAGTAATTAGATACTCTGTTTCCAGGGACAGGAATGTATAAGACTTTTGTGGCCCCATAGAAAGTGGTCCTGGGATCAGTCAGGCTAGCACCAGTCACATTCCAGAGGCGGAAATACCTGGTGGTTTACACTAATGTGGGAGTGGATTCTGAGTCAACCTCAACTTTCTATATTACAGGTGATCTCTTCCCCCAGCCAAGATTCTTCACCTGGAAACAAATGCTCTCCTATCTAAAAGCTTATGTCTGTTGGTTTTTCCTAATTTATCCTAACCTTAGCCCTAACCCGAATTCTAAGCCAACAAAAAAATTGGAAATATGTTGAGGCCATTAAAAGGTACATTTTCTGCTTTGGGGGAGCATAAAGGATAAGTACAGATGTGCACATATCTGATTTATGCTTGCTGACAGAGACTAAGCCCTTGTGAGCAATCCTTAAGTGCTGTGACATCAGTTCCGCTTATCACCTGTGATGTCAGGTGGGCGAATTGTGATGTCAGTTTAGTTAATCACCTGTGATGTCAGTTAAGCTAATCCCTAAGAAACAGAGCTGCTGAGTCAGTTATGAGTGGTATAAAATTTCAGTGTTTTATCCATCAGTTTATTTATAGCCCTACCAAAGAAACTAGGGACCACCGAATGTGAAGAATACTGTACAATCAATCTCATGAGCCAAATAACAAAAATACTTCCCAGAATCATCATGGAACAGTTGATGAACATAATTCATGCAACACTTGATATCCCAGGAATATCAGTAGGAAGAATAACATAAATAATTTAAGATATGTTTATGACACTGTTCTGATTGCTAAAAGTGACAAAGTTCTTCAAGAATTAATTAATGTAGTAGTGACAGAAAGTAAAGAGAAAGGTCTCTTCCTAAATAGCAAGACAACAGAAATAATGGTTATTTCAAAGAAATAAAATACCACAGCTTGCAAAATCAAAGTGAATGATATATTATTAAAACAGGTTCACTAATCAAGTATTTAGGTACAATGATTGCAGCAGATGGAAGAAGTTCAACAGAAATAAGATGCAGAATAGGGCAAGAAAAAAAAACATTCAGAAAAATGAAAAATATATTGTGTAATATGACCTTGCCATTAGAGGTGAGGCAGAGAGTTCTGCAGTGCTATATTACTCCTATACTAATATTTGGATGCAAGTCTTGGACAATAGACAAACAAGAAGTTGGGAAATTAGAAGAAGTAGAGATGTGGTTTTAGAGAAGAATGCTGAGAGTACCATGGACTTCCAGAAAACTAATGTGGAGGTGTTGAAAGAGTCAAATGAGAGACAGAGCTTAGTCAATAATATAAGAAAAAGACAATCTTCATTTTTTGGCCACGTTATGAGGCAAGGCGGTTTGGAGAACATAGTCACAACAGGCAAGATTTAAGGCAACAGAGACAGATGGTGACAGTGTGAGAAGATATTATATTAACAACCTGACACAGTAGGGAAACAACAACGATCCTGATACATAATACTGTGGACAGAGAGCTGTGGAGAGCCATGATAACCTACACCACACAGCATGGCACCTGATGATGATGATAATCCATCAGTTATCAGTGGTATAAGATTTCAGTGTGGTATCCGTCAGTTATCAGTGGTATACAGTTTCAGTGTGCCATCAGTTATCAGTGTTATATGATTTTAGTGTGCCATCAGTTATCAGTGACATAGGATCTTAAGGGTTACAGGATTACTTAAGTGTAATTTATAAACTTACAAGTGTCATGTCCACTGAATCTCCCTTTTCTATGGCTCCTCTGAGTGCCTTTAAACACTGAAATGTAATATCAAATATATACTTCACATGCTATAGATGACAGAAAAAATAAACTAATAGAATACACATGTAATAGATTTTAAAAATTACAAAAAAAGCACATCTAACAAATTTCTCTCAGAAAAACATAATGCGTCATGTGATGTATTCTCTCCAGAACATTGTCTTCCCGATGAACTCCCTGAACCCTTTTCTGTCTTGGGCCATGCAGCTTGCAATTTCCAATGACGCATTCATGTTATCTTTAACATTGTCAGTCCATAGTCTTCTTGGTCTGCCCTTTCTCCTCTGTTTCCTAAGTGCTCTGCACTCCATTATTTCTCTTTTTAAACAGTGTCTCTTTATATGACCAATAGGTGTACAGTAGTTTAAACATAATGTAAATTGTATATATTCAAACTTTGAACATACTCACTTGCTTTATATAGACATAGTATTTAAGGAACTTTCAATTCTTGTATATATATATATAGTAAGTTTATAATATATATATAAATATTAGATATACTTCCTCATTATGTTCTCTGCATAAATATTGAAGAGATATGATGATAGGACATATTATTGTCCGACTCAATTTCCACACCTAACCAATCAGATGTTTCACTATCTACTCTCACTGCTGCTTGTTGGTCTTGATACATTTTTTGATGAGGTGGATTAGGTGGGCAAGCCCATGTCGGCTATGATATTCCACAGATTTTCATGTTGTACACAAATGAATACCTTGGTTTAGTCAACAAAGCATGTGTAGATGTCAACATTAAACTCTCTATATTTCATCAAAGTGAAAAATAAAATTGCAGCATTTGAAACAAAATGTTATAGAAAATCCTCAGAATACCACGGACCAAAAAAGATCACCAATATAGCCACCCTGAGAGAAATGAATGTAAAAGAAAACTAGATAAACAGCATGGTTCTTTCCAGAAAATTACAATATTTTGGCCATATCAAATGCCATGACAGCCTAGAGAAGATCATAGTGGAGGGGATGATAAGGTGACGAACAAGAGGCAGACTAAGAAGATGGAATTAAGATATCAAAGACCACCTGAACATGACAATAACAGAAGCAGGAAGATTGGCTCAAGATCAGCAGAAGTTTCGAAAGGCTGTGATGACTGCTACATCATGTTCAGGATATGCTATCTGATCTTCTTCTTCTTCTGCGTTCATTCTCAAACTCCAACTGGATCTAGCTGGATCATGGTCCTGCTAGATTTCCAGCAGGATGTAGTCCAGAAAATGGAAATGCGTTGTGTCGCCGTTTTATTTGCGCCAATGGCCCGACACATCCGTCTTCGGCGGGATGCTATCTGATGACAATGATATAAGATAAACAATAAAGGCATGAACAATGTGTAAGTATTGTATGTAAACAGTTGTACATATGCATGTTTCATCATGTCCTGCTGCTGATCTTTCTCTGTAAATGACATTTGAGCATAAATAGCTGTTAGTCACAATTGGAAATGTATGGATGGAAATAGGAAAATTAAAGTGTTACTAAAATTAAAAATTACATGACTAAAAAGCCTTCATCAGAATGAAAAGCAATCAGCAAACAATAAAGAACCTATGGGAAATATTATATGGCATGATGAGTAACAAAACCTAAGAGGAGAGAGAAGGAAAATATAAGGAAGAAAAGTGCCTTGTGATGATGTATTCCTTTTTTCAACTTGGTTGGTCTAATCTGGTGATTCAATTTCTATCACAAATAGAATGATGGTGGTAATAACATAATAGACAATAGCAGCTTGTGTTTTCTGTATCAGGGTCAAGAGCTTGCCTCATCTCTGTTTGGAGCATCAGGGTCAAGACTCACACAAATCAAGTGTTTACTTCATCTCTTTGTGCAGCATCAGGGTCAAGACTCACACAAATCAAGTGTTTACTTCATCTCTTTGTGCAGCATCAGGGTCAAGACTCAGAAAAATCAAGTGTTTACTTCATCTCTTTGTGCAGCATCAGGGTCAAGACTCAGAAAAATCAAGTGTTTACTTCATCTCTTTGTGCAGCATCAGGGTCCGGACTAATTTTAATCAAGACCTTGCGTCATCACTTTGTGGAGATTGTATGATCAATGATGAATTGACCAACATAATTTTAGCTGTGTTTAAAACATGTTGGAAGGCTAGCACTTTGAATGCTCGGTAGAAATCAAACTATTGTAATAAAATTCTCTTACATAGGAGAAGCCTGCCTATCTTGTGATATTGCATGCCACAATCACATTTAATTCAACAGTCATCTGGTAACTTTCACTTTCTCAGATATTTGCTGGTGCCCATTTCCAGAAGTTTGGTCAAAAAATGTAATTTTTTATATAAATTTTTTAAATCTAAAATGCAGATGAAATTAAGGACAATCAGTCTGGAAAGTCAATGCACTAATAAGCGTACTATTAGGAACCATGGACAATACAAATATAAAAGTGACCAACATTTGACAAATGTTGCATATAGATAGATAAATGTTGTATTGATGAGATAAGATCAAGTTTCCTCTCCAAAAAGAAAGATTGATGTAATAGATCTCTAGCACATTCTATTTCTTGCCTTGAGACTACACTCTGACAACTTGTGTTCATCTTTTGATGTACCTTCATAAACTGCAACCATTTACAAATTCTGCATTTAGACAGTTGAACAATTTATAAGTACCATTATTTTTACTATTTGTTCACTATTTTGTTTTGTATATTCTTGAAGAAGACCTAACGTTTGAAACATTGAAAATGTCTTTTATTTGTATGTTTTCATCTATATATCTCGTAGTCTGATAGTCTGTTGGTGGTCGTAAAAATTCAAAAAAATTGTGTTCTATGTAACTACTATTTAACAATTTACGAATACTGCAAATATAGATATCAATTATTGAATCGGTAACAACGTACCTATGTTGCTTACTGACAGATGAGGTCGCAAAATCAGTGCACTGGCTTCCTAGTCCAGTGATACGAGGCTCAATTTCCAGTTCAATTGAAAATATTTTAAAAATCACCAACAGCTCCCAGGTCAAACCATTCTAAGGAAATGTGTACCAAGTATCCTAGGAAAGAAATGTGTACCAAGTCTCCTAGGAAAGAAATGTGTACCAAGTCTCCTTGGAAAGAAATGTGTACCAAGTCTCCTAGGAAAGAAATGTGTACCAAGTCTCCTAGGAAAGTAAACATAGCAAGTGATGTTGACCACATCATCCCTTAGGTATGCCATTTGCCAATAAAAATACAGAACTATCACTGAATTTCTCAATACTCCTCTGCGGCAGGAAAAATAGAACTTTACTTTACTACTTACTTATGGACAGATAACAATTTACAAAGGATGCATATAGACAGAATAACAATTTACAAACAGATAAATGATGTAAATAGTAAGAACTAGTAAATTCTAGAAATTAACAAGACGAAAGACAAAAGAACAAGAAAGAATTATGTTTAAATAAAATGAACAGAAAGTGAGTGAATAATGCATACCTTTACAATTTTGAAATGCTGTATGGCATGGTTAACTTGTCCACTTCGTTTGCTATCCAGAGCTGCAGATGTGTACTCACTTATTCTCATGTCAATCAAAATTAAGTTTTCCTCATTTCTGTTAAGTTCTTTTGTCTTTTCAGCAACTAAGATAAGAAACAAGTAGATTGTTTTATTTTAAATGTATGTACTACTATTGGTGGTGTAATATTGATAACTACATGTACTTGTTGACTGCGCAGTTGAAATCAAGAGAAGAACGGCAATGGCGCTGGCAAAATTAAAACATAAAGAAACTATGGCAAGGTACTAACATAAGAACCAAATTGTGTTTACTACGAACATGTGTATTTCCTGTGGCGACATTTGGATGTGAAGCATGGACACTACATAAAACAGTGGCCAAGAGAATAACATCACTTGAATTAAAGTGTTATAGAAGAGTTTTGAGAATACCATGGACAGCGAAGAAAACAAACCAGGAGGTGTTACGAACAATTAACGTCCAGGAAGGCTGACTTCTGAACACCATATTCAAGAAAAAGCTAGTTTTTTTGGTCATATTACGAGACACGACGGCATGGAGAGAGTGTTACTGGAGGGGATGATAGAAGACAACAGGGGCAAAGGCCGACCAAGACGCCGTTGGACAAAAGACATTCAAGAATTCCTGCGCATGTCCCTGAAAGATGCAGGGCAACTTGCTCAAGACCGCGGAGAATTCAAGAGATCCATAGAAAAGACTACTTTCTGGAAAGAATATGTCACTTGATGATGACCTGTACTTGTACTACTATTGGTGGTGTAATATTGATAACTACCTGTACTTGTACTACTATTGGTGGTGTAATATTGATAACTACCTGTACTTGTACTACTATTGGTGGTGTAATATTGATAACTACCTGTACTTGTACTACTATTGGTGGTGTAATATTAATAACTACCTGTACTTGTACTACTATTGGTGGTGTAATATTGATAACTACATGTACTTGATGTTGCAAACTAAGATGATGTTCAAGGTATAGTGATCACTGAAATGCAGGTACTTCTGCATTTGTTCTAAAACTCCTACAGATTAGCGGGATGTAGTTCAATGAATGGAATGTGTCATGGTTCAAAACTTGGCTGTGATATTGCAGACAATACCACAGTATTATCTATGCTCAGACTGTGCATACTCAGATGGCTGGGACACACTAGGAGGATGGAAGATGGATGGGACACACTAGGAGGATGGAAGATGGCTGGGACACACTAGGAGGATGGAAGATGGCTGGGACACACTAGGAGGATGGAAGATGGCTGGGACACACTAGGAGGATGGAAGATGGCTGGGACACACTAGGAGGATGGAAGATGGCTGGGACACACTAGGAGGATGGAAGATGGCTGGGACACATTAGGAGGATGGAACATGGCTGGGACACACTAGGTGGATGGAAGCATACCAATAGATCTACTCTATAGAGAATTGCAGTCTGGAAAAAGCTTTGGGTCAATCTCATATAGCATATGTTATTATATTTGAGGCTTCTCAAATATGCAGTCATCTTCTTCTGTGTTCATTTCAACCACTACTGGTTAACCAGATGTAATTCAGAGATTGAACAGTGCTGCATCATGGTTTACAGCTTAGCTGTGATATCTGCACCATATGACCTGACTTTAAAAAGGCTTTTTACATCAAAGCCCCCACATTCAAATCTTTCGAAATGAATGGCAGATAACAGTGTTGCTATTCTGTGCTTCCTTTTTTGGCTCTAGCAACACATGGGCGAATGTAGAGTAAAACTATATGCTCTGGTTATAGACACTTCCATAAAATGTCTAACAAACAACAACTCTCAATGCTTATCTTTCCTAAGCATATGAGACCTTGAGAAAAGTCTATCAGAATGAAGCAGTGATTAAGCCTGAAACTCACAGAGGTATTTCTGGGGTCTAAAAGGTGTGATACTGTTGCCTACCTACAATGCAGTAAGAGGCAGTTAAGGATTTTTTTAGGGGGTTAAGCTGACTGTCCTATCCCATTGAGGGTAAAAGTAACCATAGATCATGCTGAAGTTAGATACATCAAGTTGAAAGGTGTAAATACCGCAGCCACACTGTAAACAATGGCACAATGCAGTAGTCCATTCCCTGGTCTACATTCTGCTAATCAGTAGAAGTTTGAAAATGAATGCGGTAGAAGCCTGATGCTCAAGTTATTTCATCAAAGTACAGTTTGCAATGCTGGGTTTTCATATTGCTTTGCTAGAAGAATCACAAATATGGGTAATTTTGTGCACTTATTTGTCAGACAAACTGCAAACTCACAGTTGTAAGTTTTAACTCTAAAATACTTAGTGCCACTTGAAGTGGCCTTCAGTCATTTACATTTGTACTAAATACCATCTGAAGTGTTTTCCGCACTGTATTCTCTCATAAAAATTGTCAATGCTGATTGTTTCCCATTAGAGAATTGCAGGGAGGTGGTACAGGTAGCGATGCAATAAAGGTTGCATGTCCTTGCAGTCACCACACCATGTACAGGGTGAGTCTTTTAATTTATCCTCCAACAGAAAAAACCCAATCCTCACTGGGAGTTGAACCCTGGATCTCACGAATGGGAGACAATTGGTCTAACCTCACATATTCTCTCATATGCAATGGAATAAAAACATAGTTTTAGTCTATATACACTAAGTGTTAAATTATACAAAAAGTGGAAGTTGTGAGAGTCTTGGATATCAGACAAATGTCCAGCTCTGTGGCAGAGTGGTAGAGAGCTAGACTCAGATGACAAAGGTACCAGGTTCAAACTCCATCACAGGTATCTGCATCTGAACCATTCAGAAAGTATTGGTAACCTACTGATTGTAATTATATTGCCTAGAAAAATACTACAGGTAAAAATTATGTGATGACTGCTAGATCCAGAAAAAAGGACTTACTAACAATAAATCACACATCAGTAATGCTAATCTCAGTGCATGCCATGACGATGCATAAAAAAAGAAAGTAAAAAAGGACAGCAAAAAGGACAGTAAAAAAGAAAGTAAAAAATATACGCTCAAGTACTGTTCTCTTTGCTATTTATATAAATACTTTCAGCATTACAAACGCATATAACAAAACATAATCAGGTTACAAGTGGTCCAAGAAAGAAATGGATAGACATTTTGAACAAATATGGATATAGTTCAACCGAGGTGACACATCTGGCCTTGGAATGAAAACTAAAGCTCTCACTCTTACACTTAACCTTTAGCAAGCCAGATTAAAAAATACGAAACGTCTCCCTGCCACCGGATTCTTTTTTGAAAATTTGCATTATTGATGGTGACTGTTTTGAAAATGTGATAATTTTTTGGTTGTTAGAGATATTTAAATAATATTTGCACATATAAATAAAGAATTGAATTATGCATATATTGGTGTAATTTATGTATGTGTGTGTGATACCAGACGTATGAGAAAGTGGTAAAGACGTTTTTTACAAAAAACATATATTTTATAGCAAATAAAGAGGGAAAAAATAAGAAAAAAAATAACTTACCTTACATATCGAATTCCTTGGCAACACTGTAAACTAAATCACGCAAATCTGTTGTATTTATGTTCTTTCACTGCGAAATTATCAAAATATAGCCGGGGGAACTGTATAAAACATGTAGATTTGCAGTAAAATCGTTCTTTGAGCTCAGGCCTAGAGTTATTTTTTCTGCCACTTCAAAATATTCAATATCAAACGTACAAGTCCCCAAATCAGCACGGCATTCTGTATATTCACTGCTGTGAAACTAAATAACCTAATAATCCATGATTCAAGCCACGATTCAAAGTTATTTTATTCGAAATACGATGAAATAAAAGTCTGTAAAACCGATCCATCATCATGGCATCATACCGGTGTACAGATGTGGTCAGATTAATTGCTCTTAAACTTTTACGAATAGCTAGCCATTCTCAAAAACGATCATGTCGGAAGTGGGGGATGTACCGGCTTCGATTGCGCATGTCCCCAGCTATGTGCACGGACTGTGGTACGTGTAAATCTCACGATATTATCGTTGGGTGGGCCGGACCGCCAAAAGCGCGCACGGCCTATTTTTTTGTCGGCGGCTGCGATTGATATAGGCTCGGTGAAGGTTAATAGCAAGTGTGGACCAGTCTGGCTGGTCAAAAAGATCAGTTTCACCATCTACATGGGGCAAAATAATATACTTATTTCGGTATTGAATATGTTTTAAAAAAACAACTGTGTACATATGATGTGATACTTATAAAAATTATGTGATTTTGAGTCCAATTTATAATAAATAATATAAATAAAAAATAACAAAGGCATAATTTGAATCCAAAATTCATTGTATGTAAACTGTGTGATATGACTATTCTCACTACTGCATAGTGACTCAATGAACATACTCAGCAAAGTAGAAGCGGGAGTTTTCAGCCATCAATGGGTGGAATCATTGACACAATTTTCAACCAGAAGATTACATTATATTCATGCACTGATATGCGGATGTTGGGACAAACAGCAAGCTGATACACTGGCGGACATGGCCAAAGAAATGGTACATCAATGAATCATTCTTATATAATCAATGCACTGATGGACCTTGTACATTCAGAAGATTTTCAAAAGTGTTAATCATGGTTGCTCTAAGATTGCAGAACAATGATGTAAAAATTGGAAAGGCAGAGAAAGAAAACACTGAACAGGCACTGTGAGACAATATGTACATTTCTAGTGTGTGCTAATGATAATCTGCACTCATAAGCCAAATAAGCAAAAGTTTAAAATAATCTTATTGCATTTCTTTTATCCTAAAACTTACAGGCTATTTTTTCAACAGCTTCTATTTCTTTTGTGAAGTACATCAAAGAGCTGTCCACTTCAGATCCTTTTTTTCCTGGAAATTCTGCTTCAAGGTCTTGTATTTTCTGGGTTATATAAACAATTATTTCTATAAAAACATGTATGAGTGAATAAACATCTTTGCGCAACATACAGATGTGTATGCGTGTATTTATATGTGTATTGATTGTATATGTGCATATCGAAGCCATCATAAATGCACTTTGTTCAATAGCTATGTATATTAGGTAACCTCCTTAGTCATCTCTTATGACATGCATGGAATGTCAACCGAGTCGCTATTATTTGATCCCATTTTGGGTCAGCCAACATAAGCAGGCAACTGTATTTAACAAGCCAGATGACCTTAACATATAGTCATATATTTTATATGTAACTATAGATAGTACTGAATATGGTGAAACTGATAAGTTAGGCACTTGTGTTTAATACACTAGCAAAGCACAAACTTAAATTATTAAATCCCTTTCCTGTACTAAACCTATCGACTGTTGGAAACCTATTAGAACATTGTCTTGGCACATGAGAGATCACGTGGGAGTTTGAGTTAAAGCATTTCATAAACAGATTTCCGTAGGTCATTTCTGTACAATTATGCACTTTCAGAAAGGCTTCTATGAGTAATGTAGCGGAGGGGTGAATCGATCTGTCACAGGTGGTGTGATGGTGGATTATAGAAGTTTAATATTAGGATTAGGTTTAAGATTAATAAATCAGAGTATTCTCAAGCTAGTTGGATATCTCAAGCTAAGGCCATTTTCATTGACTGTGACATGATGCTAGAAAAGAAACCAACAATGTTTACAGTACATTTCCCTTTGATGAAGGCATTTTAGAGAACTTGGCTGCATAAATTTGGCACTGCTCTGTATCTCATAGTCAGTGTAGCAGCTCTTGATATTTCATAGCGATCATTTACAAGCTACACAAATTTATCACAGACAAACATATAGAGCGAAATGATGTGATATTGTATCTAAGCAATCTACATAAACAAGTTTAGAACACATAATGGAGGCAATTAAATTTCCTGATTTGTGGGTGAATTGAGCACAAGTATTTTAAGTTAATTACCTTCTTTAATTCCTCCAAATGGTTCTGTTCATCTTTGTCTTTAAAGGTAATATTCTGAGCTCTCTTTTGTAATGACCTGAGTTGAAGAGTGAATTTGGCTTTGTTCATTGGTTGATTTTGTGATTTGCCTGAAGCACAAACAGAAAACACAAATTCAAACTAAACCAAAATGTTGGATAAGAGTTTTGCATATAATTATTTTTGTAAAAAAAGTTTATATGATTTTCTCTAAATTAAAAAAAATGTATGCAATTTAGTATCTTTTAGTCAACAAGACTAAATGATCAAACACTTTGATTCTGTAAGAAGATTGATAATAGGCCTTTTACATCATGTAAAACATCTTGTGGGTTCTAAATTTTTCATTCATTTTATCATGTTTCATCTCTATTTTTCCAGTTTGTGCATTTCCAATTATTATTCAACCTTGAAGATTAATATTGAAAAGACATAAATAATGGCAATAGCAAAGAAAGAAAGAAATATCACTATCTCCATCGACGAAAAACACCTTAAACAGGTAAATGAGTTCACCTACTTAGGAAGCATTATATCGAGTGAGGGGAAAACATTTAAAGAGATACAAAATAGAAGCAACAAAACATACCAGATCCTAGGACAGATAACACGTATTTTCAAGAACAAAAATGTAAACATAGACACTAAAGTTGCATTATACAAGACTATTATTATTCCATCACTGTGCTACTTAGTGCCAAACCTGGACAATGACAGCTCAAGACAACAAAAAATAGTGACAGCAGAAATGATATGTCTACGAAGAATACTCGGAGTGTCATTAAGAGATAAAATTAGAAACGATATCAGACAGATAACCAAAACAATACCAGTATTGGAACATATCAAAAGACAACAGATCAAGTGGTTTTCACACGCTTCCAGATTACCAAAAGATAGCATGTCACAAATGGCCATGACACACAGACATAATGACTATAAAGCCAGAGGCAGACCATGTAAAAGATGGATCACAGAAATCAAAGAACCCACAGGAACAAGCTTACAAAAAGCACACAAAAAAGCCATCTCCAGAGAACTCTTTCACCCTTGATGCCACAAGGCAAACAAGGGCCACAGCGTATAGATAGATAGATAGATTCAACCACTTCCTGTATGTGTATCTTCAATTAGTACTATAATTTGATCATAGAAAGTGCTGTTCTCTACTTAAATGTGTGTTCTTGATAAAAGCAATTTGGTAAAAATGTCATTTGTGTGTTTTCAGTGATTCTCAAACCTTCAATAACTCTGTTTTCAATTTTTACCGGTTGACTTTATAGAAGATGACATATTCTCTGCACATCTAAATTATGGAATCTTTTTCCACCAAATCTGAATTGATCAAAATTTATAGATATTTGTTGTGTTCTCCTCAAACTCCAATTGGATCTCTCTTGTATCAGCATTATGGTCCTACGAGATTTCCAGAAGGATTTGGTGCAGGTAATGAAAATGCCTACATTTTATTTCCAATAATGTTCCAACACATCTGCCTTCACCATGGCAACTAATACATTCTGTTTTACCACTTCCCCTGATCATCTGAAGCCATACCGCTAGTAGGCAAGCCATATGAGAGAAATAGTTCCTGTAATGTACACTGGTCACCAACCTGAAATCTTTTCATCACTAAGTATTGCTATCAACATGGCAGCAGTTACTGACAGATTTCTAGCAACCATCAATATAATATTAAATAGATAATAAGAGGGCCATAGGCAATAAAACAGCAGGTTCATTCTATGGAAACACTGTGCTGAATGACACAATACTGACAAGAGATGGAGTCAACTTAATCAATGCAGTTATACATTTTCTTTAGAATGAGGCTGAGGGTAGAGGTGATAATGGATAACAGAGAATGAAAGAAATGGGAATGACAAGGGGTGAGGGGGAATTATCTGAAAATCACAGAATAAATATTTGACAATTTGGAGATGAACACTCTTGAATTGCTAATGGAATGGCTAGTGGAGTATGTATGGGAATGGCCCGTTACGGTGCTGGTTTTCAATTAAGAATCATATTAAGTAGATAAAGGGGAAGGTGCAACTTTGACTCCCCCCACCCCATCCCCACCCCATTAGGATTTAAAACTATTCTGATGTATCATCTACTAATCTGATAACTGCTTGTTTCTGAAATAACATTTTAAATAAATACAATTATTGGTCATCTGTTTATGTTAAAGTTAAAGTACACTGAACAAAATCTAGTCTACCTGAGTCAGCTACAGAGAATTCAAACTCTGGTGGAATGTCCTTCTTCCAAACTGGCCTTTTGGCTTTTGCTCTGGTTAACAAAAATTCTGCAGTCTGTGTTGGAAACAAAAAAATTAGTAATTCTGGTGACATATTCTTTACAGAACATTTTCTTCTTTATGTATGATCTGAAGTCATGATTCTGGGCTAGTTGATCTGCCATAACCAAAGTATGGATTATCTGAACTCATGATTCTGGGCTAGTTGATCTGCCATAACCAAGGGCATGTTAAACAATTTGAGATGTTTCTTATCCATCATTGTCTTGGGTGGCCCTGTTACCAGCAACCATACTTACCATTAATAATTTTTGCATGATGTTATGTCTCTTTGTATGACCAAAATCTCTGTTTCTTCTTATAATTTTGTTTCTGAGCAAACCCTCTTCAATGTTTAATGTTCTTATCGTCTTTTGATTTGCCTTTTTCTTTGTTCATGGTATTTTCAAAAACCTTCTGCAGTGCCCCACTTAAAAGACAACAATTACTTTCATCATTGTTTTATTAAGTGTCATGTGACGTATTCTTTCCAGAACGTTGTCTTCCCAATGAACTCTCTGAACCCCTCTCTGTCTTGGGCGATGCAGCTTGCATTTTCCAACGATGTATTCATGTTATCTTTAATGTCGTCAGTCCATCGTCTTCTTCGTCTGCCCTTTCTCCTCTGACCAGGTATTCTTCCCTCCATTATTTGTCTTTCCAAACAGTTGTCTCTTTATATGACATGACCAAACAGGTGTAGTTTTCATTTTACTATTGTGTTAAGTAACCAACACTCTGGAATCTTCAATGTGATTAATATCTGAGTTTCTCTTTTTTGTAAGTTTTATTAAGTACCCAGGTAATTTTTTTTTTTTAAATGAACAAGAACTGTGAATAAAATTAAGGATGAAAGACATATATATACACAGGAAAATACATGTTCAGATATATTCAAAATTGCAATTATAGTATGTGAGAGCATATGAAGTGGTATCAGAAAGTTCAGAGATATTTGCTGTGACTACCATTCACCCAATATGAATGAAACAGCGAAAGTCAGGTTGCCAAAGCCTCCTGAATTAGTGTCCAAATGATGCCAATCTACATGCATACAATTGTTACACATATTTATGTATCTTTGAGTTAGATACATGTACCTTCTTGCACTTCCTGATGGGAAAACGAGCAGTAATGACAACGTTAGGAACACTGTGACATACAAATTACTGAAAAAATAGAACAATGTACTCTGCAAATCTGGTCTGAGATGATCTCTTTCTCTTATGATGTCATTAAATGTGCTAGTTTCTACTTCGTGCTTCATTGATGTTGGTGTATTTCGGAAGCTGGTATCTCGATTGTGAAGTATGACGTCTGTTGGTAACTCAATTATCTCTTAGTATCATCCCAAAATGATAAACATCAACATAAACAAACATATCATGATATCTCGACTGAGAGTATCAGTCTAGTGCACAGGAGTGTCTCTGCAAAGTAATTTGTGGGCAACCCATAGAAACCTAAAACAAACCACTTTATACATGACCAATACTGGACAAGATGCACAGAGATTGATTGCAGAAAAATAATTCCCCCCCCCCCCCCCCCCCAAAAAATGAAGCTAAAGAAGTTTCACTTTGGTACCTAAGAAAACATACAAATGAAATTGAAGAAGATATTGACCAATCTTCAAGTAAAGGACTTCCATGGTACTTTTCAAGCATGGAAGAGGTGCTGAAATCGTTATACTCATTCCCAAGGGGACTATTTTGAAACTGATAGCAGTCAATTTAAATAAGGTAAAGTTTTAATTTTTCTTAGCTGCAGTCTCAAAATATCCAAATACACACACATGAAGCACTATAGACTACGTTTCCAGCAAGATTTCATCCAGGGAGCAGAAATGTGCCGTGTCTTCGCACACAAGAGCACACATGAGAATAATGCTTTGGAGAGACACAATGAAAACAAATATCAGTAAACAGTAGTAGAAAGAAATATACCATGCTAAGCTGTGGCAACAAATAATTCAAAAATATGGCTTACACATTATTAAAATATTTATAAAAAACTACTAAACATCAAAATGAATACAAAGATAGCACAAAAGTTACACAGACACATATTAACAATGATATATATTTTTTCATTGATTGTTGTTTTACCCTCATGATGCTCTGCAACTTTGGTATTCTTTTTCTATCACTATCAGAGTTGCTTGTACTGGACAATGCTGCTGCATAGGTAGCCAATCTTGATGTCAAAGTTTTGACTGCATCAGGATCAAACTCTAACAAATAAAAAAAATGATTAAGAGATATTTGTTTGTTCATTGGTGTTCATTCTTAAGCTCCTGTTGGACCTCTCTTGCATCAGGAAAATAGTCCTACAATATTTCATGAGAATGAAAATCCTTTGTGTCACCTTTTCATCTGTGCCAATTTACAGAGACATCCAACTTCATCAGGGTAAGAGGTATTCCAACTGAAAAATTGTATTGATATCCCCAGTTAAAATGTATTTTATATGCTCAATGTTTTGCATTCAGTATTGTGATACTTTATTTCCACAATTCAAAAAGTAGAAACTAGTACAAATTTGTCTATATGCCAAGTAGAACTTGTAATATTGGCTTCTTGTAGATTTTTCTTCTTGTTACTATGTCAAGTAGATGATGTACTATTGATTTCATGTTGATCTTTCTTCTTGTTACTATGTCAAGTAGATGATGTACTATTGGTTTCATCAAGTAAATTTAAGTAGGAAGCCAGAGGACAATTAAAAAAATTCTTGAGACTAACGGGAATTGAACCAGTCCAGTCTACGGCACCAAATCGCTTAGCAACAATTGCACACACGTTCTTCCGTACTTGACTAATACGGATATTATGTTATGTGTTTGTTGTTACTGAGGATATTTCAATACCTGTGCGGGATGTTTGTTGTTGTTGTAATAGTCCTTGTCTCGATTGGTCCGTTCGGGTGACTTTGTGTGCACGGTTTGAATGGCTTGATGAAATCACATCTTTTTTGGAGATGCGGTTAGTCAAGTACGGAAGAACGCGTGTGCAATTGTTGCTAGGCGATTTGGTGCCATAGAACGGACTGGTTCAATTCCCGTTAGTCTCAAGAATTTGTATTGGTTTCATGTTGATCTTTCTTCTTGTTACTATGTCAGGTAGATGATGTACTATTGGTTTCATGTTAATCTTTCTTCTTGTTACTATGTCAGGTAGATGATGTACTATTGGTTTCATGTTGATCTTTCTTCTTGTTACTATGTCAAGTAGATGATGTACTATTGATTTCTTGTCTATTCTTGTTACTCATTGAAAATTAGAAAGGTTCAAGCAAATTTTTTTTAAATGTGTGAAGTCTGCTTTACTCATTATGGCTGTAGGTGCAAGGCCATCTTATACTTTACAGGATACCTTTATGCAACTTTCAAAAACCTAAAATTTAATACCAAAGATGAAAGAGCTGATTCTGTGCTATTAACGCTTTACTGACCAATTTCAGCAGTTGTCGAATTTCCATTATAGAACCACGGTAACGAATTTCGACGATCATCGGAATTACTATACTTCATAAATACGGGAACAACGTACAATACCATTACTAAAAATAGTTAATCCTGGAAAGTATGTTGTTCCAAAATGGCGGCACCCATAATAAACAGTCCATAGATGTTGTTCATGAGTATTAATTATGAAAACATCAGTTTTAGAAATTGAGATTGTATGATATATAGAAAGTAATGTAAATCTAGGTCTAGCACAATAATAAGTAGGATTTTGCACTTGAAATAACTATGGGGTTTGAAGTTCATTCAGAAATTGCAAACATTCACTACAACACATAGAAAGTTTCAAGGCTCTTTCACACGAGTTCAATTTTAGATGGATTTTTAAAGATGGCAGTGTTGGTCTAAAATAATTTGTTTACACCCTCAGTAATGGCAGATAATTACAATCCGGATTGCTGGTCAGCAAAGTGTTAAACAGGCAAAGATGCTAAGTCTTTAACATATTTCCTCACAGCAGTGATCATAACACTCCCATACATAATTAGCCAGCAAAGTCTGTTACCAGAATGTCCTACAATGTCATATTCAGTAATTTGCTACTTTCTCTGCATCTCAATAATGAGAATTATACCTGCTCTTTGTTTTCCCTTACTATATATACACATTATTGTCTTAAAGTCTAGCCACAGTCTGATGACCAGATTTCTTTAATGCTTTCTCATTCTGGATTTAGTGAACCATGTAATCATTTTTTTCAACCAGTTTAATTTACCAAAGAAATTATTCAAACTTATGGCATTTTGTGTATGTGGTACAGGTTTTTGGTACATGTTTACATAAGTACTATTGTTATACAGTTTTACAATGGTCTTACCTCCATTTATGTTAAACACCAAATTAACTGTGACACCTGACAGCTCAGTACTTAGTGTACTAGCTTCCCAGTCAGGTGGCCAAGGTTTAATTTTCCTGTTCAAATGGAAAAACTTCTGACCACCAATGGCACCTAAACCCAATCTAAGAAAATGGGTACCAGAGATAGCAGATTTAATGCTCATTGCCTTTATATACCTTAATATTGAGTAAAGGGACAAACCACTACATCAAACACCCTTTACAAAGACACAACACAGCTGAAGAATACATGCACCTAACATCACCTGGCACAGGGAAGAAAGATTGAAAGCTCGCAACCCCAAGAATCAGATAAGTAAGTAAGTGTTCAATGAGAAAACAAGATTTAATTTCATGAAACTTATCGCAAACTGACATTACCAGTTACAGATGTCATATGATATTTTTGTCACATATTTATTTTTAAACTTTATTTTTGGGTAAAAACTCAATCACTTACCATCATCACTTGGAATAGCCACTTGAGGTGGTATTTCATCCACTCTGACTGGAAATCCAGCTTGAGCTCTCTTCTGTAGCTCATGTATAGTCTTTAAAAAACCACAATATCAAATATGTCATTTACTGTATATTTAAGTCCAATATGTCATTTACTGTATATTTAAGTCCAATATGTCATTTACTGTATATTTAAGTCCAATATGTGCCATCAACAATGAATTATAAAAGACTTATCATGTAAGGAATATGGACATCAATATAAAGATATCGGCTCAATACAGGGATCATCAGTGACAAAATCACAGTCCAACTTTTAAATTTCATACGCTATTATACAGAGCTTCAGTGACTATTTTAAAAGTTGTAACTTCTGATACTGTACTAGCGATATGCCTGCAACACAATGGCCATTCACTCCCTAATCAGTGTGTAGTGTGCATATCGAGTGATCAGGAGTTCTCATCGTGTAGCCCGTAGAACGTTAGATGCATCAGTATATGCGTCTTTATCAGAATTTCATTACGTTTAATTATGTTAGCTTTTTGTTCAGTAAAAACCTGGACACTGATCCCGATTCAGTAGCAAATTTCTTACCAAAATCAAAGCATTTGGAGTAAATAGTACAATAAAATTAATGGCCATTATCATGCAAACACAAAGAATAAGTAATGATATAGAGTTTATTGTACAAATTTTAATATATCAAACAGGAATCATAATAATATCCATCCAAATGGCACATCGCCTTGCTACGAGAAAATTCTTTGCCAACTCTACCACTATGCACTTTTTAAAAGGTCTTATTGCTGCCGAGTTGCTCGAACATGTCTCAACTAGAGAGAAACATGAATAAAATTATAACCAAAAAATATCACATTGCAAAAAATAAATTTCTGCTTAAAGTCTTCAACAATAATAATTAATATTCTTATTTTCTTCTGCCTTCATTCTCAAACTCCTGCAGATTAGCAGGGTGTAGTTCAAAGAACAGAAATCATCATTTGGATCATGATTTACAGATTAGCTGTGATATCTGTGCCTTTTGGCCTGACACATCCTCTTTTAGCATGACCTCTGCACCACTTTGACCCTATATGAAAGTACATTGACATCCGGGATTAGCGTTTACAGATAATTTTGCTTATGTTTTAAATTTCTTGTGACTAAAGACTATACATTCCTTGAGACTATACATCTCAACTAACGCACACCTGATCATGTTTGAGCACAGATCTACAATTTGAACTAGTGCAAACCTGATCATGTTTGAGCACAGATGCACTAGAGACTATACATTCCTTGATGCTATACATCTCAACTAGTGCAAACATGGTAATGTTTGAGCACAGATCCACAATTTGAACTAGTGCAAATCTGGTCATGTTTGAGCACAGAAAAAATCTTGCTGTTTCATGCAATAGTCGCATTGTTATTGAAATGTATAGCAGTGACTGAATTTCCAACACAGCAATGCCCCATATAGAATATGCTTTAATTATAATATTATTTATACAAAAAAAAAACAGGATAACATAATTAAACATGCACTTTAAGGGAACACCTCCCCACCAAAGAAAAACAGTGGAGAGACCAAAGAATACCTAATGAAGAACAGTTGAGAAAATCAGAGTCACATAAGAGCTGTTGACAGCCAAAAGAGTGTTTAATGAAGTGAGACAGATGAAGAATTAGTTGGAAACAAAAGGTTTAGTCCAGTATTTCAATGAACTAAAATGTGGTGAAGGGTAGGGACAAGTGGGTCATAACAGTAGCAGTAATAAATGACTAACATAGATATATAAGGCAATGTCGAACTCAACCAATACGCAACCAATTATTACTTTTTTGATAGAACTCTTTGCAGTGTCCGAGGTAGAAGAGTTCTCTGGAGATGGCCTTTTTGTGTTCCTCATATATATTTGTTTTTGTTGATTCTTTTATTTCTTTTATTTTTTGCATGGTCTGCCCCTGGCTTTGTATCCATCATGTCTCTATAGTAATGCTTTTTGAGGGGAACTATCTGGTGGTAGTCTGGAAGAATGTGAAAACCACTTAATCTGCTGTCTTCTGATTTAACTGTGTTCGTTAGTCATTTGATGTTTTCATTTCTGATTCTGTCTCTTATTGTTACTCCAAGAATTCTACATAGACAGGTTTTTTCTGTTGTAATAAGTTTTCTTTTGTCTTTTGTTATTTGTGTCAAAGTTTGACAATGGTAGCACAGTGATGGTATGATGATCATTTTATATAGTGCAGTTTTAGTTTTTATGTTCACATGCTTGTTTTTGAAAATAAGAAACATCTATCCTAAGATCTGGTATGCTATTTTGCATCTGTGTTGGATTTATTTTCTGTTTTTCCCATTTGATGATATGATGCTTCCAAGGAAAGTAAATTCTTTCACCTGCGTAAGTTGTTGACCTTGTAACTTGATTGTCTGAAACGAGCTCTGTATCACAGAGACGAACAAAAATATTTGTAGGAGATGGAAAAAAAACAAAGCACTGTTTATAATATATACTGATACCTGTAAACCCCTTTGTAAACTCTGAATTTTGTTCATTCTATCCTCAGATAACTCCTCCTCAGCAAAATAGAGAGCTTTGTGGTACTCTGCCAGACGAGAAGACAGCTCTCCCAGAGGATTTGCTAACACATCTGAGTAAATAAATAATGAAACTCAAAAGAAGAAGATAAGATCCTATAATGTAATAATTATTTATAACAGAACTATTTTTTAAAATCTTCTTCATGTGACATATTCTGTTCAGAACTGTTTTTCTATGGACTATATGAACTCCTCATGATTGAGCCCCCTGCAGCAACCTGCAACACGTTCAAACCCTCAGTCATATCTCCTTAACATTATCATCTTGGTCAAATCTTTCCTTCTTTACATGCAACCATGTCTTCCACTTATATTTCACGCTGCTTGTTACTTTATACAACTTTAAAATATCTCAATTTCTTTGATGCAATGTTATTTACAAGCTTTTCTTCTGCGATCTATCACTAAGTATGCAGTTTAATATTGGTCATGAATACAACTTATTTTTCATGGTATTTTGACCGCTTACGGTTTCAGATATTTGGTGCATAGATTTAATTGTGTAGTATTAATGCCCTGTTTCATGTCACCTGCCACTTGTTTCTGCATTGTCTAACTTCGATATTAGGATAAGTTTCTTGCGATACTTGCTTGAAAGCTGGTTTTAAGGGAATTTTCCACAGCTTTGCTTTGTTTTAAAGAAAATTAAGAGCGTATTGTAATATTAAAATATTTCTGTATGTATTACAATTTTGCTGCAACCAGAAGTGGAGTTAATCCTGTTCCACTTTCAATGTTCATAACACTCTTTAGTTCATCTTTTTTTTTTGTTGAGTTAGTTTCTTGAAATACCTCTGTAGGAGTTAGTTTATTGAAATACCTCTGTAGGAGTTAGTTTCTTGAAATACCTCTGTAGAAGTTAGTTTCTTGAAATACCTCTGTATGAGTTAGTTTCTTGAAATACCTCTGTAGGAGTTAGTTTCTTGAAATACCTCTGTAGGAGTTAGTTTCTTGAAATACCTCTGTATGAGTTAGTTTCTTGATATACCTCTGTAAGAGTTAGTTTCAACACAAGTGATTCTTTTTTTGTTGTCAAAGTATTCTTGATATACCTCTGTAGGAGTTAGTTTCAACACAAGTGATTCTTTTTTTGTTGTCAAAGTATTCTTGATATACCTCTGTAAGAGTTAGTTTCAACACAAGTGATTTTTTTTTTTTTGTCAAAGTATTCTTGATATCCTTTTGTAGGAGTTAGTTTCAACACAAGTGATTCTCTTTGTCTCTATTTTATTAAGTATTAAATTCAACTTTTTATAATAAAAATAACAATACAATAAATCAATCAATGTGTCCTACCAAGTGTCCTACCAAGTGTCCTACCAAGTGATATAAGCAATGTTTCTCTACAACTTGTGATGTTAATAAGTTCATTTGGTGACATTTTCTTATGCCAAATAAAAACTTGTCCAGGAACCTCTGTCTTTTCTTTCGCTGTCTCTTCTCCCCCTGGTCCTTCTGCTGATAACTTAATATTCATGTTTTACTCCTCTGATCTGTCTTTCTGTCTATAATTTGAGCAGGCAGCACCAACCTCAGATCATATATAGGTAAATCCAGGAATAAGGTATTCAAGTTTTGCTAATAACTAAAACACACATAATAACACACAAATTGACATTTCGACCAAAAGACCTTTATCAAGACAAAAATTGAAATACAATTAAAACATACAACATATATAGCAAGACTGCATTACACTAAACCAGTTGAGGGACGTGCACTGGCTCACAGAGACAGACATTCACAGAAATGGAAGTCTTGAGAAGCTTTCAAATACAGTAGCAGTTATCAAGAAAACCAGACTTGCTGTGTGGACATGTTAAACTGTGGACAAGAAGAACCACTTTGTCTATAATTTTTGCTACATTTGTCTCTTTATTCCATGATACATTAGTTTTCTTAGCAGTCCATGGTATTCTTATTATTATTCTCTAAAATATCACCCCAGTAGTATCTTGTTCAATTTCAGCTTTTTTGTTTACAATCCATTCTTTAAAACTTAAAAACTGATTTTTTTCAATATAACACCCTAGTACTCAAATTCACAAATGTATTGACAGTGCTCCGTTTTAATAAATATTTTAACAAAAATTAATTTAGATAATTTCACAAAATAAACAAACTGACTGATCATGTATTTTATAGAACTATCGTTGCAGATAAAGAGTTAATTCTCAAAACAATTGCTGCTTATCTTGTTGACGGTCTATACAATATCAACAATACATTTCATCTTACCAATACGAGAATTAATCTCCAATGGAGGAGGGACATCCTGTTCCATTACAACTTGGCCAGCACTAATCTTTTCCATGAGATCTACTAGTTTCTGAAAACAGAAAATCAATAAATATGGATTAAGCCTACATCATCAACTGTACAGAATGAATCTAAGTACTTGTCCATAATCTTCCTGGTCTATCTTAACTCTCATAGTTGTGTTTTAACGATCTACCTTACACTCTTGTTAGACAACAGTAAACTTTCACCTTATAATTTCTCTAATCTGATAATGTACAGGAAAAGTAATGTGAGATGAACCAGTGTCACAGGACATAGTTTTCTATAAAAACTCAGCTACCTAGTCGGTTGACCAGAAACTAGTGCTACCTACTGTACTTGCTCAGTAGCGATGATGCCATTCCTCGATCTTCCCAGAGAATGAACCCTGGTACTTTACTTCCTGGTCACTGGGTGAACCACGTGAGTAATTTTTATTTCAAACCAAGAATAAGAAGTGAGTTAAAATCAGAATTTGTTTAACATTACACCACAGCGGCTCCCATGTAAAAAATCAGGTAATGGAAAAGCAAACCTTGATCTGAGTAGGAGATTTCTTCTCAAATCAATCCAAACTACTGAGAGCTGGAGTCTCCTGGAAATTAAATAAAACTGGAGAAAGCACGCCATTGAATATAGGAGGCAAGAGCTAATTACTTGCAATTCTTGGGAATTGAATCAACAACATCAACTGATAGCGTTAAAAATAATGTCCTTATGTTCACCGATAGATCTGCAAGTTCAGTAAAGGACGGTACTGCTAAAGAACACGTCACGATGCTAAATAATAACAGATATTAATACTCATTGTATGGTATGTTGTATTCTTGATAGAGACCTTATGGCCAAAATGTCAAATTATATGCTTTCCTGTGTATTTTCAGAGATTAACCTAACTTCTGTTTGGTCATATAAAGTCACAACTGTTTAGAAAGACAAATAATGGAGGGCAGAGTACCTGGGTCGAGGAGACAGGGCAGACCCAGAAAACGATGGACTGACGACATTAAAGATAATATGAATACATCGTTGGAAAATGCAAGACGCATCACTACAATCCCCAAGACAGAAGAGGGTTCAGAGAGTTCATTGGGAAGACAACGTTCTGGAAAGAATACATCACATGGCAAAACCTAACTCCATTACAATTTTATTTTTAAATTTTCACCTGTTAGGCCATCATTTTTCTGCAATTGTAACTAATTATAATTTTCAAAGTTAAAGTTCTATTGTCTATTGTCTTTCCCCAGGTGGTTTGTGATCCACTCTTGCCGTTAAGCGTAGGGGTGATTGGAGCTTGAGCGTGCGTTCTACAGCCAGATGTGTGGCCTCGGCTGTGCTATGACTGTGTCTATTCAGGTTGTCCATATTGTTTTCTATCCATCTTTTCCGTGGTCTTCCTCTGGCTTTGTACCCTGATCTCATTTAGTTATATGCTTGTACGGGCAATTTTTTGTGATGCATTCTCATAATGTGGTCAAACCACTTGATCTGTTCTCTCTCTATGTAATCTGTACAGGATATTATACCTATTCTTTCCCTGATATATTCATTTCACAATCTATCAAGCCTGGTGACAACGGCAGCTTTCCTCAAGCATTTCATCTCACATTAAAGTTAAAGTTCACCAACTATAATAGTTGGCAACTTTCCATCTTTCCAGATCATAGTATTATTGCTGTGCTATAAGAGATATATTCTGTGATGCTTGCCGATGATGGATGTGACTCATAAGAACAATCTGAGCCACAAAAGTCTTCTATAGTTCTACAGTATGTACAAGGAAACACAGACTCACTTATAGCATTGTATGATGGTGTGTGTGCCTCCTTGGACGTGCAGCCCATGAACTATCACTTTCTCCCCTATTCTCATACCATTTCTGATATTTATCTCCATGCAATACAATCCATAGCATCTTGTTCCAAAGATTCCAAATCAATGTCTATATCATGCATATTGTATTTGCATTCATCTTTGTACCAAAGAAGAGACTAACTCTTAGATATTTTCCAAGACTAATTCTCCATAAAGTAGATCTTTTAGTATTCTACCAGCTTCCCTCTTCCTGGTGTGTCCTAACCATCTGAGTCTGTGCAGACTAAGCATAGAAAATGCAGTGGTATTGACTATTCTTTCCAATACATCAGTATTAGCGACTTGTCCTGCTACCAAACTCCAAGAATTCTACGTAGGTACCACATGTGAGAACTGTTTGGTCATCTCTTCTGTAGCATAGAGGTTTCTCATGTTTCACTGACCTAAAGGAGGGTGCTGTGGACACTCCAATTATGCCCAATCAGCATAATCCCTCTGTTTGCTTGCCTTGTTACCTCCAAAGAAAACAAAATACCATTACATTTGGAACAAGGCAAGCTGCAAGAGCTGCTGGATCAGCAGACCTACGCTCTATCTGTCCTCCTACCAACTATATCCGTAGACAGAAAATAAAGATTTAATGTTAATACAATCATATCTTGTACAAACTATTTGTCAAGCTTCATGTTAATACAATCATATCTTGTACAAACTATTTGTCAAGCTTCATGTTAATACAATCATATCTTGTACAAACTATTTGTCAAGCTTCATGTTAATACAATCATATCTTGTACAAACTATTTGTCAAGCTTCATGTTAATACAATCATATCTTGTACAAACTATTTGTCAAGCTTCATGTTAATACAATCATATCTTGTACAAACTATTTGTCAAGCTTCATGTTAATACAATCATATCTTGTACAAACTATTTGTCAAGCTTCATGTTAATACAATCATATCTTGTACAAACTATTTGTCAAGCTTCCCCCATTTTGTACTTTAAAGAGAATTTTTTTTAATTCTACCGTGACAAATATTTTCAAGCAAATCTCTTGAGTCATACCTGTATGTCTAGTTGAAGCTGAGATGATTGATGCCCATTGTTCATGGCAGTAGCCCTGTCCATTGCACTAATATACATATTGATTCTCTCTTCCAGGATGTGAGCCGTGACAAGAACATTGTTCTGCTGAAATTATGCATTGAGTATTTAAGAAGCAACAGCCAAATTGTCAAATCATATTTACTATATTCACTTTCTTTGCCACCAAAAATTATTCCCCAAAAATGTATATTAGTTTGTAGGTTCCTTTCGTGCCACAGGCGGAACATGGGGGCAGATGTTTTGAATCTCCTTGCATTGCGGTCTGCTGCCTGTACTTTTACATAAAGAATCAAATAAACTGCTTCAGAATAGTGGGTGATTTTAAGATTGGGACAAAATCAACCAACTAGCTTTACGAAGAAAACAACTACTTCCATCTTGAACCAGAACCTCCAAAATATATGTGGCATGGGATTATTCATTTTCTATTACTAAGATGGGAAGCTTGGACAACATGATTACAACTGGCAAGATTACAGACACAAGAGATCAAGGATAACAGCATGAGAAAATATTAGATAGTTTAACATTGTGGCATAGCAAATAGTAACAAATTATCTTGGGATGATATACTGGTGATAGAGAATTGTGAAGATTCATGATCACCTATGTCAGTAAATACATCACCTGATGATGATGATTACTGACTTGTATCAGCTGGTTAGTATTATTATTAATTATTGATTACAAAACTAGGCATCCTCACATCATTGGCAATGGGACTGTCTAGGCTGCAGTAACAACTTGTCATTTTAAAAATTAGTTTTAACTTCAGTTCCCACATTTTCATTCTGCTCTGTCAAGATCAATCAGAGGGACATGCAAAACAACTATTTCTAGCACGAGATTTTAGGCAGTTACTCCTTCAATGTCTCTGAGAATACATTTACAAGGACAATTATTATGTTATATCAATAACAATTTAAAAGGAAAAAAGTAATTCCAGTATGAGTGGATATGTGTATGTGACACCATTACCTAACATGCATGTCATAAGAGATAACTAAGGATGTTATGGTGGCTCGGTTGGCTGTCCTATGACAAAGAGGGTCAAAATGACCCAGAAGCAATGCTTAAGTTGGATGAGTCAGGCCAAAAGGTAAAGACATTGCAGTCAATCTGTAAACCATGACACAAAGTATTGTTCCCTAGACTATATCCTGTGAATCTGTGGAAGTTTTAAAATTAACATAGATGCAACAAGGGTCCTTTAAATGAATGTATAGCGTTGAATGTGATTGATTTGTGTATTGTAATTTTTATGATTACTTGTGTGCTCATCATTGCCATCATTACCTACTAGTTTTAGCTATAGTCTGTCGTGTCCCATTGAGATGATATATAAAGCTGTATTTTACGTAAGTCTAATTGTTGTTACGTTTCACACAGTTATCTTGTATTGATTGTCATTTTGATTCTTATATGCATCTTGTTTTATGCAACTTGTTTGATTCACTGCCAGGTTCTAATATACAATTATGAAATTCTGCAAATGAAATAAGAGGAATACAGCAATAATCAACATCATCATAGTAACCAAGCTCAGTTTTTAGATATTAGCACAAGCTGAAGTTGGATGTGTCATGCCAACAGGAGTAGGTATTGCAGGCAAATTGACAATACATTTTGTTTTCCGGACTATATCCTGTTAATTTGCAGGAGCATGAGAACGGACACAGAAGAAGATGTTGGCGAACAATTACCTGCTCTTGTCTTTGAGACCAAGACATCTTGTCCACTTATGTGTGACTCAGCACTCCAGAATTTTATTTTTCCTGTGAAAAATAACTACACAAAATCAGATCAAAATAGTGAATCAGAGATTTAGCTCTCAAATATCATAAAATGATATGTAAGAAAAACTAATAATAGGCAATAACTTCAGCAAACCTGTAATCTGAGAGGCAAAATTTTTTTTTTAATTTATGAAATTTTTCTAATCACTGGAAACACAAGAAAACACACCAGTCACCAAAATAAAGCACACCAAATGACCACAAGGCATTTTGGTTGAAAAGTAAATACCTGGTATGTGTGTGTTTTTCTGTGTTTCTAGTGATTTGTAAAACTTCATACCCTATTTTCAATTTCCACCTACAATAAAACCAAAGATAAGTACTATTTTGTAAGTGTTCATTCTTATGTACTTCCACTGGATCTCTCTTGTAACAGGACAATGGCCTTACTCAATTTCCAGCAGGATGTGTCAGGAGTACTAAAATGTATTTTGTGATGCTTTTATCGCATCGGTAGTATGTATAAATACAGTATTTTACCAGTTCCACCACACAGTGGACACCCATAGCCATATTCATCATCATCAAGTGCCATTTCCGCAAAGAAGGTTGGCTACAGATGCACAAAGGAAAAGTAAGACATGGAAAGAAATGAAAACATTAGCTAAAGATAGGACAAGGTGGAAGAGGTTTATTGAAGACCTCGTCTCCTCAGGGAACTGAAAGGTGAATATAATAAACAGGTTCCTGTTATCAATTATATTAACAATCTTTCTTCTAAACTATTTTTTTTGTTCATTACGAGAATCAGTGGCCAATTTTAACAGAACAGATTATAACAAAATTAACATTTGTTAAAGACGTATAAGCCGCCGCATCCATCGTTCTGCGCACCTGAATGTACTTGGGGGATTGAAGCTCTTAGTGCGTTGCGTGCAGATCGATTCATTGGCAGCAGAAGTTGTGTCTTTTTAATCTCTGAGTCACGGAAGCTGTATGAAATTACACATAATATTAAAAAGTTGGAATGTGGACTCGTGATGTGGTCACTGATTCCCATAATAAATCTTATATTTTATACTGAATTTTTAGCACAATAATCTTGCAATGCAGAAGAAATGTCGGCCAATTTCTAGTATAGGTCTCCGTTGTGATCTTTGTTCTACTTTCAAGGTATTACCTAGCCTTTGCAGTGTTAGATAAGTTGCGTAAGATTATAGATTTTGGGAAGGGGAGGGGGGGGTTAAAAGGATTAGAATTAGTTTATAGATTATTTTTGGGAGGGGGAAGAAAGATTAGAATTAGTGTTTAGAATTAATAATTAATTCTCTAAGAATTCTTTTCTAAGGCGTGAATAGATATGATTAGTTTTTCAAGGGAAATCCATGACGTTAATGTAAACTTTACACTATTTATAGCCCAACGGAGACCTATAATAGAAATTCACTGAAATATCTAAATTATATATATATATTTATAGATGCAAATACTTTTGAATATACACAAAGGTTATGCTCTAGGCAACGACAGACAAAACCATACAATAGTATCTTCACCGAAAATATTCTGGATAATATCACTAGCCACATTCACATACATTCTTTAATCCCACCATGATTATTCTGCAGTTTATTTTCTGGTTCAGCATTGCATTTCATTGATTTTAGACAAGTTTCAGCGCAAGTTGCTTTTAATTCTTCACTTTGACCTTTGCTCTAGTTTTGAGGTGTATTACCTAACCTGTGCAGCGTGATTAGTAGAATTTGTATTTAGAATTAAGGTATATTAATTGAAAAGGTATATTAATTTGGAATTAGTATTATAATTGGGGATGGGGGTTAGGGTTAGTTATAAATTAAAAAATAAATTAGTTATAAAAGTTATAATTAAAAATGTGCTTGATGTCATTTGTGTTGGGAGATGTGACATCATGGTATCCATTAATTTCATTGGTGTTACACGGAAATCCATGACGTCTGCTAGTTAAATATGTAAACAACAGTGTGCTATTTATAGCACAGCGAAGAATCAAAAGCAACTTTTACCCAACTTTCTATTATTATTCTGCCTCTGGATTTGTATCTCTGAAAAAGAATTATTTCTCACAATGGTATTTTAACCAGCTTCTTATAAAAAAAGGCTCCCTACAGTTCATAAAACCCATTATTGATACTCAAATCTCCGCCTGCTAATTTAATAGGGGCCTAATAATAATACAAGAGGAATTAGAATAGTTCGAATGATCCAAACTTTGATTGAAGAATTGAATTATAATTGCAGCCTAAGGCCTGCCCTATTCCTAGTAAGCGGGCCTAATACAATTCTTACTCATAGTCATATGAGATATACAAAAACTAGAAGTTTATAAAATTAGGGCGTATCATGACCAGATCATTCATTTTTTAATTGCCTTCCAAGCATATTTTATAGGCCGTAAGACTAGACTAGTGATATTGCAGTTTCAGATGTTGACATCAAATCTTTTTATTAAATATGGGGGAAAAACTATGTTAACATGCCTCTGTAAACTGTGTAACAAGAGGTGAAACAGGTTGTGTGAGATGGCCTACCTCTAAACGTAGTTGATAAGAATGTTCGTTAAATTTCTTCCCTAAGTGAAATGCACAGAACAGAGTTCGTTTCAGTAACACAACTCCGCTTCAATTTGCAGCTTCCGGGTCACAGAACAGACGAAATTTATAACAGCTAATCATGAACACTGATAATATTCAACACACAAACACAAATCGACGTTTCGACCCGGGTGCCGTTACAAGAAAATATTCCCAATCAAGCCTATAGATAAGGTACAGGAGTTGGCGTTCAAACACCCACTAGCAAATTCAACATTATTTTTAACACTAGGAACTTAACCAAAGAGTCGATAAAAACTCCGTCCGTAACGATTTTTCACACAAAAAATTCCAATTTTTCCGTCAAACTGTAAAATTTACACACGAAAATGGACAAATGACCTAATTAAAAAACAAACTTATTAGGTAAAAAACCCCCTCCTTAAGGTACTCACATCTACGGCCATATTCACGACATTATACGACGAGTAAAAACGGGACTATTGCCGTTCACATAGAAGACAAACGCCGCGTGAACGTCAATAGTGCTGTTCTTATTCGTCGTATCATGTTGTGAATATGTTCTTGATAAAGGTCTTTTGGTCGAAACGCTGAATTGTGTGTTATTGTATGCGTTGTCAGTTATTCGCAAAACTGCATTACCCTGATCCAAGTTTCGCATGTTGTCATTTAAAACATATTATCGGATTACAGCACAATCATGTTTTAAAAATAGGCTAAACTTATACAACCCAAAACCTTAACTTCAAGTCCGTATGTAAAAGAAAAGTGGGGATTTCCTTGCTCAAACCCAACCATCCCTCTCTTTCACAGTTTCTCAGATAACGTCCCAGAGTCAAACAAGAACCAAGTGGTTAGTTTTTTATGCCTCCCTCTCTCACCTTTACCAGGAGAAAATTGGAAACGGTAATCGTTGACTTCTGCTAATCACTTTAAACACAGTAAAAGACACACAAATCTACATTTCAACCAAAAGGTCTTTGTCAAGAACAAAACAAAGCCCACTACACTACACGACAAGTAAAGAACGGAACTGATCACATAACAGGGGTAATTACCCTGTTTCCAATTTTCAGTTACAATTTTGTCGCAGTTTTTTTAATTATCGATCTCTCCTCCACCTTGTTTATCCGTCATATCTACGATTCTGCTTCATTTGCTATGTTACACGCACAGGTCATTGCACTCACTTCATACAATGAGTGTTTCACATTATTTGTCCATGTTTCATAGTCATAAAAAAGCAATGATAGGCATATGCGTATTACTACTGTTTAGTAAGCTATACGTTTTACAAATGTGGTACTATCTTTAGCTGTTCTGTGGTAGTCAACAGCATAACTAGAAACAGGGCCGTAGATATATATTCAATAAATGGGGAGGGGATTCCGTAGTTCGTCCATTTTCATGCGTAATTAACTCTTTTTCATAATAAATATGATTATCTTTTTTTTGGGTGGAATATCGTCGTTAAAAAAGGATAGGTGTTACACATCTTTTGGCTAAATTCCTAATGCTAAAGATCGTGTTCTGGTTTCTAAAGAGGGAAGGGGGATTTGAACACCACAACTGCCTATCTACGGAATTGACTAGATATGCTGTTCATCCGTCGAAGATGAGGATCCCAGCTCAACTGGGATAATGATGATGGTTGCGATGTGCCGACTGTGACTTGGAATTGTCTACCACACTCTTGGAATGTGTGTGAGGAGTCTGTGGGCCATTGCGCAGCTCTTGCCTTTCTTCTAGTACGTTTTGTTGTGCATCAGTGTTTCTGAGGTTCTCTGCAGCTGCTGCACTACTCTTTATTTTGCGACGCAAGTCGGGTTTGTTTTGTGCAAGATTATCCCATGAATATGTGTCTATTTTAAACTATATTTGACAAAAGTATATGTCAGCATTACTTCCATCGCATTTTCTTTCCTAGAAGATATAGGTCTAATTCCTATTTCATTAGGCGAAGTAAGAAAAACATCTGATTTATTGTCGTCTTTGATGAATTCTTCTATCAACTTAGGTAGGAGATCTACTTATCAATTGATTAACAATTTGTGATCAATTTTTCATTTCAACTTGAAAATTATGGAAGATGGACCAAGTGAAACATGACTAGGGTGCCAGTATTTTTATGATAGGCCACCATCGAGGCCAATTACTTGAAATGGAGGTAGGGGGTAGTCCTGCTAAGAGAGGCTGGAAACTAAGATTGGTCGTACCATCCCCGACATCAAGCAGACCACAATCCTGCTTAAGGAAGCACAGGTACTGAAGTCGGATATACCAGGCCGAGAGGCGCACCAGCAACACGCATCAAGACTAGATAACATGTCTTAACAGCTGGAATTAATAAACAAATAACATCACAATAATAGATCAGTACAAACTGCCACACCTTCATATGTCTGTTCAGTACAAACTGCCACACCTTCATATGTCTGTTCAGTACAAACTGCCACACCTTCATATGTCTGTTCAGTATAAACTGCCACACCTTCATATGTCTGTTCAGTACAAACTGCCACAACTTCATATGTCTGTTCAGTATAAACTGCCATACCTTCATATGTCTGTTCAGTACAAACTGCCACACCTTCATATGTCTGTTCAGTATAAAACAAGTATCGGAGACATGTTAACGTCAAGGCAATTGTTCTGGGACAAATCTCTCTGCGGTGACCATGCTTATAAGAAAAAGAGTTCGAACTGTTAACGTAGGGTGGGATTCAGTTAGTTTCACACCGATCTCGCTCTTTTTCTAGGGCTAGTGGATAGTCAAGACGCTACTTCCCCTCCCCCAACCCCTCAACAACTCGATGTATTCAAATAAACCCCTGGATATGGAGTTACCACCCTCCCCCCACCTTTTAGGATATAAGAACAAGGTGAACACATCCCCTAAATTATTCTCTACAAAACGGTCATCAAATTTCACATAAAAAAAGAGGGAATTGCGTATGAGAATCGGCCAATGACTTTTTTTAAAAGACATTCCTTACTGAAGATGTATCTATATCCTTGATTCCAGTAACGGGTAGTTTCGAAGCTTGCACGAAACATAGGGTGGACACTTTGGCGATTAAGTAGCCCATGAGGTGTGTAGACTGAGATGGAATGATAATGTTTTGCTTCAAATGCAAACAATGTCTCCGATCCCCGCTGCCAAAAACACTGTCGCAACCAAGGTGAACGATTGTAAACACCCGATCCGTAGATGCCTTTTTCATGACCTATCGACTACAGCCAATGATTTATTTTCTGTAGAAAAGTGAGTGTATAGAGTTTACTGAAAAGTATAGTGTTTTTTTTAGTAAACAGTAACCCCCCACCCTCCTTTTCTATTCTATTGATACATACACATAGTAGGCCCTACATAGACACAATTTCAATTAATTATTTTGAAAACGTTTTGTTTTAACAACGTTCATATTTGAGTAGTACTTTTACAAAAGTTCAATGTTTCTATAGAAATCATTATTTTATCCACAGTTCACTATGTCCATACACAGTTCTGAATTATATGATCTAGATTCAATAAGGTTTAATCCAAGTTTCAACACAACTAACCACACAATAAAAATTCATTATATTTTAACATTAAATGAAATCCAGAATCCATGCTCTGAAGAAAGCAATGACTTCTCAATAATAAACCTTTACACCGTTCATACTCCACTTATCTTGGCTGATGATACTCATTATTGTTCAATGGCATATACTTTGATCCGTCAGCTAATGAAAAGAACGGGGATATTTGGTTCAGCAAAGATAAATGACGTTTGTGCTCTGTGCAAGAATTATTCTGGAAAAAGACTTCGGTAAATGGCTAAGCGTAAGCTAGATATTGGTTTTGTTTGAAAATGTGTGCAAATAATTTTATGACTAGGGGTCAGCTTGAGATGATGACTAGAGGTCAGCTTCTTATTTTTACTTGTGGCACGGTATTCCTTTGTTTGTCACCATCGACAATACAAGACGTGTGCTAAATTGAGATTCGTCCTTCTAAATTGAGACATTTGACTTTATCGTGCTGTTCTTTGGCTGTCGACACAATGTTAACATAAGTGACCATTGAAAATCTAGGGGAAAAATACAATTTGTCATTTTAGAATGATGAATCCTGATTAGCCAGCAAAATTTTTATAAATAACGAAAGACAATGTGAAATTTTTTGTCCAGTTTTTGTCAAAGCTAAAATAAGAGATTTATAAAAGGAAAATAACATTTCAACGGCGATGGTCATCATGGTGCTTTTAATATTCAGGTCACCACCATCAGATCCTACACCACAGATGATAGATCTAGTACGCTCTAGAAAATCGTCTCATTTTTGAAATGGGTACACTCAAGCCTTTTGGACTCAATTCCGACCACTGTTATTATGTCTAGTACTGGGTTGGTGTGGTCTTTATTTTTTTTTGTTCCGTCATTTACTAATCTTTTTGTTCGTTTCATTTCCACATATATTTACGTTTTTTATGTACTTTCTGACCTTCCGGCATCTCATTTCCATATTTCTGTTGGATGTTGTGATAATTTTTCCATTCGTCGTCTTTTGATGTTTTGTTTGTGTCTTGATAAAGACCTTTTGGTTGAAACGTTGAATGTAATATGTGTATTGTAATTTTTATGATTTCTTGTGTGCACATCATTACCTACTAGTTTTAACTATAAGTCTGCCGTGTCTCATTGAAGCGATATATAAACCTGTGTTTTATGTAAGTCTAATTGTTGTTACGTTTCACGCAGTCACCTTGTATTGATTGTCATATATATTTGATGCATGATGTTATACCTATTATCTTTCTCTGATGTTCTCACTGCGCATTTTGTCGAGTCCGGGGACTGTAATAGCCTTCCTTAGACATTTCATTTTGCAAGTTTCGGTCTTCCTTTCAGTGGACGAAAGGTTTAGCCGGTAGTGCCCATCTCCTCTCCAGTTATCATGACAATGTGATTACATAGATATGCTTTCTCTCGCAGTCTTTTTTATAGGAGTGCCGTCTAATTTACTGGCGATCAATCCACAGACGCCATGAACAAGTAGTGCATGATAAGCGTGGTGTGTCTGGCAGGCAGTTTCAGTAGATCGTGCAGTGGATCAATTGTAGCTGCGGACATATTTAATTCTGTAAGAGAATTAATACAGGTAAATGAAATTAATGAAGGTGATGATTCCTTGAATAAAGGAACTGGACTTGAAATGCGATGTTGCTAGAAATGAGCGCTACTTTGGATGTAAAAGAATGTTTGTCACACAACAAAGGGGATAAAGGTACCATGCAATGCAGATGGAGTGAGTATTCACTTAGTAATAAGATCATCATAATTGCACTCTGGATATGTCCATCAGTGAGCGGCTGAAGATTTATTGACTCAAGTTGTGAGGTGATTGGGTGCCACATGAACGGATCTGGCTCAAATCCCATTTGTTGTATCATTTTTTTTGTATTAATAAATCCTAGATGCTTCTATAGTATCTTATACATTCGCTCAATAAAGAACTGGAACTGCCAGTCTTTGTGTAACTGTGGATACACTGAAGAGGAGATCTATGTACCTATGGACATGTCTTGATTGCAGTGATGATGATCTGATGACTAAGTGAATACCAACTCCATCTGCATTCCATGGTACCTTCTCTGTGGTCATCACACTCCATAAAAGTTGCTTGGACAAAAATTAGGTGGCAGTGTGTGCAGATGTCAGGGCGCTCATTGACGATGACAATGCAGGGGATGATGTTATAATGTACACTGATGGGTCAGTAATTCGTCATCAATGCTGTGCTTGGACTTTTCCACACGGTCTGTTGGTAAAACTGCCAAAGAATCTAGCAGTGCCGTTACTTCAACTACGAGAAGTCGTACAATGGAGATAAAATCTTTGATGCAGGTACTGTCACAGCTGATGTCACAGACCTATTATCATGCATTCACACTTAGCGACTCAAAGAACATGATTCGCAAAATTGAAGTGGCAGCGGTAATCATCTGCCGTCCTTGAGTGGAGTTATTGACACAATCTATGACCAGAAAGATTACCTTTATATTCATGCCAGGACATGTGGGTGTTGAAGGCAATGAGCAAGCTGATACACTGGCGAGCATGGCCACAGTGTCAATAGGTACATCAATGGATCTATCTGACATAGTTAATACATCTGCTAGGAAGATTTTCAAAAGTGTGAATCGTGATCGCTCTCAAGACTGAAAAATTGGTGTAAAGATCAAAACAGCCCGTAAAAAGAAACATAACAGATATATGAAGACACTCATAAATCAGCATAAATCTTGAACTTTCAGATGCATGCTGATGGATTTATTGAGATGGTAAGTGGAGCATCTATGGACTTTTCCAGTGTAATCTGATGCTAACCTACAGTCATGACTTACTAACTAATGACAGGTGATGGAAGTATAAGCACACTCCAAGACTTTGGACTGTTTGTTACTTCAGGAGATTATAAATAGACATCTTGGGCAAAGCATTTGAAATTCCTCCATTATTACATCCTTCTCCTGATAGGTCCCGTGTGTTGGTCGCACAGAGTGTGGCTAATCCAACAGATCCGAGTTTAACATTGTCTCTTTACATACACCGTGAGTCATCAGTCAATGTAAAGTTGAAGCAGCAAAGATGAGTGAAGCTATATGTGATCAACATGCAAAACGTATCCAGAGAAGGATATTTCTCAGATCTCCCTGTAGATTCTTAGATACGATGGTAATTTCTATTAAAAAAACCCTCACAAAATGATATAGACAACAATCAGAAATAGGAACAAATATCACAACTTGACATAATTACTTTAATAATATAAACAGTACAGTAAAATAAGCATGTATATTAAAATGAATCTGAGCATGTATTTTTCTGTCTTGCACTCATGATTTGAGAGTCTGTGAGTATTACTGAGTGAATGTTGTATTAGCGTGTGACATCAGGTAGCACAGGTTAGGTTATACCTTAAAGAAACAGAATACAACCACCACCCATTACACCAATATCTAGATGAGTCAAAGGGAAAACAAATCAAGTGTGGCAGATCCTGGACGGCAGAGGCTGAAGATACCCCATGATGAGTATGTGAATTAGAATAAATAAGAAAGGGGAGTGAATGGGTGGCGGTAGACAGTGAGAAAAAAAATAACGGACTAAAGTAATAATACAACTAGATAAAGTGTGTCAGAAATGGACGGGTATCAGGGCCCAGGTTACAGTGTATGAACTTACTCAGCTACACACAAAACCACAAGATATAATTATATACACAGATGGCTCAGTTAACAAAAACACAAATAAAAGCAGTTGGGATTTTGTTTCCTACAGAAACAGCATGAAGTTTATTGAGAAAGGAAGTTACAGCAGCACTTAAATGGTTAATAACTGATACATCAACACACTCATTAATACCCACAGACTCTCAAAGCATGTTGTGCAAGATAGAAAAATGCATGCTGAGAAAGGAATGGTGTGATTTATTGAATAACTCAATTGTCCAGAGCAATACACGGATATACTGCCTTGATCATGCTGGGGTCAGAGGAAACAAAAGAATCGACTTATTGGCAGGCAATGTGGCAATAGACAGCACATTGCTGAGAAGAGATAAAGCAGACCAGATTAAGGCTGTAATAAATTCATTCGAAGATCAAGATGATGTCAATGACGCTGAGAACGTACACATACAGAGAATGTCAGAAATGGGAGGGTCTAGAAAGGAGGGAAGGAAAAGTAATTTTTTTGGAAAGTCCCAAAAATCATGCAATCAAAACCTGACCAGGACTCTGAGTCTTCATACACTGGGATGGCTGTTGGAATAGAGCACAAATGGGAGTTCCACACATGCTGTGATGCTAGTTTCTAATTAAGAATTAAAATGAATGCTATGTCTTAGCAGACATTTTTTTAAAAAAAGTCAATATTTAAACTTTGCAAGTAATTCCTTTCTTTGTATGTGTATGTGCATAATAGATGGTTAATTGTTTCGATACTCTGATCAGAAACTAATGGAAAGATATTTAATTCAAGTTAAAACAATGACCATAAACATTCAGAAAGAAATTATGTAAATTCTTTCCTGAATATTAATTAAGCAAAGACAAGTAACTTACATAGAGTCCTTTGTAATAATACAATCATAATACAAGATGTAATACAATAAGGAGAGAGTTTTAAAACTAAATATCTAAACACAAGAAAAACACGTGAAAACTGTTACCATAAATATACATGTAAAATACAATAATTTATTGGAAGAAATAATGATTTAAAAAAAATCAGCTTACATATAAAGCTATCATTAGAAATGAATGAAAACTTTGCTTCTTTAAGTTATTGGTATCATCTTTGGTCTTACCACTTTGATAGTTCTAATGTATTCAAACAATTGCTAAGAAATATTAATTCTTCTTATCCATTATGAACAGATATCATTACACTCTAGCCACAGGTGCTCTGTCTCCCCAGAAGCTGTCAAAGTGCTTGCAAAGTCCTCATGGTTAATTTGGTAGATTGTTTATCACTATAGTGTTTCTTTTATAACAAATTTCCTTATATAACAACAATTTTGAAAATCCCCAATTATATTTATTCTATATTGTTTGTACTGTATATAGAGGATTTCTGTTTTTACATACATATTTTATCGGTCCAGACCATGTTGTTATAACAGGATTCTACTGTACAACTATTCTTAAATTGGCCAATTAATTATTTATTCATGTGGCATTTCATTTGTATGTAACATTTCAATTTACCTATTTATTTTTTTTTTCCTTGTGGTATGTCTTATTTGTATGGAACATTTCAAACGACCTATTAATAATTTTTTTGTAGCGTGTGTTATTATTGTATGGAACATTTCAATTGAGAAAAAATATTCAAGAAGAAAAATTGTACGCTGATGACTTGGTGGTGTGTAGAAGAACATCTAAAGATCACCAACAAAAAAATACAAAAGGCAGCAGACAACATAGCAGCATGGGCAGATAAATTGATGGTAAAGATAAATGCTGAAAAGTCTTCAACCACACTCTTCACACTCTCAAATAAGGACAAAGCAGGAGAGATAAAACTCAGAAATGTACATATCCAAACAAAAGACGAGCCAGTGTACTTGGGCACTATGCTAGATAAGAGACTGACATGGAGGCCTCACATTGAGAAAATAGAAGCAAAGGCAAGAAATAAACTTGCCTTCCTGAGGAAATTGGCAGGAACAAACTGGGGGGGCCAATGAGGCAACTTTAAAGAAGGTATATACTGGTGCAATTAGACCAGTACTAGAATATGGATCAACAGCATGGACTTCAGCAGCCAACTCCCATCTACAAGCCCTGAACAAAGTACAAAATCAAGCACTTCGCCTTATTACAGGTGCCATGAAGACCTCTCCCATAAATGAAATGGAAAAAATTACAGGCATCACCCCTTATCATACAGGCGAGACACTAAGACCATGGTACATGCAGAAAAGTACAAGAGCATGCCAGAACATCCAATGAGGACCAGACACAGTGACCTAGCCAGTGGAAGACTGAATAGGAGCAGTTTTATACACCGATCCAAAAAACTAAACAGAAAATATAAGGAAGAATAACCAGACATAACAAGAGAGATATCACCAACACTTTTTCCAGTTCCGTGGGAGCAATACCCAAATCTCACTATCAGAACCACCATAAACAACTACCACACTATGATAGAACTGAATAATCTCCAAAATAAAACAATAGTATGCAACATGATTGAAGATATGTACCCCAGAGAAGCATGGATACAAGTATATACCGACGGATCAGCAACCAGAGCAGTGAAGAATGGAGGTGCTGGCGTGTACATAATATATCCAGAAAAAGAAAATGAATCCACATGTTCACCAACTGGAATATTCTGCTCCAACTACTCTGCAGAAGTACAGGCTTTAAACATTTCTGCAGAAATAATTAAAAACACAACAAGCCAATGCCAGCAGGTGGTATTTCTTACTGATGCTATGTCTGTCCTACAAGCCCTTGACAGCGATAAGCTGCCAGACCTGAAGAAAGCCATGCGAGAAGTGAACATCCAAAGAAGGGTATTACTACAGTGGATACATCCCACTGTGGCATACCAGGAAATGAAGAGGCAGACAGACTGGCAAAGGATGGAGCAACACAGGAACAAAAAGACCAAGAAATCACCTACCAAGAAAAGAAGACCCTCATCAAAGCCATCAGGAAAGTCGACCACCCAAAGGACAATTACCACTATCTCGACAGAGCAGAGCAGGTTATTATCTTCCGCCTCAAACAGGACACAACAGATTAAACAGCCAATTAAATAGGCTAAGATTGGTCCCATCACCACGGTGTCATGGTGGGCAGGCAGCGCAGACCACTGAACATATCCTGCAAGACTGCAGTACACTAAACCAGTTCAGGGAAGAACACTGGCCAACAGAGATGGATATCCATATGAAAGATGTATGGGAGCACTGACGAGCTTTCAAATACAGCAGCATTTATTAGGAATGCAGGACTTGCTGTGTAGACATGTCAAACTCAGAACGAGAAGAAGAAGAAGAACAAGAAAAATATAGGAGAGGCAAAAGCAGATTTTCACAAAGTCAACAGGTCTCTATCAATAGAAGTAAACAAAAGAGTCCTTCAATGCTAAAACATAGTCATTTCTGCGATAAAAAAGTACATCATGGTCAATAAATAAACAAAAAAAGAGGGAATCTAGAGGCCGCATAGATGTGGTTATTCTGAAGAATGCTGAGAATCTAAAAAAACGCCAAAAAGGTGTATATATTGCAGCTAAGCTGTAAACCATGAAACAAAACATTCCATTCTTCAGACTATATCATGCTAATCTTCAGGAATTTAAGAAGAAATGTAGAAGATCCTCTTTTATCTGTTCATGATATTCTCACCATTCTTCTATAAAACCATATCTTTGCCGTTTCCACACAATGTTTTACTATTCTGCTGATTGTTTATGATTCACTTAAAAGCTAATGAATATCCCCAAAAATGCACAACAAGAAACACAGCACTTGAATCTGACTGGGTGTAATAGAAGAAAAGGTTCCCCATTGAAAAATCAGCATTAAGCAGCAGTTATCATCAATTGTCCAATCATAAGTAGAAAAATATGGCTTATTACAACAATTATCATCAGGAGTGAATTCATAATTTAAGAACAAAGAAAGCTTACAATCAATTAACATGGTATATCTTTACTTGAAGTATTGAAGTAAGCTATAGTATATTCTGAGATGTCACAGACTAACTACAGTAAGCTCAATCTGTCAATATTATTCTCCTATAATTTTTAAAATGTACAGAGATCATATTTGTGTTACTAATTATTTTCTAGAAATAAAAATTAATGACAGGCTTGAACAAATAAATGTGTCGTTCTATTTAAAGATTTTCTAAAAATAGCACTAACTCTGCAAGCAATTAAGCAGATAAACACATAAGCAACAATATACCAATGCAGTGCTGATGTTGAACTTTAAACTGCTGATATGGAAAACCAAATGTGGCCATCTTTGGCTATGGCGAAGCAAGACAACAGCAAAAAGGTCAAGTATGTGTGGCCGTGGTTAGCTTTGAACTTAGTTCATTCATTCATTAATTTCATATCAGCGTTTTCTGATAACATCTGTGATGAAATTTTGATTTGTCTCTTCTCTGATTTTATCATTCGATTTGAATTCACCCCAATGAGTGTTAGTTATCCTACGAAGACATATGTTCTCGAAACTCAGTAATTTCTTTTCTGAAGATAAAGAGCTTTTCCAGCTCTCACATCCATATGATAGCACCGGAATAATGCAGGAAATAAATCAGCGCATTTTCGTGCGTGTGTGCTGTTTGACTTTGACTTCCAGATATTAGACAGTCTGTTAAATGCACTTGATGCTAGGGCAATGTGAGTTATAATTTCTGTCATGACATCACCGTTGAGTGTTAATTTGCTTTCTAGATAGGAGAATTTGTGTACTTTTTCAAGTTGTTGTCCATTTAAAGTAATTTCGTTAGGTGAATTGGTGAAGTCCATCATTTTTGTTTTTGGTGAATTGATCTGGAGACCTATTTGTCCTGCGATGAGTTTTAATCTATCAGTTTTTTTTTGTGCATCGATGGTTTTCACTCAATAGTGCCAGATCATCTGCAAAATCCAGGTTTCCTAATGTTGTTTTATTTATCCATTTATTTCCTAAATTTGTGTTGGATGTGCTTTTTCTCATAGCCCAGTCAATTGCGATATTGAATAGTAATGATGACATAGGGAAGCCTTATTTAACACTAGTAATCACAGGGAACCATTCTGAATTGCCTTTTTCTGTTCTAACACAGCATTTTGAGTTGGTATAGAATGATTTTATCACATTTATATGATAATTACCAATTTTAATTATTATTTTGTTATTTATTTTTTTTTTCCATTGCATTTATTGTTTTTCATGTCTTGCTCATCTTCGCTTGCGAAGGAGGAACATCATCATCACTACTACTACTACTACTACTACTATTCATCTCAACATCAACACAATAGAGGTTCAACCCTCTGGACAAGAATCTATGATGATGACTTCATAACATACAAACACAAGAGATTCAAGAGACATTAACACCTTCTAGTTTTGGTGTAAGAAGTTAATTTTCCATATAATTTTTGAGGTAGTGTGCATGTTGTGGTGCTCTTTAGATGTTTATTTATTGTTTGTCAATCACAAGTTAAGATAACTATTTGTTACATTCACTTCTTTAAAACAAATTAGAGGTGTGTCTATGAGTTCTGAAATGGCAGATAAGCTTTATGGTGGACCGAAAGGTTCTTGTGCAGGATGGTTATAGGAGGATCACTGTAGATGGTATTTAGTCTGCACCTGTCACTCTAGCCATCTCTGCTGTTGAGCTGCTGCATTTTTCTTCTTTTTTAAACAAGATACTGCACTTTTTATTTTTTGTTGCAGATCACAATGTAGCTCTGTTTCTTGCAACATCTTACCCTGTGTCATAATTTATGTTAAAGTTTTTCAGTGAGGTTTATAGCGAGTCCTTGTAGCACTTCTCTTGGCCACCTCGAGAATGTTCTGTAGATAATTATATAGTGAAAGCTGACCTGCCCAGTAATGTTTGGTGTAAAGGACATTTACTGTCATAGCAAAGTGAAGTGTCTTGGAATCATTTTGCTATCATATTCTATCTAACAATTACCATGCATAATAAATGATGCAGTCCTGCAAGGTCTTGAGGCACTTAAAGTTATGGTAGATGCACATCATGAACAGTGGCGACCTGTCTCCCTATTGCATTAAATGGTTATGTCTGTGATTGCTTCAAGGATTAGGATTTCTAATTCTCTCAATTTGCAATGTATACATTGAAAATGAGTATTGACTTTTTTGTAGTTGTTTTACTAATTGTCAGTGGTATACATATTTTATGTTTTGTTCTAGTGTTTTATTAGTTAAATTTTAATGAGAATGTTTTAGTTATTAAATAACATTAAAAACAATATTTATCAGGGGTGCCACAGATCAGCATGGAAAATAATGACGTTGTTTGTCGGGCTAGATCTAGTCTTGAACGGACCGAAATCGTATGTGATATCTTCATGTTTTATTTGTTTGTTCAGTCCATATTATGTTACTTTGGTTATGAAACAACATATATACAACAGGAATAGGAGGATTTTATCAGTGTTGCCACACACAGTATGTATAGGTTCTCAAGTAGAGGCGTGTCAAGAAATTATTAATCAATCTTTTATTCAATTTTTAATGTGATCTTCCCCCAAATTTTCAACTTCACAGCTTTCTAATATCTTTCATATCACACATAAAAAAAAACAACACCAAATTATATGCATTATTCACTTCTTTATTTACGTGTACAAAAATTATTGAAAAAATGTATAAAAACAAAAAATGTATCGCATTTTCCAAACACTCACCATAAATAATGCAAATTGTCAAAAAGAAGCCAGGACCAGGGGAAGACTGTGTAATTTTAATTCAGGGTTCTAAAAGTTAACAACACTTTTCAAAATCCCCAAGTATAATTATTCTTTATATTGTGTACTTAATATAGTGAATTTCTGTTATTACATACACATTTCATCAGTCCAGACCAAGTTGTTATAATGTGATTCCACTGTATACAGTGACTGAAATAATATAGCATATATAGGACCCGACAATATGAGGGAAAAGTGTGGATTGTGTTCAATCACTAGCAAAGAATCATCAGCACACATACACTTCAACATCTTCTTGGGTGGGAAGACTGACCACATATGGGGCTGCTTAGAAAGCTAATATGTTCATGCACAATATTTGTATATGTCTTATTTCAAGTGGTTACTGTCTTAAAATATCATCATGGCTATAAAGCAGAGGCAGACCATGTAAAAGATGGATCACAGAAATCAAAGAAGCCACAGGAACAAGCTTACAAACAGCGCACAAGAAGGCCATCTCCAGAGAACTCTTCCACACCTGACGTCGCAAAGCAAACAAGGACCACAGCATATTGATAGATAGATAGATAGACTGTCTTGAAAATAAAACTAGTGTATAATAAATGACCAGGAAATACAAAAATTAAACCTCAACATAAAAATGATAAACTGAATCATTCTGCACTGAAATAAGATAAGTACAACAACAAACATAGAACTTAATTTTTTGTTTTCAAATTTCTTAACTCATTAAATTTAATTTTGAATTTAATTAATTTTTGCTTAAAAATTGGACAGGCGTTATAAATAAATAGTTAGAGACAGAGAGTGAAAATAAAATATTTATTACTTAATTTAGAGCTTCAACTCCAGTTGGGTGGCAAATGTAATTGATTATAGATAAATGTAATCGTTCTAATACAATCCTATTCGCTCATCTGAGATTATATAATTTGACTTTTCCCATGATTTTCATTGGTTACTTTGTGTCAAGAGCCAACAGAAATCATAGAAAAAGTTGACAGGTCTTATATCGTCGATGGTCACCATCTATGGAATATTTATCTAGCATTTTCAAATATAGAAAAACTGATTATCTGTAAAAAAAATATAAAAAAATATACTAGTGATAAGTAACAGATACCTAATGAAAGAGTGTTTACTTAACTGTGACGTAAAACTTCATAATTTCTGAGTAGAAATTAAAATTATTACTATTGAAACAAATCTGGAAACTTGGCCTTGCTTGCCAAAATCTGCAAATATAAATATTTCACTTTATAAGTTAGAAATTACAATTTAGAAATTACATTGGTACACACTATTAAACTGAAGTATTTTTCTGCTCCTTCAGCACTCATTCTCAAACTCCTGCAGGAAATCTCTTGTAGCATGGTCCATGGTCCTATTAGATTTCCAGCAGGATGTAGTCCAGAAAATTGAAATGCGTAGTGTCACCATTTTATTTGCACCAATGGCCCGACACATCCGTCTTTGGTGGAAAACTGAAGTATTCCAAATTTAATGATCTTATGTATTTGTCCAACTCTGTGGTAGAGTGGTACAGATTGCACCTCGGATGGCCAAGGTACTAGTTTCAAACTGTGAAACTGGCAATTGTGCACCTATAACTTTCAGAAAGCAATAAAAACCTATTGAATGTACTTATATTGCCTAGAAAATCACTACAGCCAAAAAATGTTAATTTGATTGTTGCATCCTGAAAAGGAAATGCTGTAAACTGTGCATCATGCATTTTAAATACAAGTCTAAATCTATAATGACATTCGGTTATGGTGACACCATATTCCAATCCCATATCCTTTATTCTGGACACAGAAAAGGCTGCATAATTATCATTTGTGTTTCTGTGCTATTTCTTGTAAGGAGTTCAGTGTGTCAGTGATATCCATTGCTATAGCCCTCAATACAATGGCAGCATGCACCAGTCTCGTGTTTTCTCATTGATACATATCAGCAAGCAACATTAGCTTATCTTCATCACTTGTCGAACAGGTCTTCTTTGTTCAATCTCAAACTCCTGCTAGTTAGCAGAATGTAGTCTGGAGAAAAGAATGCATTGTGTCATGGTTTACAGTTGGCTTCTGTACATTTTGGCATGACACATCTGACTTCAGCATGGTTCTGGGTAACTTTGACCTATGAGCTGTGACAGCTAACTCCGTCCCCTGACTTCTTTGGTTGCCTCTTACAATACTCATAACAGGTTGCAATTCTTTGTTCCCCTTTCAGCCCAAATACATAGGAGATTCTGAGATCAAATTAACAGGAAGTTGGAGGTGAATATGAGGAAGAAGGGGGGAACTGTAGAAATAATGGATAGTAGCAATAATAAATGAAAATAGGTATCATAAGTTACCCAAAGACAAAAGTAGACTTAGATTGTAAAATTACTGCTGCAGAAACTAAAATCCATTATAGACTACTACTACAACAAATATTTATATGTATGATACAATGTCTTTATAAGGAAAACACAGGGATAAATGGACAAGCCAAATTATTCCATGCAAAATGTACTAATGTGGGGCATGTCCCTATAAGGGCTCTTTCTATGTGTATTCATATCCATTATTTCACAGATTGATAGAAATGGAAGTACCAGGGGGAAGAGAGTTTGTTTTTCTCTGGAAAGATATGAAGACCGACCACATAACCAACATTTGATTGAATATTCTTTGATGGCTGATAAAATGTAGAAGAGTACACTTATGGGAATATCCCTGTGCTAAGATGTTGGCTGTTAAATAAATAATTGAAGTATATTCTGAATAGGGCATTTTTCCCCCACTATTATTTAATTTTCAGGGGCCATTAATATATCCAAATGTATCACTAGTACATTAATATATCCAACATATCACTAGTACATTTTGTACATTAATATATCAAACATATCACCAGTACATTTTGTACATTAATATATCAAATGTATCACTAGTACATTTTGTACATTAATATATCAAATGTATCACTAGTACATTTTGGATATTCAGCTTTTGATTTTGGCCTTTACAATTTGGACATCACAAGCAAATCTGGCAGAGGGATGGGCCCAAATATGTGGGATGGGCCCACTAATCACTCTACCACATAGCCGCCTAAAAAATAAACAAATCTCCATTGCTTATAAATCACATCTGCAAGCATGTACTCGTAACAACAGAATTGCCCTATAGTTATCTTACTAGAATTCACCTTCCCATGTAAAATATACTTAGCGATACACCTGTCATTCATTTAGCACAGGTAACTCAATGTTTATCATAATAAATATTTACAGGACATGATTTACATGAACATGTTTACCTCTTTTTCTGCATGTTTTTTCTTGGTCATTAACGTTTCAGCTTTAGGAACATCTCCAAGTTTTATATGCTGTCTTGCTTCTTGCTCAAAGGCAACTGCTTCTGCTTTCACTGCAGCCACATATACTGTAGATATAATAAGACAATACATAAATAAGCTCTTACCTTTCTTCTGTTCTGTTATCTTAAAAAATTAATCAGTCTTCTTCTTCTGCGTTCGTTCTCAAACTCCGGCAGATTAGCACATCCGACTTCAGCATGAAAATAATCAGTGTAGTCTATAGTTTGTATGTCCCAGCAAGAAATTCATTCGTTGATGGATATTAAATAATCTCTTGCAGGAAAAAATAACAATGGACATGGAAATAGCAATATAATGCTCAACCAATCTGTATACTTTGAAGAACTAGAACTGCAAAAGGTATACATAAAAATGATTAAAAGACCTGAATGGTGAAAAAAAGTTTGACAATATGAAATTAAGTATAGTGATGTCTTTGATGCGATATTAAGGAGAATGGTGGTGTCAACCAATGTGACATTACACATGATTGAGCCGTCTACCAATATAACAATAAACATGATGACACTGTCAACCAATGTAACATTAAACATGATAGTGCTGTCAACCAATGTAACATTAAACATGATAGTGCTGTCGACCAATGTAACATTAAACATGATGTAGATGTGATAAATCTTGTGACACTAGGCAAATTATTGATGTCAGAAAGATAGTCAAGACCATATCATTTAAATAATATATAGAGTCAACAATCAACTGGTTTAATCACCTTATGCGAATAAAACCACCACAACCGGTCATCCAGGCATACAACAGCAGAAAGAACAGCTAAAAAGCAAGAGGAAGACCAAGAACAAGATGTGATAATTCAATCAGAGAGATTGTTAAAAACGTGACCTAACCATGGCAGGTGCAACAAAGATATTCAAAGACAGAAAAGGTCAACTTCCCATGAAGCCTAACAGCATTTGTGGAAAAGACAATAGATAAATATTATGGTGATGACAATTAATCTGACACAATTTACTCTGTGCTGACAATGAAAACAGTACAGCAACAAACACACAGAACTGAGTTTTTCATTCAAGTTCTTTCTAATGATCAAGAAATACAAAATGAAGTAAAATGGTTACCAAAGAATACCTACCATTCTATGTAATGTACAAAATTAGTTAACCTCCGATATTTTGGTTATTTATATCTTTCTAATGATGTAATTTAATACTGAAATTTGTTAATTAAAAAAAATATGGATGGGTATTAGAGAGAAAGAGAGAGGGACAGTAAAATAGGCACTCATGAAATATTACAGTTACACATTACCTTTCCAGGCTTCACTGCCACCCTCTCTGAGTTTCTTCTGTTGTATCTCTATTTTCTCTTCTATTAATGCACTTTTGTGTTTGAGAACTTGTGTTTGTGTTAGACTTAAACTGTCCTTCAGCTGTGCTATCTGGAGATATCAATACATGTTTTATGATGACAATGCAGAAGTTAATGGTGAATAAGTTATGATTATTTTGATATTAACTGATATTGAACTAAAAAAAGTCACAAAATGTAGAATAGAGAAATTAATATGGCTAAATTAGAAGTGTGTTGAAAATGAATCATTGCATATATAGGGATTCTAAAAAAGTACAAGAAGAGAGGTGTAACAGGAGAATGAAGAAATATAAATACTGGTTACTCAACATTAAATTGCTGAGAACATGTTGTTCGTCCGTTGTAATCGATGATAAGTCGTTCAACTCAACTGGGGTGATGACGATGAAGATGATTATGTCCGGCTGTGATTAATGCATTCTATGCATGCCTGGAATTGTCTACTGCACTCTGAGCATGTGTGGGAGAAGTCTGTTGGACATTGAGCAGCTCGTCTTTCTTCTAGCGCATCATTGTTGCACATCATCATGTCTAAGGTTCTCTGCGGCTGCTGCACCACTCTTAATTCTGCGACGCCAGTCGGATATGCCCGGTTCAAGACTTTGCAATGAATTTATGTCTATGTTGAAGTTGAGTCAGTGATGTTTTAAGAGTGTCTTTAAAACACTTCTTCTGTCCTGCGGCTTTGTAGGAGCTAGTCTGAGTACTTCATTTCAAAATTTTTGGGTAGATATTGATTTTTAATGCGGATATGTTTGTGCCTTTATCAATATTGTGTGTATGTTTACAAATTTAAATTTCATCAGTACTTCAATGTCTGGTATTTTATCCCACCAATGGTAAGTATTTTGCGAAGGCAGTTTAGGTGGAAATGTTTGAGTTTTCTAGCATGTCAAGGATACACTGTCCATGTTTCACAGGCATAAAGAAGTGATATTGTTGTTGCATGACAAACTAAAGTTTGCTGGTAGTTCGTATTTCCTTTCTGTTCCATACATTTTTGTGTAGTCTTCGATAGGTGGCACTAATTTTTGTTATTCTGTTGTTTACTTCAGTGTTGATGTTTATGGCATGTGAGAGACTGCTGACCATGTAGGTGAAAGTATTAAATGTTTTAAACACTTCTTCTTTGATCTATATGGGTAGTTAAATGTGGATTGTTTGGTGTGGGTTGAAGCATGACCTCTATTTGCTTTGTCTTGATGGTTAAGCCAAAACTGTCACAGACTTCAGAAAATTTGTTTAGGGTGGCCTGCATACTGTCTACAGAATCAGCATATAGTGCACACTTATATGCATAGTGAAGTTCCCTGACCATTGTGTCTTGTACCTTATTTTGGCTTGCAAAAACTGAAGATTGAGAAGTTTACTGTCTGTTATGTACTTTATTTGTATGCTTGCTACGTCACTTGACCTAGATGCATCTGACAGTATGACAGAGAATATCAGACTGAATAACGGAACAATGTACAAGTTTGTGGACAGACATGATAACCAATAACAAGTTGGACAATAACAACATTGTTAGAGACAATAAAAACTAAATAAATATCTGCTATACAAATTCTTACCTGTTTGTCTAACATCTGTTTCTCATATAGTAGAACTGCCATACAGGTTGTGCCATCACTTGGAGAAGACAAACACTAAATGTTATATTTTGTTTGTACGTGTGATTCTGGTGAATCATGTATAACAGCTAACAAACTTTTGATACTGCATGTTTTCCTGTGAAGGAGTGCACAGAGACTTTCTATAACAATCCCCACCTATAGTGTCCGGCTCTGTAGTGGTGTGGTACAGGGCTTCTCTGTGACGGCCAAGGCACTGAGTTTGAAACCTGCGTCAGGCAATTGTGCACCCGGATCGTTCAGAAAACAATAGCAAACTACTTAAAATAAATACTGTCAAGAAAATCACTACAGCTACGAAATGCTGGATTGATAGCTACATCCTGTATAGGATATGTTACCAATTCTTTTGGGTTTAATAATTCAATACTGTAGGAGTGTATAACAGTCGAGCTCTCACATAGTTTAGAATTTGGCATTGATGTCACAAGACATTTTATTTGCTACCTGTCCATACTGAATTCACTGAGATAGGTACTAATAACAACTATTAAAATATGAGGTGACACATGAAATGGCTTACAGTTATTCTCATTTGTAATAAACGCCTGAAGTGACTTTTAATAGATGTATCACAGAAGCAGTGTGTAAAAATGTGGTTCTAGTTGAGTTGCATACAATAAGAGTGAGATTAATCATATCCAAACTGGCGAAGCAACTCCAATCCTTGTCTATAGTGAAGTCAGCATTAAGTCCACTTGACTATGTCAGAATTTCAAAATAATTTTTATACTATTATGTCATTTACATGTCATTTATATACATTTACATATGGCCTTATTTGTCTTCACAGAAGATCTAAAGTAAGGGCACAAGCCATACATGTTTTTTCATGCTTAAATGTGCGGATTCATGAGCAATTTGGTTTGTTACAAAATAAACATTTGAAATGTCATTACTGGACTGTTGCTCCTTCTGTGTGAATCATCGTTCTTCTGCTCTGCTCGGTATTGAATTTTCACACATTTATATGCAACAGAACTAAATTGTAAAAACATGGGGAAAGTGTCAAGTGTTGGGACTACAATCAATGAAACGAGGATAAATTGTAAAAACATGGGGAAAGTGTCAAGTGTTGGGACTACAATCAATGCAACTGGGTTAAATTGTAAAAACATGGGGAAAGTGTCAAGTGTTGGGACTACAATCAATGCAACTGGGTTAAATTGTAAAAACATGGGGAAGCGTCATGTATTGGAACAAAAATATATACAACTGGATTAAATTGTGAAAAAAAGGGAAAGTATCAAGTATATAACTAGGTCAAATGGTGTAAACAAGATTAATTAATTTGCTTCAAGTTCTATCGTAAAACACATGTGAATGTTGACCACTCTGATAAAAGAACCACATCAAAATTACTGTCCACAACAATGATTGTAATTTTGTAGTGTATTGTGGTTTAAATAAAAGGATCTCTAGAAACAAGACTATACCACAGAATTTGCCACCTCATGATGATGGTTGTAGACAAACATTGCTAGGAGTTCCCATATAGTATATACATTTTCTAGCTATACTGATAAAAATGTCTCAAAGACTTTATGACCAGTTGGACAAGTTATCACCAGTATAGCTTAATAACTTATAGAAAACTTATAGCACTGTAAAGGAATTTCCAGCAGTGTGCGTTTACACCCAATTGTCATCCAATGTCCAAACTGTCTAAGAACATTTGAGGCCAGAATAGATTTTATTAGCTATCTATAAACTCATAGTCAACGACATCATAACTCGACAATCAATATAAGGTAATAATCAACTTATTTTTGAGTTTGGTACCCTCAAACCTTCTGGACTTAACTCTGATCACTCATTTGTTTAAATTTGTGTTGGTGTGGTCCTTATTGTATTTCTATCCATGTTGTATTCGGTAATAATTTGTTAAATCGGTTATCATATACCGTCCAATTTTCAACAAAATCCACTTCCATGACTACATGTTTCCATATACATCATTGTCACCATGAACTTCATACTTTTTTAAAATGTCAATAGTGTAACTAGTGCCTCTGTGGTATTAACATTGTTTTTACTGTTTTCATTGCTTTTCTCACTGTTTGTTTTATATATTCTTGAGAAAGACTTGACGGTTCGAAATGTTGAAAATGTCTTGCGTATTATAATTTGTATGTTTTCTTGTTTACACCTCATAACCCCTTAGTTTTAGAGATAGTTCGCTGTGTCTAAGTGGAACTTTCTAAAAACTGTGTTCTACTTAAAGACATAACTCTAACTGAATTTCAAAAGTGGTTGTAACATATGGTCATCATCACTTGTGATGGAAAAACTGCAATATAATAACCAAATTGCCAGAAGATATCTGACAAAATAGGAGAGTGATGAAATATCACAAATAAGAAGTGAAAACACGGAAGGTTTATATACTACAATGTTACTTATACTAAAGGTTTATATACTACAATGTTACTTATAATAAAGGTTTATATACTACAATGTTACTTATACTAAAATGATGATAAATATATTATGAATATATTAGTTCTTATAAATAATAACTGTTATGGTGACAGGCAAACACCATATTTCATGCCTTATCTAGAGATCCATACTTAAAACATATTTTATTTTCAGTTGTGTGATGTTTTATATTAATAGATTTATATAATGTGATTGTTGTCACTATTTGTTCACACATAATTATACCGCTTATGGTCTATGATAAGATACAATTAAAACAAACTGCACTTTTTACTTGGAAACTGAAGTTTATTACTTGCAAATAACATCAAACTTCACATCTAATTTGAAAATTGTATAAGATACAAATTAAATATATAACAGTAAAATAATATTATGTAATACCGGTACTTACTTTAAATAAATAATAACTTAAAAAATACTTTACATACAGAAATAATTGTTAATAGAGTTGTTTTATTATATTAAGTTAAATGATAAATTTATGTTAAAAGTAAATATCACAGATTATCATCCAATAACCAACATTATAAGATCAGGAATATGGAGATGGTTTGGCATCATTGAATATAATAATGTTCAATATTATAACATACAATTAAAATGGCAACACAACGCATTTCCATTCTCTGGACTACATCCTTCTGGAAATCTAATAGGACCATGGTCCCGCTACAAGAGATATCCAGTGGGAGTTTGAGAATGAATGATGAAGAATAGCATACAATTATAATATTTATAAAAATCAACTATATTATTTCTTTGGAATTCACTTTTCTGTTATATGCTATGTCTTTTGTAATGTGGTGTCTCATTCTTGTATTATGTTTTTTTCTTATTTATGATACTTGTTTTACCATTTAAGTTAGGTTATTGATAACAAAGATGCTTGATAAAAAATAATTGATGAAAAATCACAAGAGAAAAGACACAGAAATGTGAGAAATGGGTCAAAAGTAAAAACCAATTAGATTACATAGAATACAAGACAGAAAAAACAAATGCCAAAAACATAATTAAAACTGCCAAAATCAACTCATGGAAAGAATATGGAGGCATGCTCAACACTGACTATAAAAATGCACAAAAAAGCAGGTTCTACAAGAAAATTAAGAACATGAGAAACAAAGAAGATATATATGAACCAACATAAATCAATCAATCAATCAATAAACCCATAACCCTTCAGGGTCGTAGGGGTACCACATTGGATGCTTCAGCACACAGAGTCCTCCAGCGAATTCTATCCTCAGCAATGCGGATGAGTGTGGAAATATCTAGCCCTGTCCATTCCTTGATGTTGTCTGTCCATGTCTTTATTTGTCCTCCTCTGCTTCTTCCACCCTCGACAGTTCCCTGCAGTATTGTTTTTGACAAGGAATCGTGCCTGCATACATGTCCGAACCATGCTAGTTTTCGTCGTTTCACTATTGAAAGCAATGGCTCCTGGACACCTGCACACATCTCTACTTTATTTCTTACGTACACATTGGTCTTATGTTCCCTATAGGAAATTCGTAGAATTCTTCTGTAGCATTTATACTCGAAAGCCTGTAATCTTCTCTCCATGTCCGCAGTGAGTGTCCAACTCTCACAAATAAATGATGAAAACAGTAATGAACTAAAAGAAGCAAAGCAAATATTTAATAATGGAAAGATGGCAACAATATTTCAAAGAACTACTGAACCTAAAGGAAGGAGAAGACACATAAAAAAACACTACAACAGCAAATCTAGAACCAAATATACTACTATCAGAAATAGAAAATGCAATAAACAAAGCACCAGCAAAGAAAGCAGCAGGCTCTGATAACATACAAACAGCTTATAACATACAAACATAACTTATCAAAGAAAACAGACAACAACCATGGAAAAGACTATCAATATACAGAATACCAGAACATTTAATCAATATATGCAAGAGTATTTATACTAATAGTCAATGTGAAATAAGAGCAAATGCAGGAGTGTCCAATAAGTTCCAAATTCAATCAGGAGTTTGCCAGGGGTGTGTCCTATCCCCTCTACTTTTTATAACATATATCAACCACATCTGTAAACTAACAGGTACCAACGAAGAAGATAACATGAATGACAAATTGAACAAATTACTCTTTGCAGACGACCAAGTACTAATAGCGACATCAGAAGAACAATTACAAGAATAAATGGACAGACTCCACAAAACTTAGTCAAAAATTCAACATGAAGATTAATATTGAAACGACCGAAATAATGGCAATAGCAAAGAAAGAAAGAAATATCACTATCTCCATCAATAATAAATGCCTTAAACAGGAAATGGAGTTCACTTACTTAGGAAGCATTATATCGAGTGAAGGGAAAAACAGTAAAGAGATACACAATAGATGCAACAAAACATACCAGATCCTAAGACAGATGACACGTATTTTCAAGAACAAAAATGTAAACATACACACTAAAGTTGCATTATACAAGACTATTATTATCCCATCACTATGCTACCAGTGCCAAATCTGGACAGTGACAGCACAAAACAAAAGAAAAATAGTGACAACAGAAATGACATGTCTACGAAGAATACTCAATGTCATTAAGAGATAGAATTATAATAGAAATGATAACATCAGACAGATAACCAAAACAATGCCAGTATTGGAACACATCAATAGACAACAAATCAAGTGGTTTTCACACGCTTCCAGACTACCGACATATAGCATGCCACAAATGGCCATGACACATAGACATAACGGTTATAAAGCTAGAGGCAGATCATGTAAAAGATGGATCACAGAAATCAAAGACACACAAGAAGGCCATCTCCAGATAACTATTCTCCCCCTGATGGTGCAATAGATAGATTGATAACTAAATAATTATATGCACCATAGTCCCCTTATATATTCGTGCTCTTTTCTTTTTTTGTTTCTATCTTGATAAAGACCTTTAGGTCGAAACATCAATTTGTTACAACATCTTTTGGTAAATAATGATTTTTTATGTGGACATGTTTGTGCCTTCATCAATATTGTGTGTATGCTTAAAGATTCAGATTTCATAAGTACTTCATTGTATGGTATTTTATTCCACCAATGGATGGCAAGTATCTTGCGAAGGCGGCATAGATGGAAATGTTTGAGTCTTCTAACTGTCCATGTTTTACAGGCATAAAGAAGTGATATTATTGCTGCATGATAAACTATGAGTTTGGTGGTAGTTCTTATTCCCTTTCTGTCCCATATATTTTTGTGTAGTCTTCCAAATGTGGCACTAATTTTCGTTATTCTGTTGTTTACATCAGTGTTGATGTTTATGGATTGTGAGAGACTGCTGACCATGTAACTAAAAGTATTGACTGTTTTAAGCACTTCTTCTTTGATCTTTATATGGGTAGTTAAATGTGGATTGTTTGGTGTGGGTTCAAACATGACAATATGAAACGTTGTAAACTATCTGTGAAACTACTTTAACCTATTTAATTATTTAAAAAAATTATTATCTATTGAACATATCACAGCTGAATACCATTAGGAGTAAAAAAATGCATTTGAAAATGTTATGACATGACATTTTAAAATATAGATTTCCAACAGTTAAGCATCCAGCAGAGGAAAAAAAAAAATAAACATTTCATTTTCATTGAAAGATCTTTATCAAGTACAGAACATAATAATAATGTTTATAATGAATGCACGCATTTTCTCTTTTACTAGATGCGTTTCCATTCCTGCGTCATGGAGACGTGGCTTCATGAAATCTAAGTCATCTATTTTGTTTATTATTGTGGTGTTTACTGTTGTTTGTCTCTTGAAAAAGGTTCCATTTGAGCTGATATGGGGAGAATTGTCCTGTTTAGTTTTATTGTATGTTTTTTTATATATACTTTTTTATATATTTTTATTCATAGGCAAGGTAAGTGTTTTTAGTAACCTGTTTAATTTATTTTGCTTTACTATACAGAACATAAACAGGTTTTTTTGTGTTTTGTACTTTATAAAGACAATTCAGTGAAAATGTTGCATTTTTCATTATACGAAAAGTATGTTTCTCATGATCTCTAAGACTACATTACTACATGTTTACACATGCTTCTTGTAGTATACAGTTTTACTGCAGTCCTACCAATTTCCAATAAAAGTAGAAAAATATAATGGTAAAAGAAAAATAATTTTAAAAAAAAAATGGTAAACCATAGGAAACAAAAATTAACTATGCACCACTATCATAGGTAGCACTTTTAGATAAACTTCAGATACAGACTAAATTGTTAATGACTAAAGATGAAAAGAAGTAACAGATTAGTTTAACTACTATCTACCCCCAATGTTTGAGAATAAATCATTGATTCTTTGAAGGGTACATATCCCAGAAATTATGATCACCATTTAACATATGAAATGATGCAATATATCTTGAAAAGGTTGGAAAGGTGTAGAGGATTGACTTCAGTGTACTTGTGTAACCCTATTTAATCACTTTCAAAAAAGCAGTTGCAGAGAATACCCCTCATAAAACATAGCTTCAAGTGATAATCCCCAGAGATCTTTACAAAAATGCACTTAATGAACAAGAAATTGCAATCAGGGTTTGAATCCATAACTTCTCAACCAACTTATGAAAATGTCCCGTGTGCAATGATGCTATTTTATAATCAAGAATCAACCTCTTAAGTTCATAAGTACAAAGTAAATGGTTTAACCCCTACCGTAGGGAGATCTCCACAATATATCTTAAGAACCATGAAGATGCTATACAAATAGCATGTGTCAAGGAAACAACTTTTAAAATTGGGGTCACCCTTTCATTGTACTTGATATTGATTTCCCACACAGAAGCTTGTGAGATTGTTTCATTTGTGAATCATTACAGAAAAGAATTTAAAGTGACTCCAGACTATCTATATGTTTTTTCAGCACTAAATATGGTACTAAGGGCAAAAATCACATATTCTTTTTGATGATTCTTCTGCAAAGAGTTTATCTTAGTTACCCTCTATCTTTTGCCATCTGGGACAAATTTTAATTCTTGTAGTTTCAGTCTATTTTCATTCATTCTAAGTACCTGTCCTATATAAGTTCACTATTTTTTTCTTGTTGTTGAAACATATTATAATTTGGAGTCTTCTCTTATTTGCTTGTTTAGCTTGAATTCTTCCTAGCGAATATTTAAGATTTCTAAGAATTATTATTAAATTAAATTTATTTTCCATTGCCATTATTACTTTCTGGCTGTTACATCATTTATTAACACAGATATTACATTGGAGCTGCACAGTGGTAGTCTGATATATTTACTTATTGTTTTTTCATTTCCAGATGTTTGTTAAGTGGTTCAATGCACACATTTATGTATCTATTGCTGCTATGTATATATTCAAGGCCATATAAATATTAAACTCCATACAATATATAACTCCCATTGTACAACATAAACATTGACTCATATATTATACAACATAGATTTAATATTGTTTGGTGTATTGATCAATGTTTCATTATAAGGTGAGAAAATAAAGTTGTCATTATCATTACTAAGTGTCATCTTCACAAAGAGGCTAGCTGCAAGCAACATTCCCTGTCTCTTGTCTTGGTGGTACACTCTGCTAGACTGTAACCTGTCCATCTCACGATGTTACCTTCCCACTTGTATCTTTTTCTATTTCTTGCTCGTCCCCTCCTCTTCTTTACCCTCAAGTAAGGTCTTAAATAAGTCCTTTATTTAATATGTCCAAAATATTGTATTTATTTGATTTTTATTTGCTTTATTAATAAGTAGTCAAAACTCGCAAATAATCTGTGTTTACACAAATGTGTAACAATTTGTTACAATAAAGACTTCACAATTTTTCCCTGTATAAAACTGTAACCAACATACATAAGCAGCAATTTGGTTGAAAATTATAGCATGAGGTATAAACAAAAAAACAAAGAAAGTTTTGTGATTGATAAAGAGACTGACTTTGAAAAAAAAGGAACAGTATACAGAGCAGACTAAACCAACATTTTAAAATTATAAGGTTTTTATCAAGAAAAAAAAATATCTGTCATGTATTTTGTTCTTAATAAAGGCCTTATAGTTGAAACATCAATTTAGTTAGTTTTGTATACTGTTAGTTTGTCTCTTTGTGAATGATACAACTTCTTACTTTGTTTTCTGTATACACCTGTTGGTAAACAGTTTTACAGTGATTTTATCAATTAGCCATCATGGCATGAAAATGGGTTCCAGGTGAAAAAAGGAGAAGGTGATGGAGAAGAGAAACTTTTCAAAGAACAACTATCAAACAGGGTATGACTATGAGTTTCAACAACATACAAGAACTACTATCAAACAGGGTATGACTATGAGTTTCAACAACATACAAGAACTACTATCAAACAGGGTATGACTATGAGTTTCAACAACATACAAGAACTACATATAATAATAACATCAATAACTGGAGATCACTGATTTCTACATTATACAGCATATTTGGTGCAGAAGGAACAGCAATAGAGAGATGGTAGTTGGACAAATTACAACTTTTGTTAATTAATTTTTTCTGTTTAAGATTTCAGTGAGGAACTTAGCTGCAGTAAATATATATAATAAAATATAATATGTGGTTACATTTTAACACTGAGAAATAGAATAAATCCAGTCTTAACAGTAATTTTAACCAATGCAATGATAATTGTGAACAAAGTTACACAAACTAATCAGTCACACAAACTACAGCACATTATCTAAACTGGGTATAATTGCAATGTTTTGGTTGTGTTATTTTAACTTCGATACATAGTTTTACAGCAGTCTACTCTATTACTTCTCTATACTTCTTTATGGTGAACTGGAGAAGAGTACATGATCTCAAGGTGGCCAAAAGAAGCGCTACAAGGACTCGTTAAAGACTTCACTGAAAGTCTTTGAAATAGACCAAGATACATGGGAAGAACTTGCACAAAATAGATCTACATGGCACTCTACAGTCATAAAGGGCATATTATCTTGTGAAAAATAGAAATGCAAGAGCAGAGAGTAGCTAGAAAGTAACGGATAGACCAACCGTCTACAGTGGTCATTCCATGCCCAAACTGTCCAAGGACATTTGTGTCTCAAATAGGGCTTGTTATCCATCTATTAACTCATAGGCAAGGACAGATCTCTCTATGAATTTCAAAAGTTGATGTAACAAATGGTCATCATCACTTGTTATGAACAAACAACAACTCTATTACTGTGCTTTACGTGTGTTTGAGAAAGAAATGGAGAGATGATTAAACTATACAATCACACCACACTCCTATGATAATTTCTTCCTCAACAAAAATATAACTACTTAATTCAATTTTACAGGTGCGGGATACAATCCTTCTATCATAAATTTATATGTGTATATATACTAAACATTCCCATAAAAATAAGGTCATGTCATGGGTATTGATTTATAAATAGCGATACTGATGATTAATGTTTTCATTTTCAGTTTTTGGTTTACAAAATATATGACATAAATCAACATAGCAACACACAAAGTGATAGATATTGTCTATCCCCAGGTGAATGATGGTCAGAATAGCAACACACAAAGTAATAGTTATTGTCTATCCCCAGGTGAATGATGGTCAGAATAGCAACACACAAAGTGATAGTTATTGTCTATCCCCAGGTGAATGATGGTCAGAATAGCAACACACAAAGTGATAGATATTGTCTATCCCCAGGTGAATGATGGTCAGAATAGCAACACACAAAGTGATAGATATTGTCTATCCCCAGGTGAATGATGGTCAGAATAGCAACACACAAAGTGATAGATATTGTCTATCCCCAGGTGAATGATGGTCAGAATAGCAACACACAAAGTGATAGATATTGTCTATCCCCAGGTGAATGATGGTCAGAATAGCAACACACAAAGTGATAGATATTGTCTATCCCCAGGTGAATGATGGTCAGAATAGCAACACACAAAGTGATAGATATTGTCTATCCCCAGGTGAATGATGGTCAGAATAGCAACACACATAGTGATAGATATTGTCTATCCCCAGGTTAATGATGGTCAGAATAGCAACACACAAAGTAATAGATATTGTCTATCCCCAGGTGAATGATGGTCAGAATAGCAACACACAAAGTGATAGATATTGTCTATCCCCAGGTGAATGATGGTCAGAATAGCAACACACAAAGTGATAGATATTGTCTATCCCCAGGTGAATGATGGTCAGAATAGCAACACACAAAGTAATAGTTATTGTCTATCCCCAGGTGAATGATGGTCAGAATAGCAACACACAAAGTGATAGATATTGTCTATCCCCAGGTGAATGATGGTCAGAATATGCACGATTGATGCTAAGCATAGGGGTGGTGACTAGGAACTTTAGTTGTCTATCCAGGGCCAGATGTATTGCCGTGGCTGCATTGAATCTGTATTTATTCAGTGCTGTCTTGATGTTATCTATCCATCTTTTTCTAGGTCTTCCTCTGGCCTTGCAACCTGATCTTCTCATGTTATATGTTCTTGTCGGTAGATGGTAATGGTTCATTCCCAGGTGTCCAAACCATTTCATTTGTTGTTTCTCAGTGTATTCTATGCATGGTCTTATACCAATTCTCCTCCTGATTTCATAATTTCTCCTTTTGTGGAGTTTGGTAATTCTTGTAGATTTTCTCAGGCATTTACTTCACATGTTGTAAGCTTTCTCTGCTGGAAAGTGAAAGCATTACTCAGAAACCAGAACAGATCTATTCTTATTGAAGTGAAATTTTTTTTAATAATGTAGTCTTCTTAATGAATATTCTGAGCTTCTTATGATTCTAGGTGAGCAGACCTGCCTTAATGGATGTTCTGAGCTCCTCATGACTCTGGGCGAGTAGAGCTGTCTGAGCCTAGGGCAGGTTTAAACAATCTGAGATGTTTCTTATCCATCATTGTCTTGGACGGCCAGTACACGATCAATCAATTAATAAATCAAGTGTCATGCCAAGGACCATAAGCGATTATGCTTCTCCACAACTCTCTGTCTCTTGTATTGTCAATAAATTCAGTGGTGACAACCCATCCAGAAATTTTTCTCTTTGTCCCTTCTTTCTTGATATTTCTGGTGCTCACTAAATGTTCATGTTTAACTTTTCTCATAAAATGTCCTAAAAATCTTGATTGTCTGCTTCTATTTTTTTTTCTATATTGTGTCATTTTACTTAGCAAATTTGAGGATTTCTACATTAGTTTTCTTGGCCATCCATGGAATTTTCACCATTCTTCTTAAAAACACATCTCAGTTGCCTCCAGCTTATCTTGGGCACTTTTGTTTATTGTCTATGTTTCGCATCCATAAAGAAGGAATGTCTTAATATAACATCCGAGCACCGAACTCGCATATGCATTGATATTATACTCAGTACATTATGCCTTCCATTATTAACTCTTTAGCTGCTATGAATGAATTTTTAATCATCCTTCTATTTAACTGCTACTGATGGGTTCACTCGTTATTTTGTTTTCTATTCCCTTATTGCTAAAAGAAACTTCACTGAAATTGCCAAACTCCGGTATGTATTTTCCATGCATTATTTTTTTTCTGGTGTCAATAAAATGCCAGTACTGTAAAATATCTATTTTTGTAGGACAAGAAAAGGATTCAGTACAGGGGGAAAGAAATTAAGACAGCTGGGATCATTACTTCACAATGGGTTAATTTTTCCATGCTGTTGTCTCTTTATATGGCCAAAAAAAGGCAACTTTCTTGTCATAATGATTGTTTAGGAGCAAATCTTCAACATTCAAATTCTATTTCTTGATTCATCTTTTTTCACTGTCCATGGTATTCTATAAATCATTTTGTAGCATCTCATTTTGATGGCAGAAATATATTTGACTTTTAGGGTCTGCTGACTCATTGGCAATCATCCTTCTAAAGTGGTGCATTTGATGTTTCCCATGATTTTCATTGGTCAAATTGTGTATACTTTGTGTTGACAGCCAATGAAAATCACAGGAAATGTCAAATCTGTCACTTTTAAAAGAAGATTCCCAGATGAATCAGCAGGTCTTATAGTTTTCTATAAAAGTAGAAAAGTCACTGAGCAACTCATTATAGCTAAATATCTATAACAAAAGTATCCTCCTGTTTCTAAAAAAAAAAACCCACACAGCACCTCCCTCTCTCATCCATAACAAAAGTTTGATCACAAAGCTCCTATTCTTCTTTCTTTCCATCATTAAGGTTGAAAAGGTGTAGAGGATTTCACTAAAAAATACAATGAAGGCCAAAGATGTCTAAACAATACTTTTCCCTTCTCACAAGGAACTGGTAAACCATGGTCCTTGTAAACCAGTGATTACGTGACGTAAAAAATTGCACAGGAAACACAATAGGTTAATAATGTCAAGCGACATAACTTATGGTAATAATTGCCCATAACTATATATCAAAATTTGGTAATTACACTCATATTTTGTCAGTCCAGCCCATTCTTCATAAAAAAATTTCCCTGTATAATATTTCAGCCATTATTCATGGTTACAGTAACAAATATTTAAAAAAACAAAGTAACAAGTAAAAACTGACATAAAAATATAGTTTTGGGCTGTCTATAAAGTACAGCAACAATTTTTGATCCCTCTATCAACAACTTGTTAATAAATGAGGTACCCCCCTACTTAATTATGTCGACCCCCCCCCCAAATAAAATTTTAAAGCTGATTTCATTAGCCATTTCAACCCACAAGTATGAAAAACTACATGATTATTTTTCTAATATTTAGAAAAATGTGCTCAAATTCAAAAAATGTTATTGGTAAGGTATTACTGACATCAACTTTTTCCAACCCCTTCCTGTTCCTAATTGCTGACATAATTTATGGAAATTTATAGAAACAAACAAATTTATAGAGTATAATTTATAAAACGGTGTGCAAACAAAACAGAATCAATCTTTCAACCATAAGTTCTTTATCAAGAAAAATACCGGTTGAGCAAAGAACTATCAAAATAATAAACAATAACATTATCTTTATTATATGTTCTCTGTCCTGTATCTTCCCCTGATAAAGACATTATGGTTGCAATGTTGATTTACTCTATTTTTTATATACTATTAACTATATGTTTTCCTGTCATTTTGTGATTGGTTACATTTATTACTATGATTTTTTAAATATTTATTGGTAAACAATCTCAAAGATATTTTGATATGCAATAACAAGTTTAATTTTTATACAAGTTTTCAACTTGCGTGCATTTTGACTAACAAGTACTTTTTCTATCATTCTGGTAAGTTAGAAGTACCTGTATATATTTTTCTGCAACTCCACAGTATTATTATGTACATAAACACATATCAATATGATGCTATATAATGAAACCATTTGTTAGTTATGTAACCAGATGTTGGTAAAGAAAAACACTTTTAGCAAGTAATTTATAAGGTGAGCTTGATTTGAACTGTCTGCCAATAATCATCTTTCCCTATGTCATTGTACATACTCTAGTTGGTCTGGAATTAGAACAAAGACAAGTAGGGGAAATGGGGAGGAAAAAAAATCATGCTGTTTATTTAAGCAAGCAAAAACAAGTGAATGTGAGTCTATGTAATGAAATGAACATGCCAACTGTTTACACAGAGTGAACACAAAGTTGTACAATGCAACAACAATATGTTTTTTTTTTACTTAATATATGCTTCATTGGTAATTTTGTTTCTAAAGAAAACATATTATGTATAGGGAATTGGTAAAATAAAAATACGGGGAGATGTGCCTACAATCCAAATTTTAAATATTATGCGCAGTTTTCGTATCATCACGGGAATCACATCACTAGAAAAACAAAATGGCTAATTAATCAGAGATGATTTAGAAGTTGCTAGGACTGCTACCAGATGCATCACCCTGTATGCTACACACTTAGAGACCTAAACCCCAGGGTTGTCCTGGGGGGGGGTTGGGGTAGAGGGAGTGCCTCTCAGTGCGTAGCACATATTCAATGCATCCCGCAGCAGTCCTAATGATTGTACTTCGTTTCGTTTAATAATGTGTTGTACCAGGGAATTATCTATCCATTCGTCATGATCTATGTTCCTTCAGGGCTGAAACCAGTGCTCTCCATTTTGAGCAATGTGATGCTACTGCATGGTAGTTCTTGCATGTTGTTGAGACCAATAGTCATACCCTCTTTTATGGTTGTTTGCAAAAAGTTTCCCTTGGTTTTCTTCGTTTTTTTTAACTGCCAAATTGTTAGCCACTAATAATACATGCAAATGCATTGCTAATAAAATGTTGATAATCAGCAAGTTTGATATTTTGTGTTTATGAACTGCGCCCACTAATCAATCCGCCACTAAAAATTGTGTTGCTAGTTAAATATAATATTAATATACTAATAAAACCCATAATCCGTCAGGATCATAGGGGTGTCACATTGAGATATTTGGTGTAGAAAGATCTTCACGCATCTCTATCCTCTACTATCCGGATGAGTTTGAAAACTTCACACACTGCCCATTCTTTAATATTATCCAGCCATACCTTCTTCTACCCTCCACTGTACCCTGAAGAACATAGTTAAATATATCTGCAACTGTTACTCTGTAACTTTCTATATTTATAAATCATCTTCATATCACAGCAGTTTATCTCATCCTCCTTTATGGGGCCTGATAAAATAAACTTTATGTGGTTTTTTAGACATCTCTCTCTTCCCTTTGACTGTGGCTTCTGACATCTTAGTTACGATGTTATACTTTTTCCTGACGGTATGCTTAATGATAACTATTATATAATAAAGTTGCATTGGCTTTTGTTCCCTTACACAAGTCTGTACATTACTACTGTTGTTAGTCAAGTGGTTAGAATGTGTGCTTCACAATAGAAAGCAACACAGTTTGCTTCCCATCTAAGACAGGGCCAGATAAATGGAACAATATATGGAACAATCCAACAGATCACAAACACTTGCATATATCACACAAGAGCATCAGGTCACAGGGTATGAGCCCCTGGAATTCTGGTTCAGCAACCAATCATCTAAGAAACAAACCAAGCTAAAGAATGAGTATATAATACACTGAGTTGAGTATAGACACAATAACAAGAAAGAGTAATAGTCACCTCACCTCAACATGTTAGGACCTGGTATTCTGAGATCTCTGATACTTTACACTTATTATTCACATCATATGATGTTATTATAGATACCATCAGACAGACCCCCAGAGGAATAAAGGAAGTCACAGAAACAAGCATACATGAAGCACATTTAAAAAAAGCCATATCCAGTGCACCCTTCTACTCCCTGACCCTACAAGGCAGAAAGCGATAATAGTGGAAAGATAGATTACGTGTTAATAACCACTGTTAAAAAATACTACAGATGATGGTCTGTAGTTTAAATGTGGTATTTGAATGTCATGTGCTTAGCCACCAGTCATGAATGGATTTACATGAGTACTGTCTTAATTGCTCTTCTTTAAGATGAAAATTGTTTCATTCTGAGCAGACAGAGCTCATCGATCATCTGGTTTTGTTAACATTAGATTTCACATCTTATTATGCTCCTCAATCTTCACCAAAATTATGGCTAAAATGTAGCAATGGAAGTCTCTGATGCTAAATGTCTGCAGCTTGGTCCTTTTGTGATATTAATGTATATTTCTGAATATAAGTCGATCAGTTTATAAGACAAGGATGTAACTTTAATGTCCAAAATGTGACAATAGTCGAAAAGACATGTATAGGCCGAGGTAGGATATAAAAAATAATGCTGGTAATAATACAGTGGAATCCTATTAATATAATAATGAAAGAACAAGTGAAATAATGCTAAAAAGAGATTAAGACAAATTTTAGTAACAGTAAGATGCAACTTCTTAATATAAGCCTGAATATAAGTTTTAATATAAGCATCCAGATGCATCTGGGAAACTGAGAAGAAGAAGATCTCAGCAAAATGGCAGTAACTTTTCATCGCATCCATAAGCTAAGGGGTTAACCCCTTTGACACAACATAGTTTTCATTTCCCTACACATGGAGTGGTGCAAGGCCCGTTTCTGACAGCCAAGGTACAGAGTTCGATCCCTGTCATAGGCAATTGTGCATCCAGACCGTTCAGAAAGCACTGGCAAACTACTAACATATTTATATTGCCTAGAAAATCACTACAGTCAAAAAATGCTGGGTTGATAGCCACTTCCTGAATAGGATATGCTACTCAAAAAAAAACATAGTTAGATTTAGGACACAGTGTTAGCCTGTATATTGGAAAATGTTTTCATGACCTGACCTACTAACATTTGCATCAAACATTGTCTGTGTCAATATATATTTTTATTTCTGACATCAAATGGACATAGATTATCACCTACCTCTCAGATTTATAGGACATATTTATTTTATTTTATTTGAACCCAGAATTTCATTTATTAGGACAGCTATAAGTGCATTTATTTGGTCTTCAACGCAGGTTTATTTCCCCTACACAGGTGTAGTGTAGATCTAAGTCTAGAACAAACGTTTAATCGTTATCTACACTTCTCCTGAGTATGACAGCAAGTGTTCTGATTATAATTAAAAAGTAAATATCACCACCAGTTGAAACATCTAAAACATATAATGATGTTTTTTCAGTAGAAGCAAGATAGCACTAACCAAGAATGTATACCGCTGATGGTAACATTGAAAAGCTACTTAAACTCTGTTTAATAGATCAAATACTTGTGACAAAGAAAAATAATGCCTGTTAAGATCAAATAGCAAGATTTTTCATTGCTGAATCCAGTATAGTTATACAGCTTCAGATATATGTCAAACATTTAACAGGTAAAACAGAATACAACTGTTCATGAGATCCTGGATGTACTGGTATGTTCAAGCTGTAATCACAGCTAATATTGCAATGTACTGGTACGGTCTTACAGGCATTGAAGTGGTTAATAAGCCTTTACATGTCAATTTTGGTTTGTAAGGTGAAGAAAATGTTGAAGGGACAATTTTATTAATGCCCAAAGTGCTTATTTATAAGAAGCAGACACCAAGACTAGATATAAGTTAAGCAGAAACGTTCATTTCAGCAACAATAAAAGCAGCCAAAAAGGAACAAGGATTTCTAAACCAAAAGAACTACAGATGAGAATTTGCCAAATCAAGCTCAGTTATCATGCATAGCACTACCAGTCTCCGTCAGCAGTTTATAGTCTTCTAAGCAGTATAACACCTCGAATCTATCTAAGCAGTATAACACCTCAAATCTATCTAAGCAGTATAACACCTCGAATCTATCTAAGCAGTATAACACCTCGAATCTATCTAAGCAGCGACAATCATGTCTACTCATTTACTAATGATGAATGTCAAAGCTTCTGATATTTAACTTACTACTAACAATATCAGTCAACATTTTCAAGTATTTCAATTTTAACAACTTACAATCTTGTAATAAAGTAGCTTAAAGATTGCATTAGATTATAATGAATTAAAAATATATTTATGCTTGTCTGAAATTACTTGATTACTACTAACAATGTCAGTCAATATCCTACAGAATTACAACTTTACTAACTTACAATTTTGTAAGTTACAAACTTGTACAAACTTACAACTTACAATCTTGTAATAAAGTAGCTTAAGGATTGTAATAGACTAAATAAAATTATACAAATTAATTATTTAAAAAAATATTTGTGTGTGTCTACAATATATTGTCTATTACAATCAGTCAACATTTTCCAGTATTTTTATTTCAATAGCTTACAATCTTGCAATAAAGTAGCATTAATGATTACATTAGATTATCATATATTTAAAATACATTTTAGCTTATGTACCACTGACAGCCTAAAAATAGAAATAAATATAAATCCCAGAAAAACTGATTTTAGAATACATTTTGGACTAATTATGAAAATCTTTTGAAGTTAAAATCATAACAATTCATCTACAAAACAACACTGTTAATAGTCATGTGTAGTCATCTGAATAAACAAGGCATGAATGCCTACACATTTTCATGACTTTCAAGTTAGAAGTCAAGTCAAGAATTCAACAATAATTTCAAGTTAGAATTAGAAAACATTGTCTTGGCTTGTATTTCAATTTTGTGAGTAATGGTTTAGAAATATTAAGAAGTAACCAAGAAGTAATTGAAGATATTATTAACATTTAAATTAAAAGTAGTAACCAAAAGTTAAACCACTATTCTCCACTGAAAATATAAATCTCACCTTTGTGGTCTTGCAGCCTGCAGAAATGAAAAAGAGAATTAATCTTCAGTTCAAGTGAGAAACACATCAATATTAAGATACACTATAAGTTAACATAAATATGTGATTGATGTTTTACTTCTTCTGTGTGTCTTAATAAAGGTGTCACTGAACAGTGATGGAAACAATCATCAAGACAGCTTCTTTCAGCTCTGCCTGTTAAAGGCCAGAACTGTATTAAGAATTGTATTGTTTAATCCCAGACGATGCCAACCAGGAAGTGGACTTCTAGTTCAGGGAGCAAAGAATAGGGCCGTTGACTTCTTTTCATACATGTAGTATGAGGCAACTAAGGAAAGTTAGAGGGATAAGCTGAAAACCTGTGAAAATGTCATCATTATCCCTGCATGTCTTGTCTAAATTTCCTACTCTGTCTTCTATCAAATGATCTCATGGATGACAAAGTTATGCAGGCAAGCGAACACTGTACTTTTGTTATTTTGTGGCAGACTCCTAGGTGATGGGGAATGTTAGATGTATCATGTCTGCAGATGGGTCAACAAATTTGATAGGAGAATAATGAGATAGTTGGCTCAGAAATGTATGCTGCACTTCTGGCAGGACGTGATAACCTGGGATACTGCCACACAGGAATGCGGCAGTCATAAATACATACATACATAAATACACCTAACACAATCATGCCTTTGGAACATCAAACCTTATAGTTGGGGGTGTTGCCTCTCGGTTACTCGAGGAGGACCTGTGATTTTGTTAGAAAGGCTATGGCATGTCAAGAGCTACCTACTCACAGCTAAAGGGACTATTTCCTCAGCATCCCCAGATAAATAATGTATCTGTGTTATCCACACTTGCCACTGTCCTAATGGATCGAAGTGGCTTAAGTGAGTCCATACCTGTTCAAAGTATCTTTGATGTTGTCTATTTACATTTTCATGGTCTTCCCTTGAAACTACAACCACAGCAGAATTAATTCTATACTCTGTAAAATATCAGGCTGTGATTTCTTCTCATAAGATATCCGAATCATTTCACTTATTGTCTCTCAATCTATAAATTGCATAATATTGTACCTATTCTGATTCTAATGTCATTATTTTGTAGTCTGTCTGACTTCGTGATACCAACTGTTTTCCAAAACATTTTATTACATAAGTTTTTTCTCTCTTTGATTTAAGTGTAGATGCCAATGGCCATATTTGATAGTGGTAGCATAACTTTGGTCATAAATAGTATTTATCATTTGTTTCTTAACATTCATTTTAATCTTTGATGTAAAATCTTTAAATGCATTTGCCTTTTGACACTTATGTTCAATTTATTTATCTAATCTTCCACTTTCTTTGAAAATATATTTAGAACTCTTATAGTTTAGGAATAATCTGAAAATAATTTAGTATAGACAGAACCTAAGATATTAGGCTGTAGGAACTATATCTTACATGAAATAACCAAACAGACGTTTGTGGCTATACCGATAGGACACAAGATAGCGACAAAAAGGACAAGCATGTTTGACCATAGTTAGCTTTGAGTTTTGTGACCAGTGTGTAAGTGCAGGAACCAGTTCTCTCATACAGCTGACCTACTAGCAATATGGTTACAGAAATCCACCATTCAGTGGAATTAGTAAAAATACTGAACGTGTTAGCTATCACTGCAGAAGCTGGATGTGTCTAGCCATTGGCACAGATAAAATGAGGACACAATGCATTTACATTCACTGGACTATATCCTTCTAGAAATTTAGTAGCAATACTATCTCTGCTATAGGAGATATCCAGTAGAAGTTTGAGAAAAAACACCACACATCTTTCAACTTTATTCTTTGTCTAGCAGTGTCAAGGGATGAAGAATTCTCTGAAGACAGTCTTTTTTGTGTGTTTTATATATGTTTATTTTCATAGATTCTTTTATTTTTGTAATTCATCTTAGTTCATGGTCAGCCTCTGACTATGTATCCATTGTGTCTGTATAGAACTTTTTTGTTCTTTCGGGTAATGCTGACAGTAGTATAGTGGTATGTGTAGACCATCCTGGCATTGTGTTAGTTAGGCTTCTGATGTTTTCATTCTAATTCTGTCTCTTATTGTTACATTAAAATTCTATGTAAACATGGCATTCCATCAAAATAAATTTTATTTTATATTTTGTTCTTAATGTTCAAGTTTAGGATTGGTAGGGTGTTGATGGAATGATAATGTTATTTTGGCGTTCATGTTCACAATTTTTACCTTTTTACTTTAGAATATAGGGAATGTCTGCCCTAGAACCTGCTATCTATATTGCAATAGGAATAGGGTAATAAAGTTTTGCTAGTTAGAGACAAACATAATAACACACACAAAAATCGACATTTTGACCAAAAGGCCTTTATCAAGACAACAATTGAAATAAAACATATAACAGAAAACAAACAGTAATGACATCGACGGTCACATTCGTATGTGGAGTATGGATTGACCAGAAGAGATGAAATGACACCGGACAAGGAAAATACAAAAATGACCACAAACATGTGACACAAAACACTATGGATCGACTAGAAGCATACATGAGACAGGCGCTCATTAATGCAATCGGGTTTAAGAGTGCCATATTGATAAATGTAGTGGTTCTCAAGCGCCAGACAGGCCTGGTTGTCAGAGAAGCACGACTTAATGGCCATAACCTGAATGTTCTGGGCGCACCGATGACCCATGCCATTAAAGTGGACATCTACAGGCAAACCCGAACGGTTATGCTATACAGATATTCGCAGAATCGGTCTGCAAGCCTCCTTCTAGTTTCACCTATATATGACATTGCACAACGCTTGCATATGATGGTATAGATGACGTTGCGGGACATAGATGTGTAGCTCTCCTCAATCACCTGTTGGATTTCAGTTTTGCGCAGTAAGCACATATTTTCTATCTATATTGCATCTATGTTGGATTTATTTGGTGTTTTTCTCTTTTGCTGATATGATATACAGACAATTAGGCAATCTCTCTGGCATAATGGTTAAGCCTTTTGCTTTGTGCTCAAAAGGTTTGAATCCAGCACACTATGTCTTATTTACATAGTATTTGTTCAGAAATCCCTGACGACTATCACTTGAAACTATGAGGTTACATGGTATCACAGAGACTAGAATGCTTACTACAGAATTGTCCTAGTTTTGCTGTTCACAGAATAACAGTTAACCTGTCAACCTGTCCCACAGGAGCTTCTTTGCAAAACAAGTTGTGCGGACTCCTAGAAGATCAAAAACAAATCGCTCTATATATGACCAATATTTGATTGGATGTTTAACATTGATCACAGAAGAAGAAGAATATGCTACGAGTGATACTTTTGGTTGGTTTTCTTATTCTATTATGATAGTAGTGCATATGGGATTACACAGTTAAGTCAGTCCTCTACATTTTTTCAACTCTTTTCACTTACAATAAACAATAAAATTTAGGTTGTGCACTAATACATTTGTTTTAAACAAAGAGCAGAGAAAACTCTTACCTTATTTTCTGTCAGAATCTGAAAGAAAACAGATACAAAAATAAAATACGATTATCATTTTAAGACACATTTAAGAAAATGAGAATTACTTTCTATAAAAATTTACATTTAAAATTGTTTTTCAATAATTTAAAAACTTTTTATTTTTCTTTTGCATTCCTTCTCAAACTCCTGATAGTTAGCAGGATGTAAACCAGATATCTGATGTAACCTAATTGAAATATGTAGGTCATTTCTTCTACCCAATGTAGTCGCATATATATTAACTGAAACACTTGCTCTACCCAGGCTCCAATGTACTTGCATATATTCAGTGAAACACTTGTTCTACCCAGGCTCCAATGCATGTGGTTGCGTCTGTGGGTCTCACCAATGACCCACTAGACATACCACCCATGCAACAGAAAACCTTAGTGGATGACATGCCGTTATATTGAGGTTATCTTCTTAGAGAAGCTTCATGGAATGTCATCTATACAATTATGCCTCTCATACTTTCATTTTTTTGTTACAATGTATTTTTATGTATGCACCCTCTGTGGTTGGGAGGGAGCCAGAGATTTGCTTCGCAGCAGTGGGGAGGAGGAAACTGACAGCACTGTTTTTTCCTATGGCTGAAACCCATCATAGAGGCACAGTGACCCAGGACGTGACAATCCTTTTGACTTGAACATTTGGTTGCATGCCTGGAGCAATAGAGAATTTCGGCATAACCAGTAGTCAATTGGTGGCAGGGAATGAGCACAGTGAACCCTATCTTGGCTACAGTGGCTGGGAGCAGTGCATAGGTTTAAACCTACCTTCCTGGAGGTGTGATAGTTGTTCTCTGGCTCTGTCCTGGGGTGGGATGAAAATCCAAAGACTTCCCAGCAATATAATGCCATTTAATGGCATTAGGTCAAAGGGCATGAGCTCATGGACCACTGGATCAGCAACCAACCAACCAACCCAGGCTCCAACATACATGCATATATTCAGTGAAACACTTGTTCTACCTAGGCTCCAATGTAGTTGCACATATATTCACTCGGTTCACTAATCATCACCATCATCAAGTGTCATCTCCGCAATGAAGGTTGACTGCAACAGACCTCCAACATCCCCTTTCTCTTGTTTTGGTGGTGTACTCTGCTAGACTGTTACCTGTCACTCATCAAAGTATTACAATACTTCAGATTTAAGAAAATGTCTGACTAGTTATGTGAACAATCTCTTTAAAATGTTAACAATCTGAACATGAAGAGCATCTCACCTTTGAACCCACTGTCCTTATAAATTGGTCAATAACCAACCATTTCTCCTTTACTTCATCAACTTGTTTGGTCTTAAGAGGATCACGAATTCTAATTTTCACTTCCAATTTTCCTCCAACAGATTTCCTTCCTTCCACCAGCTGAAACAGATAATAATAATATAAAAATAAAAAATAACACAATAACAATATATGAAGTGACATATTTTTTCCAGAAGGTTGTCTTCATTGTGGATACTCTGAACTTCTCTTTATCGCTCCCGTAAAGAGGACTGCATTGGCCAGAGACATATCCACATATGCTTTGATGTTGCTAGTCCACCGTCTTCTTCTTCTCTTTCCTGGCACTGTGTCTCCCAGAATCAGCCTTTCAATATCATATACCATCACGTCTCTTTAAGTGTCCAAATTACTGTAGCTTCCTTCTTATGATGGTATTTAGAAGCCACTTTTAATTTAGTTTAAGTAATTTCAAAATTTCAATATTATTTTTTTCTCTGTCCATGATATTCATAGGATCTTTCTGTAACAATATTAACAATAGTAATAATAATAATAGGGCCTATAACTCATCTAGGTTGTATTGTGACCACATTGAGGTCATTAGCATAAAGACAACCCATATAATAATAAAACCCATAACCCACTATGGTCACAGAATTGTCACATTAGAGCCATTAAACCAAATAGCTTGTCAGACATCTCTATCCTTGGTCATACAGACTAGTGGAGAAATAACATGCTAACTATTCCTTGATGTTATCACATCAAGATTTTCTTGATGGAAAATCAATGGAACTCCAATGGAAGCATTTCAGTGAGCAGAATTTTACTCAGTGTCACACATCTCTTCTCCAAAACTTATCTTATCAACAAGAATAAATAACACATCTAAATAGCATTGTTTTGTGAGATATATCTGGGTAGAACCTTGTTCCCTGCATGCTGCTGGAACTTGAAAGGGGAACAAAGAACAACAATACAGTAACCTGCCAAGTGTGTTGTAAGAAGCAACTAAGGAGGTTTGAGGATAAAGTTAGCTGTACATCCCATTCGTCAAAGTTACCTAAACCATGCAGAAGCCAGATGTCTTAGACCAAAAGTCACAAATACCACAGCTAAGCTGTAAATCATGACACAATGCATTCTATTTTCTGGACTACATCCTACTAACCAGCAGGAATTTTAGAATGCCTGCAGCAGAAGAAGAATAATCTTGTTACAAATATTTATCTCAATAGTTGTCTGGTGTTAGGATGCACTAGAGTTACACTAATTGCGTACATGATATTTCTTCTAGGCCTATCAAGGTGAGACATCAAGTAGTACAGGTGAAATAATATTTCAAAATTGTCAACAATGACGACCGGACTATAACCTGCTAAACTGCAGGAGTTTGAGAACAAACGAAGAAGAACAAGAAGCAATAGGAAGAGGCAGCTGAGTTAATTATGGCAGTTAAGGACACATTACAATGTAATGAAAAGGATGCTGAAAGAAACAATTAAATAATGTAGATGTTCAGAGAATTCTAGAAATAATAGTGTCGAAGGGAGAGAGAAGAAAGTGCATCCACTCTGGAAAGATCTGAAGAATGCACAACCCACAGCCCCCTAAGAAACAGAACATACACCTTTAAAATGGTTGATGGACTGGCAAGTTTAGCATTTATGGAAATGCCCCCAGTAGGGTGATTCTAATTCCTAATCAAGACAAAATTCTCAATAGTATATTACAAATATAATCAAAAATGAAAATATAAACAATTAAGCATCTCTGTAACTGTTATTTTGTGTGCAACAATTTGGTGTGCAAACTTAAATCACAACTTTCATAAACAATTAAGCATCTCAGTAATTGTTACTCTGTGGACAATAATTTGGTGTGCAAACTTACATCATAACTTTCATGAACCATACATTGGTTTTCTAATGGCTGCAGCTTCACATTAACAGTTCCCAACAGTTTGTCCCCCTTGAAAAAGCCTCTAAAGATAAAGAGATAAATATGATATGACATTTAAACACAATGTTTTCTGTCTCTAGAAGCATCTTTGATCCAGGAGTGGAAAATTAAATAAGTTGTACAATATTAGAAATAAAAAGTGATCATCGGAAACAATGGTTCTCAATCTTTTATTTAACTGTGACCCTCTTTTCTGAAAATTTATTTTTCTGGTAGCCCCTGGATACTAAATAAAAAATCACTGACTGTCTTTAGAGCCAATGCCTTTTATAGTTTATTGACATATAATACACGTATAATAACATTTCAAAATAACTACCATTCTGTGGTTTCCCCCCCCTTCTGGCAACCACATGGGGAGCTCTGTAGCCTAGTTGATAGTGAGCTTGTTTTCTATCACTGGGTTACAGCGTGCCAGGTTTGAAACCTCATCTGGACAAAAAAGTCCAGGTTGTGATTTTTCGCTTGACCACTCCTCTAGTGGACTCAGTTGTAAATGAGTACCTGATGCATGAGTTAGGGGAGGTAAAGACAGCAGGAAGGGACCTGGCCACCCCACCTAATAGTTGCTATGGCTTAGTACATAAAGAGTTATCTTCATCCCCAATGGCAGGTTGCTGCCATGGGACATACCTTTACTCCCCCCTCCTATTCAGGACTGTGGCTCCCCATTTTCCTCTACAGTCCACATTGAGAACAACTGATCTGTAACATTTAATATATATATATATATATATATATATATATATATATATATATATATATATATATATATATATATACTCAAAAAGATAACAAAGGGCATAGAGAATCATTTTAATTGTACTCGGGTTCCCCATATGTGCTCAACCCGTCTCAACGAAGTAGCATGCCTGTCACTCAGAAAGAGTCTATTCATAACACATAACACTGTAGATTCAAGCGATAACTCAAAAGGATCTCTGCAAAAAATTCACTTGTAAACAAGACCAGAGATCAAATCCACAACCTCTTGAGCACAAGTTAAATGGCTTAACCATACATGCCAGTGAAATCACCTATTCAATCTGTAATAGTGCTATTAAATATAATTGTTGAAGCATGTTCCAAGTTGTTGACTCGGTGGTAGAGTCTATAGTGGACATTTCCCACAAATTAATTTAGTTAAATTAGCTCATAGTTTGATAGTTAATCGTCCACATTGTACTGGTGATAGAATTGAATATATTAGTGATTGTATGATAGTTGATCGTCCATATTGTACTGGTGATACAATTGAATATATTAGTGATACCTAAAAATTTATCAATTGTTGAAAAAGCAATGTCCCATACTGGATATGTTTCTTTATTTAATTAATATGTTCCTGGTTGTTAGTTTATAAATAGACATTTTAGCACTCTTGGAAGATTCACTTGTACTCGCGGACGCACACGCACAGCGAATATCAAAGCGTACACTTCTAACTAATAGTTACCAACATCTGCTGGTTAAACACACTCTACCAACTATAGATTTCAGAGATGCAAACCATTTAGATCTTTTGTTTCCAGCACAACTACAGCCATATCCAAAAGTGTATAGGAAACTCTCATAAGGTGCTAGAAAAGAGGCCAACATTGTCATACAAAGATGTATGCAAGTCAACAATGACTGCATTTGTCATTACTTCTGACAGCTGGGAAAAGCTGACAGAAGATCACACCATATGGAGAACAAGTCTGTGTAATGCTGCTAAGACATGTGAGAATTCGCTACACAGCAGAGCAGAAGAACAACGGTTATTCATATCAGCAATGGAATTTTACACGTTTATTCTCTAACAAATCCAATCACTAATGAATTGGAAGATTTGGGCCATGATACACTTGTTTGGATCGGACCCAATTCACTCCATCTTTCAAGTTGAATAGAATTCTCTGAACATTTGCTCATTTAATATTTCTTCTGCCATTCTACAAAATATTTATGATTTAATAAATGATCATTCTAGCTTCTTCTTTTAACTTCTTCTGAAGTTTAAAAATAATTATCAAATAATAAATCTTTAATTCATCATAAATGTTAATGACAGAAAAATCAAATAAATCTTTAATTCATCATAAATGTTAATGACAGAAAAATCAAATAAATCTTTATTATTCATATTTTTTCTGTACACTGATTCAGTCTTACAATATTACCTTTTGATATATATATCTAACTTTAGACTTTTCCTTTCCACAAATCTCAAAAGTGCTTTTGATTTCCGATTGAACTGCAGTTTAAATGTCTCATTATATTCTGAAATATAAACACAAATTTATTTGGCATTGTTAATAAATAGCCTTACATAGTGGCTAAAGTATAAATTATTCTGAGTAACAGCGAGGAGCAGGTTAAAAGAATTATCCAGAAGTACATTTAAAATAAAAATGGCCAAAATTTATGTAAAAATACTCTTTCAAAAATATCCATTTTCAGTGATACAGATGAAATTAGAAAACTCATTACCTGCTATTTCTTTGATGTTATCCAGAATTTTCTGTGTATTTCTCAGCTCGTTTCTCCTTCAAGTGTTTCCTAGTCTAATTACTATTTTACTAGCAAATGACTATCACAAAACTAAACTTAATCATCAACAATATTATTAGCAGTTTTTTTCACAAAGAAACTCCATACATTTGTCCTACCTGGATTGATTGTATCTTTTACAGTGCCAGTGCTTCCTGTCTGTGGCTCCTCCTAAATAAAATATGAATATGTTTTGATATTATTATCATTATCACAAAGGTAGGCAACAGTCATACCATTTCGAGATTATGTGCTGTTTGTGCATCAATGGTTGGAAATGATAAATCTTCAGTACTGTCTGTCTCTCATTCTACCGCTATGCTTTGACAGTAACTGTTTGCTTAATCTCTTGATAATATCCTTCATCCTATTTGCAACTTGTGTTTTGCTTATGATATTGATCTTATAGCTGGGTCTGAACAAGCATTGTAAGACTTAACAGCAAAGTTGGAAAAAGTTACCAGTAAGTACAGAATGGAAATCAATACAGATAAGAGCAAAATCTTGGTTAACAGCAGAGACACAGAAAATCAGACTAACATCATGATGAATGGACATAAGCTTGAGGTGGTGAATACATTCAAATACCTTGGATCCAGTATATGCAGCGATGGAAAATACAAAGCAGAACTAAAAATAAGGCTGGAGATGGCTTTAGCATCCTTGTCAAGACTAACAGTGATTTGGAAAAGTAACATCAGTGTTGGAGTGAAAGTCAAACTGTGTAAGTCACTTGTGCTTTCTGTTGTGCTGTATGGTTGTGAGAGTTGGACACTCACTGTGGACATGGAGAGAAGATTACAGGCTTTTGAGTACAAATGCTAGACAAATTTCCTATAAGGAACATAAGACAAATGTGTACGTAAGAAATAAAGTAGAGATGTGTGCAGGTGTTCAGGAACCATTGCTTTCAATAATGAAACGACGAAAACTAGCTTGGTTTGGACATGGGTCCTTGTCAAAATGATACTGCAGGGAACTGTCAAAGGGGGAAGAAGCAGAGGAGGACAAATAAAGGCATGGACAGACAACATCAAGGAATGGACAGGACAAGATATTTCCACACTTATCCACTTCGCTTTGGAAAGAATTTGCTGGAGGATTCTGTGTGCTGAAGCATCCAATGGAGTACTCCTACGACCCTAAAGGGTTACGGGTTGATTGATCCTTCAAAGTTGTAGAGCTTTCTTCTCTTTTAAAAAAAATAAATTCAGAATGCAGGATGTAGTCTGGAAACAGAATGATCCATATCGTGGTTGACATCTTGGCTGCAATATGACCACAAAATGATAAATATTTTGAAAAATTAGTACATTATATGTCAATAAACCATATTTATATTATGAAGACCTTTGTTGTCTTTCAAATGTCTTCTCATTATTACGTCTTTTTAAAAAAAAACCACACTGCTATTTTACTTAGTTAGTCGTCAGATCATCATCACTTCAAAATGGACACGTCCATAGTTGCTCCGATCTCTGCCTTAGTGTATCCGCCATTACACTTCTGTTGACAGTACCAATCCTCTGCTGGTTGACTATCATTCCTCTGCATCCTACAAAATGTTCACCTCTAGCAACACGCATTTCAATACCTGATCTTTAATCCTGGCCATTGAAAAGGAATTATCCTCCACACTAGTCTCACTTTCACGTGCTATATCTCTTATGGAGTTCAAAACGTCAGCTCAATGCAATGCCTCATCACCCTGTGCCACAATTGCGCATGACACCAGTTGATCTGCTCTTTCACTGTCTCAACCACCCACATGTCCCAGCATGAAAATAAATGTAACTACTTTCAGCCTTACCTTTCTCAAGGCCTCAATTCATTGTTCACGAGCAAGATCCACTTGTACCTTCCTAATCATACTCATAGAATCACTCAAGATGCAGACCTTTGTTACTTTCTGTGCGTCTACCCACTCATATGCCCTGGTCACCGCCATAATCTCCATGATCATGATACTCATAGTCACAGTAAAGGCCTCACTCAAGTTTTGAAATCTGTGGGCAGACATATCCATTTCCACACCTGCTGCCACATCTCGCACTCTGCACACACTTGGAATAACATCCTCAGCACATCCAATTCATAACTTCCGTCTCTCCAGTCTGCTACCTTTAACTTTCTGTATTTCGGAATGCAATGGGTATTCCTTATCTTCATGTATTTCTTCTTCTTCATCATCATCTTTATGTATTTGAAGGTACGCTCATGCACGGCAATACTGTAGTCTGTGATCTGCCGTTGGACAGTCAAGTAGGTATCGCATAGCTCTTGTTGATGTTTCTCTTGTGCACCCAAGAATGATGACAGTGACAAGATATATAGGGCATTTATGGGTACATTACAAAGTGATGAAAGAGAAAGCTCGATGAGATAATGTGTATTTTGAGAGAGTTATAGAAATAGGAGTTACCAAAAAATGAGGGGAGAAAGTGCGGGAAAAAAAATTTGTGTAAAAATTATGCCATTGCACACAAAAAAAACAAAAACAACTCATAATTACGGCACGTATGGCACATAGTATAGTAGATCTTTTGTTATCTAATAATTGTTCTCTTGTTTTCTATTAATCAGCTCATACACATTTATTATTCACAGCTTTTTCTCGTAAATAAATTACAACAAATACTCACAGTTGGAAATGCAAATTCATACTTGACAACTGTATCCATGTCTTTCTCTGTAAAACCTGTTTTAAAAAAAGATACATGTTTTTGTTATTTATATTTAACCTTTAGTGTGCTGCCACAGAGTACATATGACAACAGTTTACACTATCTAAAATATCTGCGGTTGAGTGTACAAGTCCCACAAAGGCCCTGTTGTCAATTAGACAAGGTCCTCTGAAATCAATTTAAAAAAAAAAAAATTAAATTTTTATTTGAGTACTGTTGGTATGGATAAGTGATCGTGGCTACATGTTTTAGCTGTTGTTATTAGTGTGTAATTTGTTGTTATATTATAAGAATGTTTGTGTATTCATTTAAAAACACAAAAACAATATGTAACAGGGATGCTACATGTGTGCGTGGAAAATAATTACGTTGGGTGTCAGCCTAGACCTAGTGTTGACCGAGCTGACATTATATGCGATTTCTTCATGTTTTATTAGTTTTTTCAATCCATATTATATTAGTTAGATATATATATATATATACAATAAGTATAGGTATTTAGGAGGATTTTATCAATGTTACCACACATTGCTCAAGTATTAGGGTTGCCGAGAATATATATTTGCGATTTTTAAATAGCATTTTGAGATTTTCCCCCCAATTTTTAACTTCACAACTTGCTCACAACTGTCATATCACACATACAGCAACAACAAAAACATGATTATATTCACTCCTTTATTTACATATGCAAAAATTATTTTGATATCTTTTAAAACAAAAAAGTTATTGTGTTTTCAAAACACCCACCATAAATACAGCAAATTTTAACAAAAAGATTTCAGGCCCCAGTGGGATATTGTGTAATTTTAATTCAGGCTCTAAAGGTTAACTACCTACCTACTAAAGGTAAAGGTAGGTCCCATGGCATCTGCCATCGGGGATGAAGATAACTCTTCATGTACTAAGCCGCAGCAACTATTAGGTGGGGTGGCCAGTTCCCTTCCTTGCTGTTTTTTACCTTCCCTAACTCATGCGTCAGGCACTCATTTACAGCTGAGTCGACTGGAGGAGTGGTCGTGTCAAGTGAGAAATCACAACCCGGATTTTTTTTTAATGTCCGGACGTGGTTTCGAACCTGGCACACTGTAACCAGATGATAGCAAGCAAGCTCGCTATCCACTAGGCTACCGAGCTCCTCAACTATATAATAGAATATACCTACTATAGATAGAATATTATTACTGAACATATTTACATCGAGGTCATAGTGACTGTATGACCAGAACAGCAACTACTTTTTGATGGTCAAAAGCTTTGATATAGCCAAATTCAGTATCCAAGGTTGAAAGTAGTTTACCTCGCCATTAAAGGTACATTATAGTTAACCAAATTGTTTCTGAACTATAAATACATATTTATCCTATACTGTCGTCAGTGTCTTGACAGGGCCCAAAGAATAGCAACGCTGTTTACCTTTCATGCATTTAATTAGTGGGGACACTAAGTAGATTATGAAGTGGAGTTGGCTGCCCGATGCCGATTAAGTCAAAGTGACCCAGAAGCTAAGCTGAAGTCGGAAATGTCAGGCCGATAGGCTACAGAAAAATTGTAAACCATAACACAACACATTTTTTTACCCCAGACTACATCCTGCTAAACTGCAGGAGTTTGAAAACAAACACAGAAGAAAAAGAAGATCCCAAACATTAAGTAAATAATGATTTAAACTGAACAATAAACAATAATTACAGTTCCAACTATATCATAAAAAGCAGTGCTAATTACATAAGAATTATGATGAAACTATGTCATACAGGCAAAATTAAACACGTATGTTTTTTATATATATATATATATATTGGAAGAAAACTTCAATCATGGTTGGATTTGTAAACATCTCATCTGTATTTTTTTGTGTGGTAGTGGAGTACCACAGCACAACACATTCTGTTTTCCGGACTACATCCTGATAATCTGCAGGAGTTTGAGAATAAAGAAGAAATGGATATGAAACCTGATAAATCGTTTTGCAAATTAAATGTGACACCCATGAGGATATAGTGTCTAGCTTTAACAAACTCAACTTGGTTTAACTTTTTCATTGTTTGAAAACTGATCATTCATATTGTACTGGCAATGCAACTAGTACCTACAATGTTAACATTAGTTAAGAATTTATGTCCTATAAATGGCATATCAAATTTAAAAAAACAATTTGTTTGTACTTTATTGTTTTACATGCAGGGATGACAGAACAGAAACTGTACCTGAAGGCAAGTTATACTGAATTCCTCTAACTATTGTCAACTCCAAATCAGTGTCTCCTAACTCAGTGTTACACCTGTGAAAAATAAATCAGCTCATAAAATTCATTAAAATAAAGAATACCAAAGAAACACAAGCCTGGAGCTCACAGTAAGACTCAATCATCTGGCACAGGGTACAAGAGTGACATTTTTATAACTTTCTCATCATTCTCACATCTTCATCATTATCTGACAAAAATAAATGATTACGTCTCCAATAAATAATGCATTTTAAAACCAGAGTATATGTGCCTTCCAATATGAAATTTTATTTATTTATTTTTATGTTTGTAACTTATTTGTATGTTCTTTTATTTTAATTTTTTTTTAATTTTTATGCTTGGAACTAATTATTATATTTCAAACTTTTTATGCTTGAAGCTCATGTTTAACTTATTTTCAGAAGAGCAATCAAGAACGAGGCAATGACAATGGATATTAACACTACCCAAGAACTACAACCGCTTGCAGTAACCGTAAAGCATGAAGAAACACGACTTCTGCCCTATGTGCCGCTCTTGGCACCAAAGAAACAAACTAACTAATTTTATTTTAGAAACAGATTTTTATGCTTGAAGTTTTTTTCTATCTGTAACTTATTTTTACCGTAGGTACTTATTTTTATGTTTGAAACTTTTTTATGTTTGGAACTTATTTCTATGTTAGAAAGTAATTTTAATGTTTGGAACTTTTATGTTTGACTTATTTTTACGATTGGAACTTCTAGTATTACAATAAACGATTAAACTTAATTTCCACAAGATACTCACTGCACCATAGAAAATGTTCGTGACTCATAATGAAACCGTGGAATTGGATCGCCATGTCTGTGTGCACTTTTTAGAGATTCTAGGTCACGACGATTATTCTGTTCTAATTTCTGAAATCTTAGACAAAATATGGATTATTATTACAAACATTTTTTTTAGAACCAATCAATCAGGTACTTCTAAGATGAAATTATTTTAATATCACACAATGGCAATACTTATACAGCCATTTATACAGTGTGGCTAAATGTGGTCTATATTGATATCTCAGAATCGTTACTTGCTTAGAGTTTGAGTCTTTGGGTAAGAAAGAAAGCTCTGAAGGAAGCACCCCTTTGTGTATAGGAAACAAGAACTTCCACACCTGTAATACCTGGGAAACAAAAGGAAAAAAATATCATCATTGTGAGAGAAGTGGTTAGCAAACAGAAATGGGGGAGGGAGGGGGCGCCATTCCATAAATTATGTCCATAATTATGCAGAAATTTGTATTCCCCCCTTCCTTCCTTTCCTATCAACAACAAATATCAGGAACTCACTTTACTGAATTATATCAAAAATGTTTAACCACCACACTCAAAAATTATTTTTTATCTGAAGAAATAGCCCAAAAAACCCCATTTTACTTACCAGTTTCAGAAAAATGTTTCACGTTCAAACAATTTACATTTAATTGGGGCATAAAGACAGTAATGTTGCCATTAATTTTGGCAAGCCCTGCCCCCATGGCAACAACTGTTGAACTTGTTCAGACCACTTACCCCAACAAATTGTTGATCTAATTTATGGACAGCCCAAATCACCATATCATAAACCTGGCTAATGTAAACAATGTTGTTTTCAAACGTAAAAAAACAACTGGTTGTGTGTCTATTCATCTATGTGACATATCCTTACAGAACATTGTCCTCAATGCCACTCTATAATCAGTTCTGTGCAAGCTGCCCATCCTCTTCCAATGTCATGTTTAGAAGGTCTCTGATATCGTGTGTTCATCATAGCCTTGGTCTGCCTATTGTTTTCCTTCCTGAGAAATCTTTCAAAATCAGTTTTCATATATCAGGAATATGTTAAATAGCATTTTTTTAAAGTAGTTTTGAGGAGCCTGTCTTCTTCAATCTTTAGGTCTATGCAGAAGTCTGGGTAAGTTGCTAGATTAATCTTTCTATCCATAATATTCTTAGGACTTTTCTATAACATTTCATTTCGAATGCCGATATTTTCTTTTTATTATGCATGTCATTGCCTACATCTTACAACCATATGTTGCCACTGGAAAAATATAGCTTCTAATAGTTTGCATGCCATATTTGTAATTTGTGTTGCTTTTTTAGGGCTATTACTAATCTCTTTCTGCTGAGCAATCTCCTGTGGTGTTGATGGCTGACCTGAGATATTCAGAGGTGGTGACACTTTCTAGTTGTTCTTTGTGAATGACTATTGTAGGTATGTTTAAATGCATTATTTTTGTCTTTTTTGCATTGAGGAAAAGATTTTCTTCTTCGCTGTGATGTTTATTTGACATAAACATGTGTTCTAACCTGCAGGGCTCCTTGATAGGGTGATTTCAACTGCGTATCTAATTTATGGAATATTATATCCTCTGATATTAAGGGAAAACTTTTCATAACGTGAGTCTTTGGGTCTTCACATACATTTCACATGTTTTCTGCATATATGTTGAACAGATGTGGTGAGAGGATGCATCCCTGTCTGACTCCCTTTAGGATTTCAAACAAGTCAGATGTTTCCTCCTCAAAGCGGTCAGAAGCATGTTGCTCCTGTTACAGCATTTTAATGATTGATATGAGATGGTGAGGGAAGCCATGTTTTTCTGGTTGTGTACCAAACAGCAATAAAAAATCACAGAACTTATTATATATATTCAATATTTGGTAAAGATTTGATATCATGATGTGGTGAGACTGTTGTAAGCATGAGGTTGTCATGAGTGATATATACAGTGTGGCCTACACTGCTACTGTCACTATTACTAAAGCAACAATATACATGTTTTAACAAAAGATATAATGAATGTTGCAGAAAGATGGTTCAATACAGTGTTTTTCAACAATGAATAGATGATCTCAAACTTTCAAGAACACATTTTTGCAAACATTCATATCTCCTATACCCCTACAACATTTATACCCACCATAGATTACCGAGAATTTCCTATCAAACTAGATTAACCAATTTACAGAATTGGAAAGGCAACACATCTGGCCTTGGAACAACAACTGACACTCTCACCTCGAAATGGTGAGTGTGGATACTAACATCCATCATTCACATGGGAAAGGAAAATAGAATTCTAAAATAACATATATGAAATGTTCATATACTAAAAATTTTTGCTAAATATATTTCAGTCTGCAGTGCACATCTGCACAAACTACCAACACACACATAACAGGGTAAGATGTGCTCCCAATATCTGTGATAGCCTAAAAATTCTCCCTGCCATTTCTAAACTGCCCACAGCAGAATGACAGTGTCCTGTTGAGAATGGCTTAAAAGAAATATTTCAATAATAAAAGTTAACAGGACCAGATACTAACCTTGCTGCTGCAGGCACATCTCCCATTTTCTGGTAATGTTGAGCATTTGTCACACTGATCTTTATGGATTGGGGGGAAAACAAAATAAGCAATGAACAAGATGGAAAACAAATGTTGTATTATTTATTGTCTATCTTGAGGTGGATGTTCCGCAACCGTTGCCATCTTGGTTGCATTATATCCATGTTTGTGCACTTCATCACAATATTTCTTACCCTTCTGTTTCTTAGTTTTCCTCTATGTCTATATTCAAATTTTCTTTTGTTGCAGGCACATGATGCTAGTTGGTTAGAATTCATTCTTTAAAGGTGCATAAACACAAGATTAGTTGTTTTCTGATAAATTCATTATTTCATGAATCCCTTTTAAAAAAACTTAATTTAGTTATAGCATACATTCATCCAACTCTGTGGTGGTGTGATACAGAGCCATTCTGTGGCAGTCAAGGTACCGGGTTAAGATCCCAACACAGGCAATTGCGCATCTGGACCATTCAGAAAGCAATGGCAAACTATTGAACATGTTTATATTGCCTAGAGAATCACTACAGCCAACAAAAGCTGGATTGATGGCTACATCCTGAATAAGATATGCTACTAATTTTTTTATATTATATTTCTGATGTCTTCAGTTAAAGCCAATGTAGAGGTCCTTGAAGATGCTGGAGTAAAATGACAAATTATACTTGATTCTTGATTGTTTATTAGAAATTGACCTCACAGAATGTGGGGCATTCCCATAAGCGCTCCGCCCTCTGTTCCAGTAACCATCCGACTCGATCTGACAGCAGGATTTGTGTGGACAAATTATAGCAAACATTAAAAGCAGACATCCAAAGATTTTTAGGACATGTGATGACAAAAACAAAACTTGAACATTTGCTAACCACCAGAAAGATTAAGTAAATTCAAGTAGGAAGCATAAGGATAAATGAAAAAAGTCTTCTTAACTCTACCGGAAATTGAATCAGGTTGATCCTAGCAGCACCGAATCAACTTGCAACTCAAGTAAACAGGTTTTCTGTACTTGGCCAGCCATATCCCCTCAAAAAGATGTCATCAAGATTTGTAACACAGCCACATGCAAAAACATCAAGGAGAGAAGAGAAAAAAAGGAAAATAAAAAAGAGAGAAGTTGCGGAATGTATTGTGACTGTTGTACAAGAGAATATCACTAACTGAGCTTATTAACAACACAAGAGACAGAGAGCTGTGGAGAATCATGATTGCCTATGCCACTGAGCATGGCACTTAATGATCTTCAGTCCATATTTAGTACTCTCAAAATTTCTGAGACTACACAAAATTTACCACAAGAACTGCACAATAGATATAATATTTTACTAAATTTTTTACTACATATTTTACTACAGAGATAATCAAAACAATCACAAATCACCAAAACAAGATGATTACTAAATCATAAACAGATCTGAGCAAGTAGTGTCTTTCTATGCTTGGCTTTTCAAAACAGGTGCTACAGACATTTGTTAAGAATTAGCTACATAGAAAACAAGACAAATATATTTGTCCGGCAGCAAATAAACAAACTTGCAAATATCATTTTTGGCAGTGGTGAATTGGCATAAACTTGTTTGGTTTAGACATGTAATGAGATATGACTCACTTCCTAAAATTATTTTATAAGGAACAATCAAGTGTGGAAGGAGGAGAGGGGCACTGAAATCGAATTGATAACATCAAGGAATGATCTGGGGGTGATTTTATTACAGTCGTAATATGGTTGAGGTTAGAGATGTTTGGATGGCATTTTGTGCCGATATATCCAGTGTGGCACCCCTTTTTCAGTTATGGGTCTTATTATTATTCTATGTCCCAGAACAGGGCACATTCAACTCTGCTGTCACATGTATACAAAATTCAATATTTCTAGCACAGTCACACCAGACCAAAGAGCACATACTTATAGAGTGTCTAGAATATGAAATACTGTGGCAAATACACTAGCCCAGAGAAAGAAACGCCGGAAGTAAAATGTTACAGACCTTTGTATTAGTTACAAAACAGTCAAGTTTATAGAAATGATGTCCTGTTGATGATATAAAAGCGGATTGAATAGCAACATCAAAAAACTGGAAAGAAATAAAAATTCTAACAAAATAATAGGTAACAGGACAAACATTCAGTCTAGCATTTATTCAGTGTCCCGGGGTGCCAGTTATTTGAGCAGCTTCATTTTTCTGTGTGCATAACATTTATAATTTAAAACTGTAACCACCGACTACATGACTGTAGTTTGAAATATTCCTGAGACTAATGGGAATTGAACTAGTTTAATTTATGGCCTATTCATTAAAGATTGTAACAATAGAAATAACATTACAGACATTTTCATACATGATCAGAATGAAATTATTATGCTATGATTAGGAATGCAAAATTTTATTTGACACAAAATTAAATATCTACATATACTTCTGATTTATATTCTTTCACAATCTGTGTGCGAAGTATTGAACCTGATATGTCTTGTTTGGGCTCTAAAGGGGAGCAAAGAATAGAGACACTGTTTACCTTTTACCTTCCATGTTGATGGTAAAAAGGTGACCAAGGAGGTTTTGGGGTGGAATTGGCTGTCTCATCCCTAATAGGGTCAGAGTGGCCCAAAAGCCATGCTTAAATCAGATGCTTCTGGTCAAAATGTACAGATATCTAAGCTAAGGTGTAAACTATAACACCAACACATTCTATTCCCCGCACTACATCCTGCCAACCTGCAGAAGTTGACACTATGGCACAGAGGGAACATTGAACATAGAAGGAAAAGTACAGAAAATTAAAATGCAAGAGATATATATGTTGTACGCTATCTATGGGTAGGACTCACAGACAGAAAGTAGTCTAAAGTTGGAGCAACACAGTCCCATTGTTGTTGTTGAACCATGCGTCTGCACCTATTCTCACATGGCTATGCTAAATATCACACATGGCAGAGGAGCACAGAAGGAAAGCTTTAGTGTGCTTGTATGCAATAAGGAATTACTAAAATTGAAAGAGAGTAAAGACAGATTACACAGATATTTAACATAATTAAGATTATGATATATATTTGGACCAACCCTAATTTGCCTGACGAGATCTTCGTTCAATGTTTTATAAACCTCCTCTCTGTCGCCTGTAGGTTGACAGTCATCAGCTGACACAACAACAAACTTGTCTGCATCTTCTGATTCAATTGGTGATGGTGGAACCTGAAATAAAATAAATAAATTACAATATTTGTAACAAGAGTATCTGCTGTAGAACTTGTTTTTTTCATAGGTACCATATCTACAGGTCAGCAGTAAGAGCATAGGTACCATATCTACAGGTCAGCAGTAAGAGCATAGGTAACATATCTACAGGTCAGCAGTAAGAGCATAGGTAACATATCTACAGGTCAGCAGTAAGAGCATACACCATGAGAGTGCAAACAGCAAAAGGCAGAGGAAGACCTAGAAGAAGGTGGAATGAAGGGGTTACCAATTTTCAGAGGCATCACAATATAACTGCACATTAGAGATAAAAGTTTCATATCCCAAAACTGATTTTCATTCAATCCTGTGACACCTTACAGCAAAAGCAGAGAAAAGACAATATAAATAGTTATCTGCATTATCACCCATAACAAATTTAGCATGATTTTGAGAGGTAAAAGATTTATGTGCGTTATGTAGTTTCCAAACATGCCATGATAAATGAAATTCATGAAATGATGTCTCTGCTAGGCAAAACTTGGAAAAGGGTAATGAAGATTTGCTAATAACTTATTACTAACAGTGTGTTACCAATGATTAGCAAATCTTCATTACTCTTTTCCAAGTGTATCCTGTCATAACTGACCAATCTGTTTTCTTCAGAACTTTCTGAGGTATAACTATATTACAGAACCAGCATGACATTAGTTTCAACAAGCATACTTGAATAATAATCTGAATAGCCCTGCCATGACATTAGTTTCAACAAGCATACTTGAATAATAATCTGAATAGCCCTGCCATGACATTAGTTTCAGCAAGCATACTTGAATAATAATCTGAATAGCCCTGCCATGACATTAGTTTCAGCAAGCATACTTGAATAATAATCTGAATAGCCCTGCCATGACATTAGTTTCAGCAAGCATGCTTGAATAATAATGTGAATAAACTGTGTCTACCGCAGGTCTCCCCTATTCTAAATATAGCATCATTGCGTGCACATATACTTTAAATATAGTATGATTTAATGTGCCAACATGAGGTCATTTTTGTGCAATTTAAAAAAAAAGTTTCTTTGTAAAATAAATATGTTTGCAATAGCTAATTTTCAACAATTCATTATTAGTTCTAACAGAGTATTATACAAATAATACAGCCTAATCCTAACTCTAACAGCTTATTCTCTAATCCTAACACTGCTACAACAAACTTACCTGTGATAGATCAACAGGTAGACCACTTTCACATGCATCTACCATTGGTTCCATGCCCTGGAAAAAAAAGAGTAACACACATTAAACATGTGAGGTGGTTTCAAACATTGTAAGATGATTATTTTATAAAACTCATATCAATACAATTATTTATATTACACATAAGGTGTCAACTAGTATAGGTTTTTAAGTATTTAAAAAAAAATATATGTAACTTGGTGTTAAATTCCCTAATAATTAGTACTACCCCATATGTCTTTAACTTGCGTGCTCATATTGATAAAAAAAAATAAAAAAAATTAGGGGGGTTTCTAAAAAACATTTGTGTGATGTTTTCTTTATGCTAAAGACATTTTTATTGAAATAAGGAAATAAATTGTTAAAAAAAAGATTTATTAAAAAATATTTTGGCAACAAAGATTATATTTCCTTCAAGGAGATAGCTGAGATGTACTGGTTAGGTACATGTACTTGTCTTGTGTTCAGGAAGTCATAAGTTTACTATCTAGCTTTGACATCTTCTTTACAAGTACATTTTTTTTTGAAGGTCCCGGAAGATTTTCGCTTGAAGTTATACAGTCACATGTTATTGGTGGTACTTTCAACAGGAACGTACATCTCTTTTACAGAAATGGGGAAATCTGAGAACAATAAAGTCAATCATCTGCATCTTCTTTGTTTTGAGTACTTCATAACAGTTCCCATCTGCAACTGCACACTTTTGTCAAAAACTCACATACATTGAAAATGCTCCTGAAATTCATTGTTTTATAGACTTGCAGCTGCTTTGTTGCAGTGGGTGGGTGGGGGAGAGGAGGAGGGAAGAGACACACAACATTCTCATTCTTCTAGAAAGATTATCCTTTCATCACTAATTTGTTATGAAGACCAGCATGCTACAGGATTGATAAACATTCATACTCTTAACCATATACTGAAAGAGACTGAGCACTTATCAGAACAAGCCCAGAGTGCGGTAACGCAAGCCTTTAAATACTCAGCATAAGGAAACTAAAAAAAAACATTGCCATGTTGGGAGAATATACAGTGGCTCCATTTGCGTAGTAATAACAATAGATGGGATATATTTTCTATTTCATTTCTAAATCATAATACTACTGTGCGATCCCTAAAACTTCACAAAACGTATGCTACTATATGCTATGATTCTGCTGTGAATCTCCTGCAGAGAGCATAAGACAAATTTGTACCAAAGAAATAAAATAGTGATGTAGGTGATTATGATGTGATTCAATAGTGAAAAGATGAAAGCTATCCTGGTTTGTACTTGTATGCTGACATGATTCCCTGTCAAAAATTAGCACTAAAGGGAACAGTTGAAGGTGTAAGAATCAGAAGAGGACAAATAAAAGCATGAACAGACAATATCAGGGACTGGGCAAGACAAGATCTTTCCTCACCCAATCGCATGCATTGTTGAAGATATAAATCGCTTAAGAACTGTGCTGAAGCATCCAATGTGGTACCCCTAAGGTCCTGACGGGTTACAGGTTTATAGAAGGTTTATACTGCGAAATAAAATTTACTTCTATTTATGATTAGGAAGAAAATGTTATATCCCAAATTCCTTAAAAGGACCACCTACTTTCATCATACGAATATATTTCTTAGCCAATTCTATGTCATGACTTTTCTTAGCATTCATGGCTGCCTGTTTGAACTCCTCCATCCTCTCTTTAAGGAACGCCAGCTGCTGTTCCTGTCTAGAATGAAGACTTTTGCGGTTTGCTGGGGAGTGATCAGTTTTATAAATTGTGAATAAATACAATTAAATATATTTAAAGTAAACATCTTAACATTACCTTAATATTATCATAATAATAATTAAACCACATCCTGCAAAGGGAGTGAACTGTTTTTCACCTATTGTAGAACATGTAAGTACAATCATAAGTTAAATAGTATGGACAAGCTAGCTTGGACAAGCTGGGATTGCAGGACTAACTCACTAGTTAATATCTCAAAAAGACTGACAAAAATTAACTTATGCAAAATAAATACTTTGTATTTTTACACCACCTTCAAAAAGATCCATTATGAAATTGTGTGGTTTCATGCTGTTATAATAGAAAGATGTGTCCTATCTATTGATAGACCATTTAGAATTGTTTTATAAGCACGGCCAATGGTTGAGAGGCTAGAACAATGAGGTCAAATAAATCTTGCTCCACTATCGATAAGGCTAGATACACCCTTGAGAAGCGTTATATATTGCAGTATGGTACACTCAAGCCATGAAAACTACGATAATGTAAAATTGCCACCAGCATATTATCATAGTTGTTATCACTTCTTAATTTTGTTACTGCTGCACTGACAACCTTGTCGGTTATCCTCTGACAGTGTCAAGAATTGTGGACTCAATACAAATTATTCATTCACTAGATATGTTGTTTTGTTATTTCATTTGTTTCCAGTCCTAGCTGTTTTGTTAGAACTCCATATTTTTCAATGTTAATTTCTACAATACTTCATTGCAGCCGTAGTTTTTTCTATTAATAAATGTCTGCATTCTAGTCCATTTGCAACATTATTATTTTTATGGTCTGTTCTCTATTAGTCCTGTGTTTTATCTGCAGTAGGACCCTACGGTCAAAACTTCCATTCTGTATGTCAGATATACTGTGAACTTTATTTGTTCGTGTCTTTTTGTTATGTGAACTGTACAGCTTTCTATTTTTATTTATATCTACTGGCAAAGGTTTGAATGCAGTCTTACCAATTTTTCATTGTCTTATATAACCAACAAAGTTGTCATATCCATGGTTGAAAAGTATGTGTCTCAGTCAAAAAGATAATCCAATAGTTAAACATAGAATATAACATACTATTCTGTCTTTGTAACTGAGGATTTGATGCTGTAGTCTGTGTAGATGGTCCTGGTGGAGTTACTGTTGGTGCAGACTTTGGTACCGATGAAGGTTTTGGTGCTGCTGGTGGTGCAGATCTAGGCATCACAGCTGGACCTGGTGCTGGTTTGGATGCCACTGCTGGAGGTCTGGCTGCAGATGATGTGGACTGTGCAGATGATGACGATGATGTGTTTACTGGTATTGGTGCAAACCCTGAAATCATTTATGGAATGAAGAATTGCTACAAAATATATCAAAGTACTTCATATATAAACTATGCTCATACTTGAAGGCTTAATAAGGTGTTAATACTGTTTCTCATTTCTTTTGCTTCATTTTAAAACTAAGTTTTCCACTGACTTCATATCTTTCTTCTGTGGTCAGGCCTGTGGTCATGTTAGATTACCCTTTCTGTTACCAGGGTAAGTTAATTGTCTTCCCCAGGTCATAGTAGCTTCCCCATACTTCTTATCTTGAATTTGTATAACTATATAACTCAAGAAGAGGTGGATTTTAACAACAATACAGTGTTCAATTCCTGATAGTCATATCCCTTAGTCTATCCAGCAGAAAATAGACATCCAGACCTTTTAAAAAAAAACCAGTGTACATGATTTGTCACTGACAAACAGCAGATAAGTACAGAAAACTATGATTCTAAAGCAGTTCCGTATAATCATTATTTCTTGTCATTTGATTAGACTTTACTTTTTGATTGCAGAGGTGGGCAACTCTTTGGGTCGGAGGGCCAAATTCAACATTCTCCGTGTGGGATGGAAACAGCAATCGTTTTTTTAAAATCACCAGCTGATAAAAGTCTTCTCTACATCAAGTGACTTTATTTGAGTCTTCCAAATTGAAGATCAAAAGATGGCAGCACTGAGTTGTGAGTGAAGGTTATCATTAGTGGAATCTGGAAAAGTCTGTGGTTGCTCCAATCCCCATCTCGATAAATCAATCAGAGTGTAGCATCTGATAAATCAATCAGTGTAGTATTTGATAGATCCAGAGTAGTGTCTGATAGATCCAGTATAGTGTCTGATAGATCCAGAGTAGTGTCTGATAGATCCAGAGTAGTGTCTGATAGATCCAGTGTAGTGTCTGATAGATCCAGAGTAGTGTCTGATAGATCCAGTGTAGTGTCTGATAAATCAATCAGTTAGCATCTGATAGATCCAGTGTAGTGTCTGATAGATCCAGAGTAGTGTCTGATAGATCCAGTGTAGTGTCTGATAGATCCAGTGTAGTGTCTGATAGATCCAGTGTAGTGTCTAATAGATCCAGAGTAGTGTCTGATAGATCCAGTGTAGTGTCTGATAGATCCAGTGTAGTGTCTGATAGATCCAGTGTAGTGTCTGATAGATCCAGAGTAGTGTCTGATAGATCCAGTGTAGTGTCTGATAGATCCAGAGTAGTGTCTGATAGATCCAGTATAGTGTCTGATAGATCCAGTGTAGTGTCTGATAGATCCAGAGTAGTGTCTGATAGATCCAGTGTAGTGTCTGATAGATCCAGAGTAGTGTCTGATATATCCAGTGTAGTGTCTGATAAATCAATCAGTTAGCATCTGATAGATCCAGTGTAGTGTCTGATAGATCCAGTGTAGTGTCTGATAGATCCAGTGTAGTGTCTGATAGATCCAGTGTAGTGTCTGATGAATCAACCAGTGTAGTGTCTGATAAATCAATCAGTGTAGTGTCTGATAGATCCAGTGTAGTGTCTGATAGATCCAGTGTAGTGTCTGATAGATCCAGTATAGTGTCTGATGAATCAACCAGTGTAGTGTCTGATAAATCAATCAGTGTAGTGTCTGATAAATCAATCAGTGTAGTGTCTGATAAATCAATCAGTATAGTGTCTGATAAATCAATCAGTGTAGTGTCTGATAAATCAATCAGTGTAGTGCCTGATAAATCAATCAGAGTAGTGTCTGATAAATCAATCAGTGTAGTGTCTGATAAATCAATCAGTGTAGTGTCTGATAAATCAATCAGTGTAGTGTCTGATAAATCAATCAGTGTAGTGTCTGATAAATCAATCAGTGTAGTGTCTGATAAATCAATCAGTGTAGTGTCTGATAAATCAATCAGTGTAGTGTCTGATAAATCAATCAGTGTAGTGTCTGATAAATCAATCAGTGTAGTGTCTGATAAATCAATCAGTGTAGTGTCTGATAAATCAATCAGTGTAGTGTCTGATAAATCAATCAGTGTAGTGTCTGATAAATCAATCAGTGTAGTGTCTGATAAATCAATCAGTGTAGTGTCTGATAAATCAATCAGTGTAGTGTCTGATAAATTAATCAGTGTAGTGTCTGATAAATCAATCAGTGTAGTGTCTGATAAATCAATCAGTGTAGTGTCTGATAAATCAATCAGTGTAGTGTCTGATAAATCAATCAGTGTAGTGTCTGATAAATCAATCAGTGTAGTGTCTGATAGATCCAGTGTAGTGTCTGATAAATCAATCAGAGTAGTGTCTGATAGATCCAGTGTAGTGTCTGATAAATCAATCAGTGTAGTGTCTGATAAATCAATCAGT